>JAFIRS010000345.1:0-600000 GCA_018342105.1 Gonioctena quinquepunctata
AAGTGGCATCTGTCAAACCTTGAACCTTGGATTGAAATCTCGAACCTTGGTCAGTGTACAGTTCACCCTCTAAAATAATGCTGACTACAGCTTAAGATGCCTGGAAACCCTGGTTTGCACTGATTCGATTTTGTTTAGACTTTTTAATAGAGATTTTCGCGACCTAGTTCAAATTTTCCACAATAGATGGTGACAAATTGACATAGTTCAACGTATTGGATGTTTCGCCATTACAAAATGCATTCGCCAACCTTAGGCAACCTGCACACTGATGCGGAATACGGACATGTCACTTATGAAACTTCCAATCAATTGGAAAATTGAAATGCATTTCAATCCGATTGAGGTTATGATTTGTTAATTGTTATTTCTTCAAAACTATTTGAACATTTACTCAGTTATAATTACCAATGTTTTGTATTCATTGAAATGAATCGTGTTTGTATGTTGTGTGGTCAGTCACAGGGTGTCGATTTTTTGCTGCACCAATGCAGGTGAGTAAAATTGCTAATATAACATTTTAAAAGTTTACGAAATCAATAAGTGGGACTTTTTCTCCGATAATTTTCCATAACTAATTCTAAGGATTTTGTTTGCCCTCCAAATGAATTAACGACAGAGCTTAAAATGTGTTGACGCATATATTCCATTTTCGAAGTACTGTTCTGGAGTTCAAATCGAAGCCTGGTCCTAAAAGTTTCGGTTGTGATATATATATATATATATATTATATATATGTATATATATATATATATATATATATATATATATATATATATATAGTTTGATTTTTGGGTAAATTTATAGTCTCCAACACTTTTCACAATTTTGGGTTACCTACTTGCACAATCTCTCACTGAGCACAAACTTTGGGCTCCCAATAATTCCAGAGGAGATAAGACGACCTTTCCTATGCAATAAAGGTATTTTTTCAATCAAATTTACGTTCAAAGTCATAGGATTCAGGACACCAATACGATGTGTCTTCCAACTTATGGAGGTTATGAATACAAACATAACTTAAACCCGATTGATTCTTCAAAATGAATGTATGAAATCAAAAATTATTTTATTTATCATCCTGAATAAAGGAGAGAGAACTGTCTCTGAATGTAATTGGAAAGGGCATGTTTGGATTTCAGAATTGTGTTCAGCAGGCAAAAGTACGAAAATAGCGTGTGAAAAATGATCGAATATTAGCCCCAAAGAAGTAACCCATATTGATTATATTCTATTAAAGTCTGAAAACAAAATTGATATTCAAAATGAACAGTTCAGTTATTCGTTGTTGGGAAATATATGCACTCATGGAAGTTCAAAAGAAAAATTCTCACAGTTCAATGTATTAAACCAAAAAATATTAATCATTTGCAATTGCTGAATAGATAATGCTTTACATTCCTCAATCAATTAACGAAATCTCACAATACGCTTTCAAGATAAATAATAAATAAACAAGATTCATTGATTGTAGAGAGGAAAATTTACTTGATGACTATCCACGACTGCGTGTCACCATGATTTCCAGAGTGGAAAATAATAAATTAGCATTCATAGCACTTTCTCAAATTTCAAATGATATTTCATAGTAGTTTGAGAGAGTTGAATTTGAGTGACCGTTCGTAAGTTGGAAAATCTAGCGAGCAACATGATACAAGGATAAAACTGAAAAACATATTTGAAAGAGGGGAGCGAATAGTCTTAATGAAAAAAATAAATAAACAATTGGTTTCCTTTGAACACAAGAGTTTGCAGAATGTTTGGTTTCTTCTTTCATCTCAAGAAATTATTTTCATGGCACCGCCGTTATATTCATATTCAATAAATTTTGGGGTATTCAATTTAATTTCCAAACTTAAAATGATAATGACATCATATCATAGGTATAGACAAAATATTTTCCACCAAGAATATTTATTGATGATTTTTTCAAACAATGTTTTCTCTTTATTCCCAAACAACACACACTAGTTATATTTTATTAAACCTATTTGAATAGTATTTTATTATTAATATTTCCAGTTCGAAGCCACTCAAAGACAACCATTGGATTCCAGAACCAGTTTCAGAAAAGGCTAGCATGAGCCAACCAAATCAAATTCTTGAACACTCAAGGCAATACTCCATGTCATGTAAAGAATCCCACAAAGACATTTTTAAAAATGTTGATGTGTTGTTATTCAGTCAGAATGAAGGATTTTGCTCAGAAGCTTTGCAGGCTATGCTAGAGCAAGACAGAGATGTGGCAGAGCTTTTTATTTGAAAAATGAGCTAAGTCTTTAAAAAGAAATACCCAACCTTTGGACATATATTTTTGGGAAAAATCAATAAAATGAGGTGTAAAATATTAATAAATTTTTATTGAACCCAAGAAACATAAATAATCTAACCTGTCACATATATAATACAACTGAAATAAATATTTCAATGTGATTTGTATTCGAATTCAATAGAAGTAATGAAAGGGTAATGCATCAGGGTTATTTAAATTCATTTTGAATTTCTTTTACCCGAGACCATATTAAAAATGTTGGGGAGCCCGAACCTCTTGCAATTCAAAAGGAGGCTTCCATTTCATTTTCAATGCATTTTAATATGATATTTTTTATTATATATTATAGATATTTTTATGGAGTTTTTCAGAAAGCCTGTAAAAATGTATTTAGTATTTCAATATTAATTACAACATTTTGCTGAAACCATCTTTTTTAAAGGGATTGAATAAACATAATTTTTCAATTTTGATGTAGTTACTTCTTTGGATTTGACATTGAATATTTCATTGGACAAAACGACAGTTTCCTTTGGCAGATTGTATCCAAAACATGAATAATCCCTTTGAATAATATATATTTGAAATGAAAATGATTATTTTGAAAAAAATTAACCCCATATCATATTTCAATGATATCTCAAAGTTAATAAGAAGTAATTGAAGAATTGTGCTTCTTGTTTCATTGTAGTTCAATAACAGGTTCATTAAAGAATCTGAATTACAAATTTAAATTATATTCAACTTTGCATTCATTCAAAAAGCCCTATTTAGCAGACCAGTGTGAAGCTAGCGGCCATTTTCTAGAAGCCATTTTATCTGGCGGCCAAATGATCAGTGACGTCGGGTGATTCAAAATTTCTTCGAATTTTCAACCAAATCGAATGGTTGAATTGCAATGGGAATTCAATTTAACAGAAAATGGTCGAACACAACAAATGGAAAACTTAAAGAATGATATACCAAGATACATTTGACATGCTTTTAGATAAAAATTCAAAATGCACCCTCAAATATGTTTATCCAAGAGGATATTTGGAATACGTACTACTGAAAGGCTATATATAATGATTTACCAAGAGAGCATTTTAATATGATATTTTATTATTATATATTATAGATATTTTTATGGAGTTTTTCAGAAAGCCTGTAAAAATGTATTTAGTATTTCAATATTAATTACAACTTTTTGCTGAAACCATCTTTTTTAAAGGGATTGAATAAACATAATTTTTCAATTTGATGTAGTTACTTCTTTGGATTTGACATTGAATATTTCATTGGACAAAACGACAGTTTCCTTTGGCGGATTGTATCCAAAACATGATTAATCCCTTATCGGCCTTATCCCTTTAAATAATATATATTTGAAATGAAAATGATTATTTTGAAAAAAATGAACTCCATATCACATTTCAATGATATCTCAAAGTTAATAAGAAGTAATTGAAGAATTGTGCTTCTTGTTTCATTGTAGTTCAATAACAGGTTCATTAAAGAATCTGAATTACAAATTTAGATTATATTCAACTTTGCATGCATTCAAAAAGCCCTATTTAGCAGACCAGTGTGAAGTTAGCGGCCATTTACTAGAAGCCGTTTTTATCTGGCGGCCAAATGATCAGTGACGTCGGGTGATTCAAAATTTCTTCGAATTTTCAACCAAATCGAATGGTTGAATTGCAATGGGAATTCAATTTAACAGAAAATGGTCGAACACAACAAATGGAAAACTTAAGAATGATATACCAAGATACATTTGACATGCTTTTAGATAAAAATTCAAAATGCACCCTCAAATATGTTTAGGCAAGAGGATATTTGGAATACGTACTACTGAAAGGCTATATATAATGATTTACCAAGAGATGATTGATTTGCACGCCGGCAAAGAGGTAGTTTATTATTGTCGATATTTCGACAAAAATCAAAAGCCACCTTCCAAAATGTTTAGCTAAGTTCATTTTTGGTATACGAATTACTGGAAGGCAATATAATAATATACCAAAAGATGATTGATTTGCAGGCCGTCAAAGCGGTAGTTTATACTTGTATTTCGAAAAAAATCTAAACCCACCATCAAATTTTTTAGCCAAGTCGATATTTTATATATGTGTTACTGAAAGGCTATATAATGATATACCAAGAGATGATTGATTTGCAGGCCGTCGAAGGGGTAGTTTATATTTGTGTAGCAAAAAAAAACAAAACCACCTTCAAAAATGTTTAGCAAGGTCACAGAATATAGGAGGGTTATTCTATGGCCAGGTTCAGCTCTTGGTATATCGTTATATAGCCTCTCAGTTAGCAAGTATACCAAAAATGAACCTGGCTAAACATGTTTTAGGGTGGGTTTTGTTTTTGAAATATCCACAAGTATAAACTACCCCTTTGACAACCTGAAAATCAATCATCTCTTGGTATATAGCCTTTCAGTAACACATACCAAAACTGAACTTGGCTAAACATTTTTGAAGGTGGATTTCGATGTTTTTTTTGAAATACAAGTATAAACTACCTCTTCGATGGCCTGCAAATCAATCATCCATTGGTATATCTTTACATAACATAATATCTATAACTTTATATAACATAATATCAAGTTTTCGACCATTTTCTGTTAAATTGAATTCCCATTGCAATTTCAAATCTCCAGCCATTTTATCTTCTTTCCTCTTCTAGTAAAGTTTATACCTGAAGCTGGAACTGTCGCTGTTACAATACACACCAAGAAATTGAATCCTCCTTCAATCTACTGCTCCCAGGCTCTCCAATACCAAAAAGGAAACCATACCAATCCAGAAATCAGCTTTGAAATAGTTTTATGTGGAGTACATAAAAGGTAAATTTGTTTGCTGCTATTTATTTTTATTGAAATTCTCTTGAAGTTGAGTTGGTTGGGTTCTAATAGAGAAACTACCTTATATTGATGAAGTTCTTGAATTTTTCTTTTTCTAAAGTACAAACGTGGCGTTCTTCTCAAAAAAATTTTCAATCTCCTCCGTGGCTTTGTTTTCTATCACCTGGATACCATTTCTCCTTTTTCCATATCATTTGAATTTTCAAATTCGCGCACTTTGTTGTCACATTATCACTCTTTGGGGTTATTTGTCAAAACTTATAAACTAAAATATTTTTCTTTTCTTACAAACTATGTACAATATTTAATGATAATTGTCTCTGACACTTTACCGTTCTTATTTTCTCTCAATTTCCAATCTTACATCTGACCATACTGTTACCTGATTGGCTATTGTCATCAAGAAGTTTGTTGTTCTCCCATTGGCTTTTTTTAGTAAGATACAATTTCATATACTGTATGTTTCAAGCTTATAATTTTGTTGTTCACATTTTATTCAGGATGATTTTATAAATCTAGACTTTTTTGTTGTCTTTTGAACAATTATAGGTTGTAATCATCTTGACAATGTATGAAAATGATTGCATTATAGTATTTGTATATTTTTATCTATCAATATTATACATAGGCTTCATAAAAGAAATAGAATCTCAAAATATATGTAAAAACAATTAAAATAAATTACTGGTCTTTCATAACATAACAATATATATACATATACATATATATATATATATATATATATATATATATATATATATATATATATATATATATATAAATTTATAAGGAATTAATGTACAGAAATTCCCATCTCAAATATGAAAAACTAGTTTAATGAACCATTTTAGAATATAAAATAAAAAAACTTGCCACATGGGTTTTAAATTAAATTTAAGTAATAAATGTGCTAACAGAAATATGAGGGTAACGATAACGTGACAGAAAAAAAAAATGTTTTTGAACCTGAACTCACCCAGAGACAAACAGTCCGTGTGGGAAAATAAAAGTATCATAGACTACACCATAAATCTCTAGGATTAATTATAACTATGTTAAGGTCTCCCACTAAATGATAAAAACACTTCTTGATATATAAAAATACTGATAAATAACACCCGCGCGACAGTAATTACCATAAAACATAAAAAAATAAGCATTATGATTTGTGAAACAATATGGCTTGCTGATAAAAAACCTCATAACTCAGGAAACAGAAAATATGAAAGAAACACTACAAAAAAAACCTATTACGATCCAGGAAAGATCATAAGTTAACGGCATAAATAATAATAATCCTGTCGTCACTACCCGATATGTAAGGGGACTAATAGTCATCTCCTGAGACCGAAAATATTAATTCACTCTCAATCCAGTTGGGTACAGTCTTCGAAGTATTAACCAGTTCGGTACCAGTATTCAATATAGCCAGAAAAATTCAGTATCAGTAGTCGATTTTCAACAGAAGTTATTACAAATTAAAATTACTTTCGTTGTTTTGTCAATCCATATTTAAATTAACTTTTAATTTTTGACTTTGCTTAGAGAATCTCCAGTTATTGTAGTAACATGAATAAAAATATGAATTTCATTACTTTGAACTACATTCCGTAAATAGCTTGACATATACCACATGAAGAAAAGGGATACATTATGTAAATTAAAAATAAATAACCCATATGATGAAAACATTCAGGCTCAATTCAAAATAATATTATAAATAAACATAGAAAGCTGCTCAAAAAAGAGTATTTTGAAAAACAATGGGGAAAAAGTGGAAGAAATAATAAAAAACAATGGAAATTCATTAATGACATGGTTAAGGGAAAACCAGAAAAAGTGAAATAGATTATATTGAACAGGAAGGGAAAAAAATTTGTATATAAAGATATAAAAAAATTTAAAATTAAAGGAAAAAAGGAGGTAGGGAACAACAACTCAATTAATTTATGACACAAATGAAATAGAATTACTGGAGACGTTGAATGATTTGAATAAAAATGCAGCAGCAGGACATGATCAAATTAACACGAGAGACATTCTGACATTGAAAACCATCATAGTGCCAATATTAGTATTCTTAATCAATGACATTTTTCATCAGGATATCTATCCAGAAATACTCAAAATTGGTAAGGAAATTGCATTACACAAATCAGGTCCAACCAAAGTAAGTGACAACTATAGGCGTATTTCAATGGTATCATCTCTATCAAAACTAATTGAAATAATAATTAAAAAACGCCCCTTCTTATATACTTTACTTGTGAGAAGTCTAGAAAAGCACAACTGCATGCTAAATATTTTACTTTTGCTGATGGTATACACATGGTATACACAAGTCCTGATCTGAGAGAACTGGAAATAAGGGTGAACAATGATTTGGATAAATACCAAGGATGGTTGATAAAAAAATAAGCTGCAAATTAATTTGAAAAAAACTACTTATATGCTCTTTATGCAGAAAAATATGAACTAAATTGATATGCAGATAAAAATAGGAAATAAAATTATAAATAGAGTGGAGAACAAAATATTTGTGATTATTCCTGGATGAGACATAAACTGGAGCATACATGTTCAACATATACAAAGAAAAGTGGTTTCAATGATTGGTGCACTCTACCGATGTAGGGATTACCTAAACAATAAGACATTGAAACTTATATATAACGCTTATTTCTTACCATTTTTTATTTACCTAATTCCAGTTTGGGGCACTTGTGGGATAACGTTAATGAATAAAACAAAGAGGATTCAAAATAAGGTAGTAAAGGTTTTATTCAACTTCAGTTACAGAAAATAGCAGAAATATTAAAAACTGAGCAAATCAAATTTCTGTAAAAAGTGATATACATTTTTTAAATAAATTTGACTTTGAAACGGTTTTTCTCCCGTATGAATTCTATCGTGTCTCATAAGATAACACTTTTGAGAATATTTTTAACAAATTCTGCACTGATTCGGGTTATCCCCTGTATGAATTCAAAACCTTTTCTTTGGAGAAACTTTGCACTGAAGTGGTTTTTCTTCCGTATGAATTCTCTCGTGACTTAACAGTTTGCGTTTTACTGCGAAACTTTTCGAACACACTATACACTTAAATGGTTTTTCTCCTGTATGAATTCTCTCATGTTCCATAAGATGCCCCTTGGATGACAACTGTTTTAGACAAATTTCGCATTGAAACAGTTTTTCCCCTGTATGAATTCTCTCATGGCGCAATAATGTACTTTTGTCGGTGAAATTCTTGGAACAAATATTACATTGAAATAGATTTTCTCCTGTATGAATTTTCTGATGGAGCAACAATCTGCGTTTTACTGCAAAACTCTTTGGGCACACTGCGCACTGAAACGGTTTTTCATGAATTCTCTCGTGACGCAACAGAGTGCTTTTGTCTGTGAAATTCTTGGGACAAACTTTGCACCAAAATGGTTTTTCTCCAGTATGAATTCTCTCGTGTACCATAAGATGCTCCTTACGAGAAAACGATTTTGAACAAATTTGGCATTGAAAAGGTTTTTTTCCAGTATGGATGTTCTCGTGTTCTGCAATATGCCCCTGCAAAATTATCCTTTTTACATTCACAGTTGTTCCATCCTCTTCTATACTATGTTGTGGACATATTTTGGAGTCTGAAGAAAAATGGGATACATTACTAGATTTTTACTACAAAGGAATATTTACAAAATGCATATAAAGAATATCAATGACAAAGTAAAACATTAAATGTAGTTGAAGTGGGAAATTATTGAAAAAGGAATTTGTGGCATAATGGACAGATTATTAAATTAAAGAAATTAAATGTAGTTGAAAGGTGAAAGCAAAAATGAGTGAATTGGAAGAAAAGGAATATGAAAAAGAAGCAACAATTTCAATTCAATAAACAAATTGATAAATAGATAGATAATTTTAGATAGATAATTTATTGGCATTTTATACATTCAATAGTATTTACACAAGTCAATAAGTACATACTTATCAATGAATTAATATAGGTCAAGGCCTCAAAAACAAGTCATACATATAAGTACTACATACATATCTACACAAGCAAAAGGGTTTAAAAAATTCAAAATTTCAAAACTAGGTTTTATATATAAAATACTTATATTTCATACAAGACACTTTGAAGTTCATCAACATACACATTGAAAAACAAGGCAGTAAAATTGGAAAATATTAATCAACAAAAGCCTATATGGTTAGAGAACTTATATTATAGAAGGCATTTTTTATCAAAAAATGTTTTATCCTCGTCTTAAATATATTATCAGCTTAAGATCTTATTTCTTGTGGCAGTTTATTATAATAATAATAATAATTTATTGGCCCAAGTTATGTAAGTTACATTTAAGGTTGTCAAATTATGCGAAAAACAGAAAATATGAACAAAACTGAGTACAGGTATATACAAGACACGTCGACAATTATAGTTAAATTTTGAATATAAAACTATATGTCTACTTATGTTAAGTTCAGCCACCTGAAATACATAAAATTCAATAAAATATATATACAATTTAAAATTAGTCAATATTACATCACAACAGAAGATACATAGATAAAAATATGCCTGTTTATATCTCAATCAATTGTTTCGTCAAAATCAAATTCGAAATATTCTTCCAGAGAATAGAATGTATTTTTCAATAATATATTGATGATTGCTGCCTTTAACTGTTTGGTATGGGCATTTTTCAGTGCATCCGGTAATTTGTTAAAAATTTTGATGGATGTGTGATTAATTGGCTGTTGAGTTTTTTTCAGGCGGTGATAGGGAATGCTCAATGAATTTCTATTCCTTGTGTTATGAGAATGGTAGGAAGAATTTAAAAATAGAGACTTTTCGTTTTCTTTCACAAACATCACACATTGTAGAATGAATACTGAAGGTAAAGTTAAGATGCTAAATTTTGCAAATAACGGTTTACAATGTTCTCGATAACTAGCCTTAGCTATTATTCAGTAAAACTTTTTTGTAGTTTAAATATTCTTCCACTTTCTACGGAGTTTCCCAAAGAAGAAGTCCATAGAAAAAGTTGAATAAAAGTTACTGTAATAATATGTTAATGCGGTATCTACAGAGTAAATTCTATTAGTTTCCTAATTTGATACACTACTTTATTTAATTTTTTAGATAAGTAGTTGACATGTTCTTTCCAGTTCAATTTCGTGTCAATATGTATACCTAATAACTTAACGCTATTCTCTTGACTACCATTTGAGAACATAAGCTCGCTTGTTTTTTCTGTGTTTAGTTTTAAATTATTTGTCGAAAACCATTCTGAAGCCTTTGCTATTGTTTCAGTATTTCTGAGTTTGAGGTTTTTAATATCAGGGCTTATATTTAAAATTGTAGAGTCATCAGCATATAATGTCATTGCATCAGCATTTAAATATTTCGGTAAATCATTTATGAAAATAATAAAAAATATGGGTCCCAATATTGATCCTTGGGGAACTCCAATATCTATTGCCATTATGTCTGACTTCTCGCCTGATGGTAGAACCACTCGTTGCTGTCGACTGTGTAAGTAGGAAGCGAATAATTCCAAGGCAGCACCCCTGATCCCATAAAAATCTAATTTTGCCAGTAGGTATTCATGTGTGATGCAATCAAATGCCTTTGATAAATCCAACATTGTGGCACACGAAAAGTTATTTTTATCAATCGCATCCATGATTTTTTCTAAAATGAATATTATTGCTTTTGTTGTTGATTTATTACTGCGGTAACCAAACTGCTCTTTTGAGAAAAGTTCTTTATCTTCAAAATATGAAACTATCCTAGATTTCAGTAAACATTCAAAAATTTTTGAAAAAACAGGAAGCCCTGAAATGGGTCTAAATGAGTTAGCTTCGTTATGGTCGTTTGTTTTTGGAATCGGTACTACTTTTGCAATTTTTAATTTATCCGGAAAAATGCTCTGTTCTAAGCACCTATTAAAAATGTAACATAATATTGGAGCCAGTTCATCACACAGATGTTTAACTACCTCTACGCTCATATCATACACATCTCTACTATTTGAGTTTTTCAAGTGTCTAATAATACTTTTTATCTCCTCATCAGTAGTAGGGCTAAAAGAAAAACAGGGAGAACTATGAGTATTTTGCAGTGCATGCATAAAATCAATGTCGCTATGAGGTATTGAGTTAACAATGTTTTTGCCCACATTGACAAAAAAATTGTTGAAATTATCGGCATAAATATTTGTTTCATTTTTGTTGATATCTTTTCCTGTCTGTTGCTTGATCAATTTCCAAATTGCTTTAGATTTGTTGTTTGAGTTTTCTATGAAGTCTTTATTCGCTTTTCGTTTGGCATAATCAATTGCTTTTTTATAATTCGATTTCATTTTTTTATAAAGATCATTTGCCTCCTGTGACTTGACGCATTGTTTTATAATATTTATAGCTTCTAGTTGACTTCTCATTTTTTTCAGATTTTCATCAAACCAGTTTATACCTATTTCATTTTTGCATTTGATATTTTTTTCCGGGAAATGATTGTGGAATTTGTCTAGGAATATCAGAAAAAAATTGTTAAATAAATCATTGCCTTCTCAATAGTATAAAGTTCGGTCCAGTTAACTTAGATATAGTTTGTTTGAACTCATTTAGCTTTTGTTGAGATATGACTAATTTTTTTAATTTCGATATTTTGTCTAGGAATATCTCTTTTCAAAGTTGCTAAGATGCCTGAATGATCGGATAGACAAAAGTCATGGACTTCAACTTGTATGTTGTCAGTTATATTAGTTATTAAATTATCAATACAAGTTCCATTCTTTTTGGATATACGTGTTGGTGTTGTTACAGAAAATTCTAGATCAAACGATTCCACTAGGTCCCTGAACTCCCTTGTACAAGTTAATTTTGTATTATTAATATCAATATTGAAATCGCCATTTATAATGAATTTCTCTCTATTATGCAGTGTCAGACGTTGAAGCATTAGGGAGAACTTTTCAAGGAAACTATTCACATTTTCAAGAATAGGTGATCTGTATATAGTGATGATTACAATGTTGAGGTCAGTTAACTTAATAGCAGCAAATTCAAAAACTTTTTCTTGATATAAATCTTCAAACTTTCCCACCGAAGTGGTTTTTATGTAATTCTTCACATAGATTGCAACGCCACCGTGTTCAAAAGAATTTCTACAATTAAAACTACCTACCTTAAAATTTCTCAAATATGAAGATGTTATTTCATAATCACGTAACCAAGTTTCTGTAAAGCACATAATGTCAAAATTTCTTTCTTCGGAAATAGCTTCAATTTCATTATATTTGTTTCGTATACACTGAATGTTATTGTAGAAAATGTTAAGTGTAGAAACATGTCTATGTTGTAATTTTTGATTTGAGTTCTTCTAATTCCTTCAGAATTTCACAGCCCAAAAATGTCCATTTTGACATATTTTTAAGCGGCAGTAGTTTGTACTATGATTGTGCACATTTTGAATACTTTCATATCTGGACTGGTAACTTTTTATGTACATGAGATTTTCCATAATATACAGAGAAGGAAACGTTAGTATTTTTAATGTTACAAATGAAATAATGGATTCAAACAATGAAAAATATGTTGTTTAGAGAGTTTCTTTTGAGACTTGTCTGGAGAGGTTTCTCATGAGTTTTTTTTATATTTCATTTTTATGTTGATCCCATTTGAACTTATATTGTCAATATAAATACCCAGAAATTTAACACTATTTTGCTGGTTTGAATAATTTTCCATATTTCTTAGAGTGAACACATGTTTTGGGTTTTGTTTTTATTGGTTTCGTTGGCATTGAACCACCTTTCAGTTTTTGACTGTGCCTCAGAAGGTAATGCAAGTACCTCATCTAGAGTTTTAGCATTTCTTTGAATTGTGGTATCATCTGCATATAATATATATGATATAACTTTTTCCTTATGCGGTAGATCATTTACAAAAAATATAAATAAGAGAGGTCCCAAAATAGATCGTTGCGGCACACCAACTGTGATTTTTTTTCTTTGTTGATGACTCTTAGGCCCGGTATTTTCACCTCCGGTTATAATAGGAATAAATTAACCAATGGTTAGAATGTGCTTTTGCTTTATCAATAAACGTTTAATAAAAGCATATTCTAACAGTTGGTTAATTTATTCCTAGTATAACCGGAGGTGCAAATACAGGGCCTTACAGTCTGAAATCTATTTTCCAAATAAGAGTTTATCAGCTTTATACTGTTGGGGAAATTATATTTTTTCAGTTCATTCAGGAGAATTTCATGTGATACACAATCAAATGCTTTACTTTTGAATTAATTCTTGAATTAATAAAAAAAACATTCAAATTAACGTTGTCATCTTTCTAAAATTCAGACCACTTTTATTGTTCTTGTTCTTGCGATTCCAAATATCCAAATAATTTGTTATATTGAAGCCAGATTGTAACAGTCGATATACCTTTAGGGGCGAGATTTTCAACATAGTCTCATGTAGTACCATTGAAGACTAGTACAGTATCATCAGCAGATACTAACTTGATCTCAGGATTCAACAAGGAATTGATGTATCTCATAATGCGTCCAAGGACTGTTCCTTAAGAAACTTCTATTCGAATGGTTGATAAATTATTGTTATTTAATAAATAATAAATGCATTTTATTGAAATAATTACATTGATCCAATAGGCTATTGACCAAGATCCTTCAGCCAAACTGTTATTTATTTCTTTGGAATAATATTTACCAGTTACTATTCTTATTCAGTTGTTTTTATATTCTTTTAACAAGTTCACATTTTATTTATTAATTCCCGACGCAAACAGAGGGGTGTTATAAGTTTAACGTAAGTATCTGTGAGCCTGTGTATCTGTCTGTGGCATCGTAGCTCCTAAGATGTACCGATTTTGATTTAGTTTTTGTTTGGAAGGTGACTTGATCAAGAGTGTTTAGCTATGATTCAAGCAAATCTGTTCAGCCTTTTGAAGATCATCAGCTCTTTTCTAGTTGATGAAGGGATGTGAGCAACTTCCACAGGTCTGATCGATTCAAAATTTGGTATCCTGTTACTTCAATAATATTCAAGAACATGGTAACCTTGACCTGATGCTGCAGCATCACCTGGAATCTGCAGGATACCCAACTCCTCACCAACTTACAGCAGAGGTATCGTGTTTGGGCTCATTGGAATGGTCTCAATGAATAGGTTATAGATAGATGGTGATCAGGGTCTGATGATGGAGCAGGAAAGAGAAATGAGGATAAATTGGTGAGATTCTAAGTTACTTCCACTGGTTCAATCGATATGAAATTTTGGTTTACGATGTAGTACCGTTTGTGGCGAATTAGTGTATGAATGTGTCAAATGATTGAAAGAATGAATGAGAGAATGGGATTGAGTGAATGAATAAAGTGAGTGAATGGTACGGTGCTGAATGAAATAAAACACAGTGGGGTACGGTACGGACTACGCACGAAGGAGGTGATTAAATGGGATTAGGTGAATGATTGATTGCGATTTGGTGTGATACAATAGGGTGCTGAAGGTATGGATGGTGTAATACGGTACAGACTACAAAAACAAAATCATGGTATGATAGTAAAGTAAAATGGCCGACACGTGTGGTACCTGTGCAAACTCCTGCAAAAATTCTTATGCTATTAATTGCATAAAATGCCAAAAATGGTATCATACCAAATGTGAAAAATTATCCACCGCAACATTCAACCACTTTGCAAGTGAATTGAAAAATCCGAAAGGTGAAAGATACTTTTGTGAAACTTGTAAAAAGAGTGAGGTTATGACTCCTGTACAAAATGTAAATAAAATCTCTTCAAAAATACAAAACAAACTCAAACGATACTAATACCAAGCAGGAATATACCCTGAACGATATAATGAAGAAATTAATGGAAATGGACAACAAATATACCGATCTACTCAACAAATATGAAGAACAACTTAAAGTCAACGAAGTTCTGAAATCGGAAATCCTGATAATAAAGTCGCAATTAGGAAAGGAACAAAACAAAAACGAACAAAATGAGATGAGAAACAACATCATTATCAATGGGGTACCATATGATAACCGAGAAAACATCGAAAATATTTTCAAAAAAATGGAGGAAGCACTAGAAGTTCAAACATTAAATAAACCAAAATGCTTCAGAATCGGAAAAGGGAGAAACCTCAATGGACAACTGCCTATAAAAGTATGTTTTACCAGTGAAAAGGAGAAAGAAGAGTTCTTGGGAGCTAGGAAGAAGAAAATGATAACTTCGAAAGACCTAGGATACGAAGAAGGCAACGTTATCTACCTAAACCATGATTTAACAAAGGCAAATCAATACCTATTCAAAGAAGTGCTGAGATACAAGAAAGAAAATAACTATAGGTTTGCCTGGATAAATCATGGGAAAATAAAACTAAGAAACAAATAAAAGAACCAAGATAAATAAAAAAAAAATATTAAACCAACACAGAATCACAACTAAAAATTTTATATATAAATGCACAAAGTCTCAGAAACAAATTAGAGGAACTACAATGTCTTGTGAAAATGAAATATTATGATATATTAGTATATAAAAATTATAGCATTATATAGATATTAAAGAAAACATTAAGTTCATCGAGATAAACAATGTTAGCGGCGACAGTCAATACAACATGATTGGGATGAATCTACAGGTAAATGGTATAAAAATTATAGCATTATATAGACCACCATCATTCAATGTGAAGGAATTTCTGGAAATATTAGAAGAAATACTGCAGCATGAGAAAAAAACACTAATAATTGGGGACTTTAACATAAATTTATTAGAAAATACTGAGGCCACTAGTGAATATAAAAATTGTGTTATATTGAATGGGTTTGAAATCCAAAACAATATAGGCACGGAATATGCAACCAGAATTACACAACACTCTCATACCATCATTGATCATGTTTTAGCAACAAGTAATATTGGAGAGTGTAAAATAAACATTGAATATAGCACAATTTCCGATCATAATCTATTAGAAATAGAATTGTATTCAAAACAAAAAACTATAATAATTGTAAAGTTAAAAAACATTTAAAAATAAAACAAAATAGAGGAAAATTTGAAAAATCTATTGCAAACTTCTGTGCCGGTCGATAATTGAAACCTTGATCCAACTTATACAAAAGCAAAAAAAAGGAAAAAAAAAAAAATTAGGGAAAATAATGATTGGATAACCCCCCAGTTTTAAGAACTATTGAAAAGGAGAGACCAATTATACAAACTAATGAAAAAATTCCCTCAAGATCAACGAATCTTATGGGACTTCAGAAATAAAAAGAACCAAGTTGAAAATAAAAAAGAAAATCTAAAAATATTATAGAAATTGTAAATAAATTTAACGAATATTTCTGTGATATAGGTCAATCAATAGTCAATAAAATCAATGCAAAACTCATAAGTAACCCACCTTCACATTATTTCGATGAAATTAATATAAAAAACTCTTTGTACCTATATGATACTAACATAAAAGAAGTAAGAGAAGTTTTGGATGAAATGAATAAGAATTCTGCTCCAGGTAATGATACAATTTCTGTAAAAGATTTATTAATAGTGCAGGAGACAATAATACCAGTCTTAGTCGACTTGGTCAATAAAATGTTTGAAACAGGGGAGTTTCCGAAGGAGCTAAAAATGGGTAAGGTTACCCCTATCCATAAATCAGGACCAAAAAATAATTCAGAAAATTATCGCCCCATTACCGTAGTATGTGCGCTTTCAAAATTTGTGGAAATTCTCTTTAAAAACCGTATCATGAACTTCCTTACTAGATATGTTGAATTAGACAAGTATCAATATGGTTTTCAGAAACAATCGAACACCCAAAGTGATACAATAGACTTTCTAAACCATGTCATAACTAACATGGATGATAAAAATTTGTCCTAACAATATTTATTGATTTACAAAAGGCATTCGATGTAGTGGATCATGAAATTCTAGTCGATAAATTGAACCATTTAGGTATAAGAAGAAAAAGTGCAAGTATATTAAAATCGTATTTAAAGGATCGGCAACAATATGTATCTCTAAATGAAGTTAATAGTGAAATCAGGTATATAAACTGCGAGTCCCACAAGGGTCAGTCCTTGGACCACTGTTATACTCGTTACACACCCTAAATCTCAAAAAAGCAAATCTTAAAGCTCGCTATTACATATTCAGCAGATGATACCATTCTAGTATATGAAGGAACTAATCTGGGTGGGAAGACTTGGTAAATAGTGATCTAGAACTATATGCTAAATGGCTCCTGGCAAATAAATTACAAATAAATGTAAAAAAACAGTGTATATGCTCTTCAAAAATAAAATAAACAAAGTCGAGACCCAGATATCAGAATTGGAGATCAAGTAATTCAAAAGGTCGATCATACCAAATATCTGGGATTGGAAATTGATGACAACTTAAATTGGCACAAACCACAGAGCACATGACAAAAAAATTGTACCAATGATTGGAGCACTTTATAGATGCCAGAGCTACTTAAATGTACCAAATAAAATTATGATATATAACGCTTATTTTCTTTCTATATTCCGTTATCTGATAACAAACTGGGGGTATGTTCTCAAACATTAAACTGAAAAATAACCCTGAAAAAAATTCTACAAATAGAACAATGTAAATAAACTCTATTTGGCTATGATTTCAGAACTAATACAGAGTTAATCTACCATCAAACTGAAATTTTGCCGCTGAAAAAAATTCTACAAATAGAACAATGTAAATTTATTTATAAAATAACAAAAAATCAACAGAAATGCAATACAAACATGAATATAGTTAATGAGATACATTCGTATGAAACTAGAAGTCAAAACCAAATTTATCTACCCCAGGTGAGAACGAACATTGCTTTAAATAATCCCTTCTCTAAATGTCTCCAATCATTTAACTTTCTGCCAAACTCCATAAAAAATAAAGATAGTTACTCCTCGTTCAAAGCGGAGGTGATGCGATATGTTAAAAGCCATTAAATTTAAAATATATATGTTCCGGTACCAGCAATTATTGCTGATTAGGAACAATGCTTTACAAAAATATTGACTATATTGGTATATACATGTCATATATTTGTCTAGAATCTTCATTGTTTCGGGAACAGGTTTATTGTGATATGTTCGCTAGTTTTAAATAGTTTTAATTGAGCTTGTCCTTGAATATTTGAATTGTTTTTTATTTACATTTTCTATGTACATGTGTGTATGGATATATGCATGTATACATTTATTCTTTATAGTCTGAAATATGTGGTATAGGTTAAGATTTTTTTTTTTGTATTGTAGACTTTTGTATATTAATTATTAATTGAATAAAAAAATTATCTAAAAAAAAAATAAAAAAATAATGTTTAATGCATTTTAATTACTAATAGTAGCTTCAAGTGATAATTGCAAAGCATTCAAAATGTAAAAATATTGTTAAATAATAAAGTACAACACTAAGTAAAAAATTTAATTATTGAAGAACTGCTTCTCAATCTTTGCAATTCTGCTTAAAGCCGATCTATCATGAATTAATTGGTACGTTATAACGGCAACAGTGAATTAAATATTTGAAATAATCACCTCAGCATAAATTATTATTAATTTAACTTAACCTAGGAAGAGTACATGAATTCAGCCAAAAACTTAATCTAGAAAATTGAAACTGATAAGTTGTTTGTAATCAATCACCCTATGGCGCCTACTGAACTGAATTTAATCACGTTTATTTACAAAATATCAAAGAAAAGAAAAAAGAATAATAATTTCAGGTTGATTTTCTTAATTTTCTTAATCTTTTTCATTGTCCATGAATATATTAGAAAGTGGTTGGTAATATTTGAACCGATAATAGAGATATATTCTTGTACAACTCACTTTGCATATCATTTCTGTTGAATAAAACATCTTACCTTTCGAAAGTTCACAAGATAAATTTGGTCTGATTTCTGTTCCAATTAATTTATCGGTAACATAGTTTAGGTAAGACTCATTTTTTCCACTCGATTTTTCTTCACATATTTGAGGTTTGACATCTTTGTAAATGATATCAATGTCATACTCAGTTTTAAATGTCTCTGTTTTCAATTCCGTACTATTTGCTGATGAATCTTCTGTACAATCAGAGTGAACTTCATATTCATTCTTTATTATAACTCCATTATCAAAATGGTTGGTTTTGGGTTTTGCCAATTCACCAATAAGACCATTGAAATCCGTATTTTCCACAGAATCTGAAATTAAACTTCCAATTATAACAACTTCTTTTCCAGTTAATCATCGCTGAAGCATTGTACAATAAAAACATCTGACTAAGCCATGTAACTTGGAGAGTTGAAAGGAGGGTATGCTTTTCTGGGCCCATGCTCGCGGTCATAAGATTTTGCACACTTATAAATCTATAAAAAAAAACATTTTCCCAAAATTTCAAGTTTTAAACCATCCTGGAACATCTTTAAATAAGTTCTATTACTGCGGAGTTTTTGAAGGCAAAAAATTATAAAATTGATATTTTAGCAACACAGTTTATGTGTTATGGGTTTCGATGTACTTGTTGCTGAATCAATGAAATACCGAGTGTTATGGAAGCATTTTAAACTAGGCGAAGTTTTGAACATCTCAAAAGTTCATGCCGTGTTGTTAGCACTGATAGCAGACGCAATCTAGCGATAAAGGTAGAGAATTAAAGATTGATGTCAGTAAAAATTAGCAAACAGAAAGGTTTACTTTTGCGATTTTGTTTCAATTAAACGTAGTACCACCAGTAACTTCACTCTTTTCTCATTTTTAAGTTTCGGATATTGATAATGGTGTTGGTGATCTGCAAGTTGGCAGCACAAAAGAGCACCATTAGTTTAAAAGTTCTTCAACAAATCCTGCATGCTTATAGCATAGTGCTATACTTAAGCTATAGAGACGAAAAACAACAAAAGTCGAGAATTAATTTATTATTTAGGACAGAAATACGCACATATACTTTTTAAATAACTATGTATATTACAATGCTGACTATGAAACATTATTAGAAAACGTATTTTTGTTTTAGTAAGTAAGTACCTACGAAAGTAACAAGCAAACACCATTAGAAAATCTATTAATTTTTTTTTTTACAAAAGCAAGTACAATAATTATCTGTACTACAATATACTTAATAAACCAAAATAAAACCAACTTAAGTATTTTCGAAAAGATCTGCAGATACCTACATATCTAGGTAAAAGCAAATATTATTAAAAAAATAAGTACTTTTTTACACAGCTGATAAGTGAGCATATAAAGATACTACCTACTTTACTAAATCAAAGCAAAAACCAAACTTCTTTAACTGGTCTAGCAACAGCCACGTCATTTACATTATTTGCCATATCTGTAGACAGGTAACGAATTCCTGGCCTTCCGTATGACAAAAACCATTTTACAGACCAGACATTTCCACACATTCCTAACACTTGTGCACCTGATTTGCAGAGACATGCCCAGCCAGTTATTGGGTTCACTCCAATTAGTTGACTAATATATTCGATAAAGCATTTTCTTTCGTTAGCAGCTTGGAACCGTGAAGGTATTGAAGCTCTTATCAGATGAGTATTATTATAATTTTTGGCATCAGGTTGACGATGTAATCTTACCAAATAGTTGCCGTTGTTTATATGAGTATGATAGTTGAATCTGGTATGCACAGAGTGTTGAGTCCTGAATTTCATCTTCCGAAAAAATCGGAATGTCTTGAAGATCAATAAATCCGTCTCCCAGCGGCCAATCCATTCTACCTTGAATTAGGCGTTCATCTCTACTTCTGTCTAGTAAATGATTAGGGAGATCCAGACGTTCCAAAACTCTGTCACAGAATGTGTCATCTTCAGACCCACTCTCATTTATAGCAATAAAAAACGTATTGGACAAAGCACTTGTTACTTTAAAAATGTTTCCAAATGTTTCTCATCCCTAACTGTTTGGCACAACATTTCTTATAAACCGAAACTTATTTTGAAGTCTTCCAAAAACCGCTTCAACTGAGCATCGTAACAAGTCTCAATTCATTTGCTTGAGTAGTAGTCAGTTAACATTGACCATTCTGAAGAAAATGCGGCATGAAAATGTTTAATCCCAGATTTTGGCAAAACTGCATTGAGTCTCGATAACCGTGATTGTATACAATATTGTCACCTTCTTGAAAAAAGTAAAAAATCTGTTCTTGTTAACAGCTATAGCATTGAATATCGACGAATCATTGTTTCTAGCATCTGAAGAATGCGGGCAAGTAACATCAATAATATAACCGTCTGGTGCTGTCACAACCGAGAATTTAACTACATTCGAGCGTTTTGGCAAAGAATACGTCTTTCGCTGAGAAATATGATCACGAGATTTTTCATGGTACAAGTATGTGACATCAACAAGAGCTACCAATGAATCAGGATTAACGTTACACAAGTGATTTTAAGCAGTAGTACTGTGATTAGCAGCGTATTCTTGACGAGTTATGTGTTGGTAACCAAGATGAACAAGAACAAAGTGAACTACAGTAAACTGTTTTTTATGTTTCTCATGATACACATTTGACAAAATTGCACAAGTAACCCCTTCACCACACTTATTCACTTCACACCTAAATGCGCATTTCGATAACTAAGTTATCATCATCAGTAGGTTAACTACAGTGTAGTCTTCATGATACACATTTAATATTTATATTACTATTCATATGATCCAGCAAATGAATTAAAAATTATTCTAAGATTTCTTTATTTTACAAGCTTTTATTTAGTTTCACCTGTGTGGATTTTTAAACAAATCCTACAAGTTAAATTTGACCCACTTCTACTTATCCGATTAACGTGAAATTTTGTAGGTGTTCATAATTCCGGTGACAGTGCATCATGGAATTTTCGATAGAGAAAAAGCAAAATGGCGGTTCCAATATGGCCGACGAGTTATGTGATTATGGTTCGATTCTATTCAAAATTGGTATGTGGGGGTTTTTGATCACGAATTTTTTGTCTGAATTCCTAAATTTAAGATGGCGGTTTCAATATGGCGACGAGTTTTGTGGTTATAGCCCGAGAGAGTTTTCATACTTATCGAATAATTACCTATAAAAGTGATTTTCAGTGCAAAAAGAAAGATTCTAGGTGGAAAAGGAAACATTTTTAATTCAAAAATATATTTTTCAAGAAAAATAGAACATTTAAATGAAGTTATCTAACAGAAAAACACAATTTTCACGGCAAAAGCCACGCTGGACGTTAAACTAAACACATCTGATAGATATTGTGATGAAAAGACCCTAACTTGATATAGGTAACTCACGGAGGTTCAACATGTAATTTATTGGCCGGTAATTGGGGAGCTCTGTCCGACAACCGGTAAAAAGTGCATATTTCCCTTTTTTCCACCTAACTTTTTTTTTTCGGGACAAAATGAAAATATATTTGGGGTAGGAGAGCCTGTTAATCCACACCACTTTTATTAAGGACCACTAATCGCAGAAAAATCGATTCAGTGGCCGACAACCGGCTCACTCACCCTATAAAAAAATTATTATATTATTTCGGGTAGTAATCACATTAGAGCAAAGGTTTCAATACTTCAACATCGAGAGCATTTAATTTTCACTTCAAGATCATGTCCAGGGTCTCAAACTAACTGAAAGAAACTAACCTGTTGGAGAAAACTTTGATTCTTTAGGATCTTCAATACTATTTTTCCGCATAACCTCCAATCTGCTTGGATGTTCCGGAAATCTTTCCGTCACATTTGTCTGTAGACGCTCATTAAACATTGAATCTTCCTCCATTATTTCTTCCTTTAAAATATGAGCAGCACCAAACTGATTCCCACTTGGGTTTTGCTCATTCCAATATTTACTGAACGGTATCATTTCGGTAAACTCTTCCTTCACTAAATCTTTATTCAAAAAATCGTGAATGGCATCAAAATGAGTCTCACTCGCAATTTGTTCATTTTTACCTTTCTCCATATCAGTAATGAAAGTTCTTTACACTTGTGTATTCTGTGTCCGAAGCCATTTTGGAATATTTCTTCTCTTCAATCTCTACTCTTCTTCCTTCTTCCCTTCTTTTTTTGGGCTCGGTTACTAGCATATATTTATTAACTATGAATGATGATAACTGACCATAAGAACAATGCAATGAAAGTGAAGTCAAATTATATGATGTCTTTCCTTGTCCTATTGGCAGCGCGTAGTTATGGCACCGAACATCAACCAATACATTTCACGCCTCAATTTTCGCGCATGCGCATCAATCCAACGTTGCCGATTAGAAAGTGTCCGAGCGATGGGCATGCTTCTTGTTTTGGCTTCACATTTGCTGTCTTTATTATCAATATAGTTACTACGACGATCTACACAGCATCGGAGCCTCGTGGGATTTAACCTCACTTACTCCCCTTCTTCGGGCACCTTGGATGTCTCACTCCACTTAATTTTTCACATAAATTGTTTTATACGTTATTTGGTAATCAACAACACATCTGGTTAAAAAAATTTATATTCCTTTGTATTAGTCCCTACTTTCGACAAATGCGTTGTCATCCGGCCTGGGTACCGGCGTAGAGAAAAAGGGGCCTGCTGATTTTCACAAACACTATTTGTACTACACTAACATTAATACATTTTTGTGATGCACGTTTGATAACGGCTAGTACTATCACATACATTAACTTGACTTCCCACCAGGAGGACGCCGCCTGTCATCTACCATTGTCGGAAGTCAAATCAAAAGCAATAGTGATTTTTCCTCGAACTTAACCATACAAACCGGGTTAGCAATAAATTAACCTGTCAATATTCCTCGAAGTGTATTCCAAACTATGACGTAATAGTTAACCGACCACACAAACCAGCTCACTGAGATAGTTTGACAGAGTAGTTATCTTGTTGGAGGTTAGGTTTTTTATTTATTCATAAGGAATGATAAGGATAAAGGTCCTATCTCAGTGAAAAAGTATATTAAAAATATATAATGGATTCATACGAAGTATATGTGAATGAAAGATTATATCAGATTATGTTCATCATCTTCCAGCATTTGCATAATCCAGATATTGATAAAATTATTCCAGATGAATTGATGGACACTAAAGAAGGATGTGGTGGAATCGGAATATCTTCAATAAATTCCAGTACTATTAAATTTGCCACATTCATTTTCATGGTATTTTCAAGTACTCGAAGACACATAAGTAAAGAGAAAATAACAAAATATTAATCAACGCCGTGATAAAAAAATTTTACCGTCAACAACAAAAACCAAATCTGTCATCTGTCAACCTTCACAAGTTAAACCAAAGGCTACCGTGACGTCATACAATAGTTAACCTGGTTTGCGTGGTTAAGTTCGAGGAAAAATGACTCATATTTCTTATTCCTGAGAAGCACGGCTGCCAATATGAGAATCCTGAATTACACATGACGCCCACTTTTATGGGTTCGGTTCAAACTTCGGATTGGAGGTTAAACTTAGGTCACAGATTGTATTTCTACTCTGTGCCTAGGTTATGAGGAAAGTGACATTTTATAGGTTTCGATTAACGAAAATCTTCAGTTTTAACCCGACAATCCATTCGTTATTGTGAACGATGGAATAATAATAATAATAATTGAACTTCGGGAGATTGAGCCTGCGCATTGAGAATCAGGATCTACAATTGTGACCAAAGTTAGAGCTAGTCTAGTAGAGAAAATAATAATTTCAGGTTTTGTTATTTTTCCGGTGACCTCGTATTAAATAGTCTGTTTGATCTACACGAAATCGATCGTTAATGACCCCTATCAACCTTCAATTTCTCTTTTAATGCATAATCGATATGCAACCAAACATACACCGAAATCGACCATTAATAACCTAAATGGTCAGTTTCTCCATTAATGTATCATTTTGGTATATACAACTAAACATACACGAATTCGAATATTATTCCAATTCCAAATCATATTACCTTTGCGCTATCAAATTTATGTATTTTCAAATCCAAATATTGTAAGTTTCCTCCTAGTTGAAGGAAATGGTTATCGAAAATTTCACGTTGACCTCAGAAACGAGGTCGACGGATTTTTTTTGTAATCAATTCGTATAATATAATGGCGATTGATGATCTCAAACATTATCTCGATCATTAATCGTCACCATTAATACACTAGTTGATTAAATAACTATTAATATGTTGAAATGGATGACTTTGTTTTCGTGATTGAAGATGATGAAAAAAAAGTTATTGATTCCAAACTGGGCCAAATCACATTGATATCTGGAAGGATCTGGAATTTATAACACGTTTCAGGTTTTCTAATCAATCTGTAGAAATATTTCTCCTGCATATAGGTCATCTGTTGGAACGGCCAACAAATCAGATATGTATTTGAAATATTTTGAAATGTAATATTTTTTTTCAGGAACTGCAGTTTGAGTCCATTGGCGATAGAAAATAAGCGAGACGCCCCCTATCGGTCTTCTTAAGAACTCGAGAATCACGGACAAAGTTTGTTTACAAATATTTCCCGTGCTTTTGGATGAGCCATAATTTGCGATTAATTGAGGATCTGACTTCAGTCAATTAATGTCGAATATTTCCATACTCTTGGATTTCTAGTTCCTGTACGTAGTTTTTTTTCAGGTGATAGTCTCTACCGAACATTGGAAAATACAATTCATGTTTTTCAGTATTTCATTTCTTTCAGGGGCACAGCTTTATATTTCTCTCTTGCAGGTATCCCAAACACACTTTACGTCAGTTTGAGAAACCAGTTCCAGCTCTTCCAAATTTTCCCTGAAACAAAAACTATTATAAAAAAGAATCACGATCGGGCAATTCAAATATTGTACAATACATCAACACAGCTGATATGAGATTGCATTTCCCACTATTTCCTGCTTTGCAAGAACAATTAAATGTATCAATCAAGGCTCTTCCATCTTGAATGATGAAGTTTAAATCTATCTGATGTGGTTTTGAGGAGAGAGTACTAGTCTGAAGGCAAAGGGCATACATTTTTCAAAGATTTGAAATATTCGAAGAGAAATAGGAAACAAAAAACAAGCTATAAAACACTCAAATGCAGAGTTATGGTTAAACCAAGTTTAAACCAAACTTATAAAAGTGGGCCTAAACGGTCGCCACCACAGACCTCATAGAAGAAGTAGATATCGCTTGCTATATTTTGGGCTAAGATCGCAGCGCTGTGGTGGTGACAGTTGGAACATAGGCTATGGGCCATTAAATTGTTTACTTCAGTCACCTCAGTGCCATACTTCAGTGTTTATGCATGTGTTAATGATTGTTACTGTGTTATTTCCGGATTCGTCTCATTTTACTGAAAAATATCTCTTGTGGACTGATTAAATTTGTATTGTTGTTCATATTGTTTTTGAGGATTTGGTCTTTCCAACACTTCAAACTTTCATAAGTTGATAAGACATGTTTTTACGACATAAAGCTGAGCATCATAGAGTACATGAAATATTTAGGTGGCTCCGAGCATTCCAAATGTGTGGTGGAAGGAGAAAATGTGCTCAACGCACGACATCTTATATTGGCCGGAAAAATTCAGGAAACTTCTTGTTCTGACCACATGATGTGTATGGGTTATGTTTGCAGTCAAGTGCATTGGATTCCAATCCACATGAAATCACAGGGAAATTGTCTATTGCAAAATCCATGTTTCAGCTTTCCTTATCAAATGTATAAGATAAGTCCCATGTATTTTCATGCAGATATGATTTGAATCAATAACTGCCTATTTTTTCAACGCCTGTCCCTTTTTTAGGGAAGATGTGGAGATATTGGGGTCCATTTCACAAACTGAAAAAAAGTGTGTATGTGCTACTCAGAGGAACCTAACCAAAGATAAATATCGACCAGTAGCTGTGGATGAAATGCCATGTTTTGGAAATAAAATTGAAAAAAGCAATATTAATGTAAATATCAATGATGTAGTGATTTTTTTCTGCGGTAAATTACCTACCTCAGCAATTGCTAAGCACAGGTGTTTTTTTAAATTAATTGATACGATTTTAACTTTTTAATTTGTAGGGAAGGTCGTAGAGAAGAGCTCTCTACGAATACATGCACGGTTTTACAAAGAATTGACAGTCATGTTTGTTCCATTGAAGAAATTTTGAATATGACTTGCCAGTCACCTATTATGATGTACTTGGCATCAATTGAAATACCTCATGAATAAGATTGCTGTGCACAAATGATATCTACCTTGTGTAATGATGACATAGAGAAAGCCATACATATTCCACAACATTCAGTTGATTGGGGTAAAAAAGAAAATATCGTATTACAGGAAGTTGCTGCTATGAAATATATATGTACTCGAAGGATGATTGGAGAACTAAGTCAATAAAATATTTCAACCCTTTTGAAGTTAATAATAAGTATACGAAACATGGCTTGAAGTATGAGAGTATGGCACGAGATATTTTCATCAAGATATCCAAAATGACTGTTGTGGAATGTGGGTTAGTGATTCCGTTGGCCAACAATTGGTTGGGATCTTCACCTGATGGAATATTTTCTGAAAATCAGCCACTTTATCTCCTTGAAATAAAGTGTATATTTGAAGGTACAAATATTTCTAGTATATAAATGATATACCTAACTGGGAATGAAAATAATTGAATTTTAAGCAACAAATTGTTATTCCTTTAGAACACATCGATACTTTAATTTAATATTCCATGTATTTTTTTTTGTTTGAGGTAAAACTAAGACAATTTTTGAAGCCATCAAGAGTACAAAATATGTTATTGAAGAAAATGGGCAATATCAACTAAAAAAAAAGCACAAATATTATGGCCAAGTACAGATGGGGATGGCAGTGTTGAATTTGTCGAAAACATATTTTGTTATATATGTTTCTTTCGATGATAGTGTTATCATAATGGAGGTTGATTTTGATTTCACTTGCAACATGTTAATAGATGTTAAACATAAATATTTTGAAAAAATGATACATCATTGTTGTAAATAATATTTATTGTCATAAAATATAGATTCAAATTGAGATGAAATAAAATATGGTAAACAGTGAATTAGAAATTCTAATTCCTCTAAATTCTCATTTTGATAATTTTGAAAACTTTCAATCTTTGGTTTGAGCGTTCAATGTGAACTCTAGCAGATGCAATTTCGGCATTCAAGATAGATTCTTCTGCAGAAAGCTGTGACTTACTTCGCAAAAAAGGTGGCCTAATTAATTTTATTTTGTATAGATTACAAATGTCATATATTAAAAAACCTTTATCAGCCATAATGGCATCTGTGATAGGATCTACTAATGGTTTTATATTACTTTCCTCAAATATTACCTTATCGGATGCTCTTCCCCCATATGGTTTACTGATATATGTGATTAGGCCACCAGGTGAAACTCCTGTCATAAATTTCACAGTTAGGTTTGATTTATATTGTGAATAAAATCTAATTCTACAACATAAACACTTTGGCGTCTGCACAAAAATTTCCGTACAATCTAATATGACCCTTACATCCTGAAATTCCTTGAAACAAATTGGCATGTTCTTTATAATTTCAGTCTTTGAAGGTAAAATAATTAATTATTTCAAAATTCTTGACAGTACTGGAATCATTTCATAGATATAGGTTTTAGCCAAATCTGGAGTAATTCCAAATAGTGAGCCCAATGTTACATATGTCAAACTAGTTTTAAATTTAGTTAATAGCAACATAATTCTTTGTCTAATGTTTAATCTGTGCGTACGCTTATCATATGATATTTTTCGAATATTTCGACAATAGAATTAAAGATTGCAAAGTTACTTATGCCAGTAAAGTTTTTTAATTTTTCAGCACTACTTATGAGTTCACAAAGAGTTGAAACTTTTGGCGTATTCACTTGAACTGCACCATCTCTGTAGCTAGGTCCTGGTTCTGCAGTGTTTTGGGAATTGAGTAAAGCTAATAAAGCCTTCGCAGCTTCTATGTCTTGTGCTCTTCAACATTACCATCATTCTCACATAAAGGAAACATTCTACTTGCCTCATTGTTGTTTGGACTTGCCTCATTAGTTGTAGATGTTTGGATTTGCCTAGTTCTGGGGATTCTAGAAGATGGTCCTGAATCTGCTTCATGTGGAAGTTTTGGCAAATTTTCTGAAGGAACTACCTTAGGCTTCAATGTCCTTCGTTTAAGTCTTTCTGGAATGAAAAAAGAATAATCAGAACACTCATTAAGTAGTATTATTTTTATAAAATACCTAACCTTTCTGGAGAAAATCACTTTCAGCAAAATGTAAAGAACATATTCTCATGTAAATATATGTTTTTTTCCAATTTCCAACAATCTGATTCACATTTGTCTTCTATCCACAAGCTCCCTATTTCCCAACTTTGTTTCTACAACAATATGTTCTACTCCTGCTCTTGGAAACTCAATTCAGGGTTTCTCTTCACCCAGGATGAACATAACAATAATGATTCATTTTCATCTTCACCAAATGGAATACGATGTAACAACCGTTGAGAAGCACTTCAAATCAATGGAAAATACGACAAATGGCAGCTGGGTTACCGAAATGTCGGGTAGGGGGCGTATCGCTTATCCTGTTCACGTATACAATACAAAAATGTCTCCGATCATCATGGCCACCATTTTTATTCATTTTAGATTGGTGCAACTGCTCAGAGTTGTAGTGTTCTACACAGAACAGATATGTGTTTTGTGGTGTATTGAAGCCATTACCGAATATTCCTGAGGAGATAAAGTGGATCATCGAAAATATTTATCCAATCCAGGCAGGATGGTTAGGTTCAATTATTATACGCAATGAAAAGATAGCCGAGTATGTCGATTTTATCTGCGGCACCACTACAGTTGGTTTACCATAAAGCCCATGCATTTTTAAAACCTTTTATTTTGGTATTCATAACTTAAACCAGTTCATTTTTTGGGTGTTTCTGGTGGTATGATTTAATTTTGCCACATTGAATTTTTAGAACTCTAAATGCCCACGTTTTCTGTGGATAACCCATAAATGGATCGGATGCTTTTAAATGCCATTTCGTGATAGGGAACCTCGTTGTTTCGATTTATTGAGAATATTTGTGGAAACTTTGGGCCCATTCTAATAAAAAGGAATTAATGAGTTGTCTCGATATTTTTAATTACGGCACATATTCTTCCAGGCATGATCTGAAGAGAAAACAGCTTGAACACACTGCCTAAGGAATTGTGTCAATACTTCAGCATTTTCCGAGAGCTATATTTACCTCAAATATTTTCAATAGATCGAAAAACAGTTGAAAAAACAAGTGTCAACACGAAGTGGGCTCCAATACGCACTCAACAGTCGATTCAATTTTCACTTATTCACGACAAACTAAGATTGTATAATTGTTGGGTTAGGATAGTGCCAGTGTAGTCACAGAATACTTTAGTATTTGGTTAGCCAATGAAAGGTCTCAGAGTTTTTTTCTCCATCCAGATTTGTATGCGCCTGCAGGGGTCCAAACTTGAATCAATAACTTGGGTTATTTGGACATTTTCGTACCTTGAAGGCTTATAAGCTTCCGCAATGGAAAAGTTTTCCTTGGGGTATAAAAACCTACTTTGAGAAGTTTTTCCTACCATTCTCTCATGTCCAGCCAAAACAAGATAATTGACCATAGAACGAGAATTGTTAGCTATGGTTTCGTCAGTAAAACATTTTCGACCTTATTTATACGGAAGATAAATTTAATTTTATCGTAGACCATCGACATGACTATTTTCAATTAAAGACCCTGACACTTGATTAGCCAGATGGCGTCTAAAATTAGAATAATATCAATTCAATGTAATTTATAGACCAGGTAGAATTCATAAAAATGCCAACGCATTGTCCAGAATCAAAATAAATCATTTCAAAGAATGCACGAAATTTTATTCTAAAATATTAGCCATTGATAATAAAAATGGTGAACCAGAAATTTCAGATACAGAAACGGAAATTACCCCAAAAACAATACTGGAAGAATGATCAAACTTTTCAAAACGAAATGGATGATAGAATACTCTAAATTTGAATTTACTAATACTCATCTATTGGATAAGACTCATAAAGACATTATAATTTTTCCCCAGAGAAATAAGACTACAAATTTGCATGATAAAATTTTTGAAGATATATTCGAAGAATCAAATTTTCAATATAAAAAAATAAATGTATTGACAAGTAAAACAGTCAAAAAGAGGAAATACTATATTATACCAGTACCTTACGACGGAAAATGCAATTGAGTATATGTTTAGTTCATTATACAAATGCCAAGATATATTTAAATCATCAAAAGTTTATCAAGTAGAAAATAATGCAGATTTACCAACACAAGAAATGCTTTCTTACATTTAATCAGATAATGAAAAAATTAAATTTCTAATTTGTCAAAATGTCGTAAAAAGATCAAATACCAATAATACTTGATCAATTTCATAGTGGAAAAAGTAATTTACACAGTAGAATTAACGAAACAATTCGTCGAATCAGACAAAAATATAATTGGATAGGAATGACAAAAACTTGTCGGAAAAACTCTGCATTTGTACAAGTTTAACTAAAATATGAAGCGTGGACGGCAATTCTGATGGCGAAAAACACCTCGTTGGCGTTCCACCGCGACAGACTTGCAGTTTCTTATGAATCTAAAATATATGACATTATTCACTCTATCTTTTTCTGGTATGAAAATGTATTGATCAACAATAGACATTGTCGTCATAATTAATGGACACGCTGGCGGTACTCTGCTGTTCCGGAATTCAATTTCTATTCCATCCAGAACTATCTTCGCCAAACCATTCAGGTCCATACTACCATAAATTGGATTCACAGAGTACTTTAGGAGTAACACCTCTGGATATTAAATCAGCTGGATTTGACTTCCCTTTTACAAAATTCCACTGATCTATCGTAGTCAATGACTTAATTTCACTGACTCTATTGGCAATAAATGTTTTCCATCTATATGGTTCCCCCCTTATCCAAGCCAACGTGATTGTTGAATCAGTCCAATAAAATACTATATCAAAATTTATTTCTAATGCATTTACCCGTTTTGCTAGTAAAACCGCACCGCATAGCTCTAGTCTGGGTAAACTAATTGTCTTTGAAGGCGCCACACGAGATTTTTCACAAAGCAAATTAGAAACTGTGTCCTGTTGAACTGACACAGTGAATATACAGGGTGGCACCGTACGCACGCTCTAAGACTCCCTTTGAAAGAATAAAAATTGATATATTAGAAATGCCAGTAAAAAACTACAATAAGATGCGAATTAACTAAATTCAAGCAAGCATATCCATTATAAGATGAAACATCCAAATCATCCAACATTTCGGAACCCCTCTTAGAATACATGCAGATTGAGGAAAATAATTTAACAGTAATTTATTGAAAGACTTATGATTATTATATGAGATACAATGGACTTCTACCACAGGTTATTATATGACATAAAACTCACCTTTTCTAGTGTAGATCATCCCCAATCAAATGGCTCACTAGAAAGATTTCAACCCAGATGAATATCCTTTTACAATTTTACCCTATGCAGTGATTTGCTATAATAATTCCAAAAATGCATCACCTGGATTCAGTCCATATGAACTAGTTTTCGGACATACTTCCAGTAGACCCCCCGAAGTATTATATAATCAAAAAGCTAAAATCCGATTTGATGAAAAATTACATCATGAACCTATCACATATAATATTGGAGATAAAGTATTTGTAAAAGAATCTCAAATAAAAATAAATTGGAAAATAAATTTAATGACCCATTTGAAGTTTTAGAAGTTTATCAAAACTCAGCCCTTCTCAAAAACCTAGAAACACATTATACTACTAGAGTCAATTTTGATCGATTGAAACCATATTTTGTTTCAGATCAATAGTAGAGTATCATTTATTAATGATAATTCTAACAGTTCAACTTGCCAAGTCCCAGTATAACATCTCACCTATAAACAACTCGATAGGAGTATACTATGATGAACAAGGTAAAATCCAAATTAGTAACGAAAAATTGACATTATTAGTTTATAAGGACATTGCTTCAATCAAAGTCGCGATAGACCATAATAAGATATTAGAAGAACTTGCACATCTCGTAGAAACAAATCACCCTAGAATGCAGTATTTCAATTCTGAAATCAGCACAGGCAATCACAGGTAATTTAGACGCCAGTGACGGAGAATATTGCATTGACTGTATAAATAAAATATATAAGGATGAACACCAAATCGAAAATTTGCTCAAAAATAAAATTTTAGTCACAACTTCAGTTATGAAAGAATTCAATACAACTATTCAACAAATGCAAATAGATGAAAAAACGTTCAATAAGGATATCAAGAAAATTGAAACATGGATTTATGATTTAAGAGACGAATTAGCTATACTTAATGCAAAGTTGAAAGCTATCGAAATCTCTGAACAATTATTTGAAAGTTATACCTTTCTGGAAGATGAACTGAATGATATTTTAAATACAATAACTTTTGCAAGGCTCAATATTATTCAAACATCAATTATAAGACCGAACGATTCAATAACATCTCTTCGAGAAATTTCTCAAACAACTCGAAAGAATAATCTTCCCTTACCAACCAAAATGTCATCAATATCCAAATATTCAGATATCATTGAATTACAAGCTTTTCAGGCGGATTCGAGAATTATTTTTATATTGAAGATTCCTCTAGAAGAAATTACCAGAAATCTATACCATTTACCTGTACCCCATTCCTATTCTAGATAACAGAACTGGGTTACATCACATTTTATCTACAACTCGGAATTACATTGCAAAAGACGATGATTCGATTTGGTTTTTTGATATATTATTTCTTATTCATTGTGTGCAGCACAAATTTTAAGACCACTATTAGAACTTTCCAAAATATGTTCAGTTTCGTTATTATTTGCAAAGGATTACAATGTTTTTGAAATTCAATCAAATACATGGTTAATTACCTTATCAGATCCTTTAATAATAACCATTAATTGTGAAAAGGAGATATATCAACTCAAGTAATAAAAATTAATTCAATTTTGAAATTACAACCACAATGTAATACATATATTGGAAAAATACAAGAGTACTTGCCAAATTTCTCATGTCTCAAGAACAAAATGTTACATATAGAACACTTCCAGTTTTGATAACTTATCAATGTTGCAATAATTTACCCAAAAAAGAAAAGTTACCTGAGTTAAAACCTTTGAAATTAAGTTAATTAAATGTTGACAATCTAAATATTGCCCAGCATTAATTAAATCAATATGATGAGGAATTGACAAAATTATAAATGAACCATTTGTGAAAAAACAAATTTCATGGTTTACATGTTTCACTATTACACTAATTATTTGTATTGTTTCATTATACATATTTTGGAAGTGCAGTAATAGACGTTCCATGAAAATTGGTATAATGACCTCAAGCATGAACGATCAGCCTCCACAACCTCGGAGATCCAGAATAGCATTCTCATCTCTTAGAAGCTTGCTACCCTCAAGGAGAAGACCAAGATTCATCTTCGAGTTCCAGTCGAAGAGGAACAAATCGAATTAAATTCCAATGCACCCTCGAAATCGTATGCCTGACGAAAGTTGACGCTTCGCATCAACTTTCTTTTCAAGGGGGAAGGTGTTATATTAGAATCCTGAATGGTCCCATTCATCAAGGATTGCATCATCTTCTATGCAGTATCTTTCTACGCAGTTCTACAGGAAACCAGTCAATATATTTCGAGGTGTCCTAGATGAACGACGCCATGCACCGTCAGCTCTCCATAGTCTATAAAGGAGGATCTCTGACTCCAGGAGAGCATTCGATACACAGCCACATTCAACAACTGGTCTTCTTCTAATTCAGTCATTGTATTTTGAATCATATGGTAATTAATATTTATCCCAGTTATCCATACTGCGGATTAGTTGTATTTTAAATAGAAATAAAGTTCTTTTTTTAAAAAGAAGTATAAGTGAAAAACCCCACAACATATATATATATATATATATATGTAGTAGTTCAGTTCGAGATTATGTAATTGTGACATGATTGATTTTTATGATCCAGTAGCAAAAATATCCTATTGGTCAAACTCAAATGAACACTAAGCAAATCATAAACTAATTATTTGTAAACTAACCTCTTCTGATAACATTTGTGTGTACCTATGAACGTTTTCATATTATTTATTTTTTCACCTATAATTCAAATTACCTCCTGTTCGAACTAAATAATAATATGAATTTGCATCATATCTCCATTTGATATTTTGAAACTATTAAAACATTTTCTTATTGCCGCCTTCTGATCACTTTGATTTGATTTTTCTGCTTCCTGAAAATTGGAGAATGATAAAGCATACTTAAACTGATCTGTAGCAATTTGCTCCTGACAAACGAACACTCTTTGATCAGTTGTTCGCAGCAAACGAACGACCAAATATTGCTCAAATCAGATAAGAGCAACGTGAACATGAAAAATGTTCAGGAATCAATTTTTTGACTTATTATGACAATATAACCTAAAAATATATTTAATTCTACCCAAAACATAATTATTTTATTGATCTTGCAAATACCAAAATAGTCACATGACGTGCTGTTCTGGCTAATGATTGGCTACACCAGATCTGATGATGAAACCTCAAATGACAGCATTTCAAGGATTCCAACACAATTTTACTATTTCATGCCTTCTATGATAGTGTTACAGATTTGTTATGTATTATTCATTGATAGTTCGTAGTTGCCCCAAAGACATATTGCAGGCAAAACAATTGAACGATGGTTTATTAAGCGTAACTACCTTATGGATTTCCACTTTGTCACATGTGGCTTAACGAATATCGTAGGTTATTAGATATATGCGGAAGCAGCAATAGCACAAATACCTGACTCCAAAACCTCACTTCCACACAAGAAATGGTATAGCATCCATCCATTTCGGTAATGAGCAAAGTTGTTCTTCTGAAGGTACCTTGAATGGCGGATGGCTTTCAATGTCCTCATTGTCCAAGTCCATAGGTATGTTCGGTGAAGTCTCTACAACCATCATGTCTTCGATGTATCCATCACCAAACTCTTCGGTGTAATTAAGCTGGCTGTCAATGATTGAAATCCTTTGGAGATTCTGCTCAACGGATTTAACTAGGTTATTGTACTCTGCCATGTTATTGTCTTCGAAAGCTACTTTCGAATGAGTTCAAGAGGAGTTACTGAGCTATATATATATATATATATATATATATATAGGTGGAGTAAGCTCCTCCCACCAAGTTGTTTGATTGCCAGGGCTCGTGTTCAGCGATGACAGATTGCAGAGGGCATGCTAATCCCCACTCCTCTAGATACCTTTCTAAAAATATGATAATTCGATACTTCCTTCACTTCTGATCGAACATTCAATATGTCAACTTTCAGATATTTGTGAGGCTGATTCGACATGGCCAACATCTGATCCAATAGAGGCCATATCTTCAGATAGTCCTCTGCAAGTGGATGCAGTATCATCTACGTGGGAAAATGCGGATGATGGTCCAAATTTTCTAGAATTCCAAATGCACCGACTTTTAATTTATTAAAAAAAAAAAACTATTTCAAAACTTTTTTTATTTCATAGGTAGTTTCCTTCCAAAACCCTATATTTGGCAAACAAAATTCCAAGTTGTCGAAATATTTTATCGAAAATTTTATTATTTGAAAATTCCTTATTGGGTGAACTCGAAAAAGCGTTGCGGAAGGCTAAAACGACGGCCAACACGTCGACGAGCCGAGTTTCCCTAAAAACCTTATCAGTAACAATTGCATACTCGACACACTAGGTTTGCAAATAGCGAGTTCTCGAAGAAAATTAACTTGTCTTTCCCTACAACCGATTACTTTTACCATGCTTATCTTTCGTGAAGATAAGATTCGCGTTTTCAGTCATAGCTCTTAGAGTTAAAGCCCCCGACCACGAAGTCACTTGCCACAAGGTAGGTAGATGTCGGAGGGGTGTGGATCGTTCTCGGGATGTTGGCCTATCCGGTTCTGCTCCAGTCTTAGAGAAGACAAATCCAGAATACTTATTATAATTATTTATTAGTAGTTGAAAGAACTTACATTTGATTTGTTTGATAATATGAAAAGGATGTACATAAAATCAGATATGGAATCATCTACGACTGAAAGATAAACTTTAGTTACTATCTTCCAATGTGCAAGACAACCTCTTGGGAGGTATTCATGTTGAAAAGGAAAACATTCTCAATTGAATAAAAATATGTTTCTTAAAATTGAAAAATCTACAACAATAGTTAAGTTAGTTTTTGTAATATCTTACAGAAAACAAACAACTAATTCCCTGGCTAAAGCCCCGCTGGACATTGAACTACATTGGATAAATATTGTGAAAGGACCCTAACTCAAAAGAAAAAATCTGGAAGTGAAAATTTGCATTTTCATTCAGATAGTTAGATTTTCTATTCCAGTCTCAATTAAGAACTCATATAGATGAATGAGGCAAAGAAGAATGTTTTCCAAAAAGGAGTACTCACCAGAAATCATTTGTAATATTGATGATGCAAGAATTGCATCACATTCACTAGGTCTTGAATTGGGAAACACATTTTCTAGAAGCAATTTCACTATGCAATGATAGAAAAATGTTAGAAACATTTCTTTTGGAATGGCACTTTGATAAGTAGTTTTCTGTTAACCCTTTCCGTACGGCTGACGCAGCATATGCGACACCGAGGATATGTGCCGCACAGACGGCTGTCGCATATGGTCGACGACATGTATACTGTCTCCTGGACGACTGTTGTCGCAACGTTTGCGTTCACTGCATGCTAACCGCTCAGGCGGCTGACGCATATGGTCGACACCGTCGATCATATGCGACATCCGGCAACCTGGCATGGCCAGTGCTAAGTCGAGTGCAGTGCTTTTGTTTTTTCGCGCCAGTATGCCTTGAAATGTCGTCGGAGAATGCTGCTGGTCCCTCGGGGATCTCGTCGCGGGCAAAAAGACAAAAAAAAAATCAAGATAGCCACTGTGGATTATCTGAGGCTGAAGTATAGTGTCGCACATAGTCGACAGCCGTCTGTTCGGCACGGTCTGTAAGTATAGTGTCTCACATAGTCGACAGCCGTCTGTTTGGCACGGTCTGTATAGTGTCGCACATAGTCGACAGCCGTCTGTTCGGCACGCTCAAAAGTCCCGTCTGATCGGAACATTTTTTCGTGTAGGCTGCCGTACGGAAAGGGTTAAATATTACAAAAATGTATTTCACTATTGTAGATTTTTTAATTTTCAGAAAAATATTTCTATTCAATATTAAATTGAGAATGTTTTCCTTTTCAACAGACTTACATTTCTTCCGAAAAGTTTGACTCTTAACAAAACATGTCAGTTAGAACAGATTTCACAATGTATGTGTTTAGCAGTATTTGAAACTAACCTACACAATCGTGAAGGCAGTTGCGGAAAGGGATAAACGATACCAATCTGTTGATAAACTTGAGTGCTCTCAGACTAAGCAAAGTGCGAGAATGTCAAATTAAAATTTTATGATTGGCTCATAATTTCGAAACTGATATATGCAAAAAATGACAAGAATAGTGTTTTTAACAATCTGTTGGTTGTTGTAAAAAAAATAATTAACAAAAAATATCTTTATTCTATTGTTTATTAAAATCACAAATTCTGAAATCAAAGGATATAATCTTATGGATATTTTTTAAATAAACCTTATGGTATTGTTTTTTCAAACAAAATATTTTAAACAAATTTTGTATCGCTTAATTTTTCCCCGGAATGCATTATTTCATATAACAATTTCATATCGTAAAACTTTTTGGAAAAAATTTTGCATTGGGAGTTTTTACCCTGTATACATTTCCACATGCCTCAAAAAATGGGATTTTACTGTCTTTTTGGACAAATTTTGCGCTGAAATGATTCAACTTGGGTATGGATTCTTATATTCTGTATCATAAGGTCAATGAAATGGTTTTCAATCTGTACGAATTCTCTCACAAAAAAAACTGGATTTTATTGTGAAACTTTTTGGGCAATTTTTTCCAGCATGACTTTTTTCATGCGCCAACAAAGTGTATTTTACTTAAAAAATGAATGCATTTTCTCATGCAACAATATGTGTTTGTATAGAAAACTATTTGGACAAATTTCACATTGAAATGATTTTTCCCCTGTATGAGTTCTTTCATGTTCCAAAATTGTCTTTTTTTCTGCAAAACTCTTCAAATTTTGCATTGAAATGGTTCTTTTCCTCTATGAATTTTCTCATGAATCAACAATCTGTGTTTGTATGGAAAACTCTTGGGACAAATTTTGCATTGAAATTGTTTTTGACCTGTATGAATTCTTTCATGATGCAACAATGTGCGTTTTTAGACTTTTTAGACAAATTTTACATTCAAATGATTTTTTCCTTTCATGATTTCTCTCATGTCTCCTAAGATTCACATTTTGGTGATTTTGGACTTGTTTTCCATTGAAATGATGTTTGCTCTGTATGGATTCTTTTGTGTACCATAAGATGGTCTCTTTGTGTAAACGATTTCAGACAAACTTCACATTGAAATGGTGTTTCCCCTGTATGAGTTCTTTCATGTTCCAACCATGTCTTTTTTTCTGAAAACTCTTCAGACAAACTTTGCATTGAGATGGCTTTTCCTCTATATGAATTCTCTCATGACGCAACAATGAGTTTTTGACTGTAAAACTCTTCGGACAAACTTTGCATTGAAATGGTTTTTTCTCTGCATGGATTCTCTTATGATGCAACAATGATTTTTTATGAAAACTCTTCAGACAAACTTGGCATTGAAATGGTTTTTCACCTGTATGAATTCTCTCATGTCTTGTAAGGGTCACATTCTGGGTAAAAGATTTTAGACAAATTTTGCATTGAAATGGTTTCTCTTCTGTATGAATTCTTTCATGTACCTTAAGATGCCCTTTTTGTTTAAACGATTTTGGACAAATTTCACAGTGAAATGGTGTTTCCCCTGTATGAGTTCTTTCATGTTTTAACAATCTCACTTTTTCTGCAAAACTCTTCAGGCAAACTTTGCATTGAAACGATTTTTCCCCTGTATGAATTCTTTTATGGCGCAACAATGAGTTTTTTCCTGCAAAACTCTTCAGACAAACTTTGCATTGAAATGGTTTTTCACCGGTATGAATTCTCTCATGCACCAACATAGTGGATTTTACTGATAATCTCTTTTGACAAATTTTGCATTGAAATGGTTTTTCTTCCTTACGAGTTATCTCACTGAGCTCCTGCTTAGATTCAAAAGGATGCGATTTCATATAATATTTACAATGAGATAGTTTCTCCTCCGAGAGAATCACCTGACAACTCTTCGAATTCATAATTATTGTCGGTTCCATCCTTGAATAATTTTCCCTTTTCAGAGCTGTTACATTAGCTTCTATAATAGTTTTTTGATGGAGCATTGTTCCACATCCTGAAAAAGAGGCAGAAATTAAAGAGTGTTTTTCAATGAAATGAATGGTTCTAGGATTCTGTTTACAGTACTGAAGAAACCCTCAAAATATAAAAAAAATTTTTTTTCAAAATATAAAAAAAACAATGTCAAAGGAAAAAAAATTAATTCAATAAAAATAAATCTGATATTCTTCTGATTTTATAAATATATACATATATACAGGGTGATTTACACAAACTAACAATGCTGTGGGAAAACCACTGCAAATTTAGAGGAATCCGAGGTAATTTGTTATATTTACATTTAAACCTGATTGTCTAGACACTGCTTAATCCATTTAGTCTTTTAGCAATTACTATGTAGATTGAATCATTTCTCAAATTAATTACTTAGATTGATACATCTCGGGAATACTATGATATGATTATCACATATGCTGGAGTGAATGAAATTGCTATTTGCTATTTTGTAGTGCGAATGAAAGTCACTCCTAACCCTGCCAGCTTTGCTGCCACTCTCCACTCTGATAAAGGGGAAGTTAATATTGTATTTTCTGTTCTATTGCATCTTTCGCTCAGCTTTCTCATGTCCAAATTTTCAGTCGATATGTGATGTACAGCACTTTTTGAAACGCCTACCATGTCCGCTATCTCGCGCACTTTCAGTCAACGATCATTCCATACCATTTTGTGGATTTTTTTCCCCTTTTTTCATTCGGTCGACACTGCGATTTTCTCTTGGCAGCTCGTAGGCCTAGTTTCAACTCTGTCAGGTCGGGTATTTCTAAGACTACCCTCGTAGCTCATTAAGTAAAGTATTATGGTCAGTCAAGTGTTATGGTCAGTCAAGTGTTATGGTCAATGCTATTAAACGCCTTTGAGAGATCTTCAAAAATCCTGCAAGTCTGATCTCCTTCATCCAATGCTTCCAACATTTCTGTTAAATTACTGAGCTACAATTATATACATTTCAAATCGAAATGAAATAGAAAGATTGCAGAAATTGCAAACCTCTATATAATGTTATGGTATTTATTCACAAGATCAACATGAATATACGTCCTTAATATTCAAAAAATGTATTAATTAAATTCAATAGTGTTCATGGTTAAATTTAGAGGTAGATATAATTATGTTGTCAGGCAAGCAAGGACATCACATGCCCAGTGTTCTGAATTTTATGAAGGTGTTATAGATTATAATTGACTTGAAAGCGAAATGGAGAAGATTCCATGATTCCATTGAATAGATCCAAGAAACAGGCAAAGGATTTTATAAGAAGTAAAAACTATTTGTATGCATAATATATTGTGAAGAGTATAGCTAAAGGCTGAATTAACTAACTACTAATAAAGTGAAATATTGTAGTTTTTATCGACCTAGTTTTCAAACATTCGTGTTGTCTGAAAATAACTTGAATTTTTTTGAAAAATGTGTTAGCCTTCGAGTCATCAGCATTTTGAGAATTTTTGCAAAACAAGTCAACAAAGTTTCAGTTATGTCAAGCGCACGCTTCTTCCTCAGAGTATGAATGTTGCAATCCAGCAATGATATATATATATTTGATTTTTTTATTTACAATTTAGACTCTGCAGTGTTGCCAGCTTTGATTAGTTATCATTTCCATTTGGTGGGAAGACGTCAATAAATTAAAGGTCATTTGAATGATGTAACTTATAGAAAACAAATCATGCGAATTTTTTTATAAAAATATTGTGAAATGTGGAATAGTATCATTTCATGTAACACTTCTTATTACAAGTCTATCAGATATAACATCCAGTACATCAGAATCACCTTCCATTATTTTACATTGATAATCAAAGTTCAATATAACGTAAGTGGATTATTGCTGACTACACAAAATAGTCAGCTATAACAATTTTCAGGAGTAATATGAGAAAGTAATGGCAGCCGCCATCGAGTCGCCTTCGGGTGTCCTTTCTGGACACCCAAATAACCTCTTGGCACATTTGTTCTACAACATTCTCAGATAATGCAAGTACTTTCTTTTGTATATATCTTAATTTTTATATTATTGTTTCTTTTCGAGAAAGGTTCACTTGAGAGTTACCCCCTTTTAGCAAAGTCTGCTTGACCCTAAAAAAGGCTACGCGACATATGGTGGAGGCGCCGGGACTGCACCGTATGTCGGGTAGCCTTTTTTAGGGCTAAGTAGACCTTACATTTATACCATTATTCTCAATTCATTTATTTATTCTCTTGGAAATACATCAAATGCAAATCATCATATACCATTGAACACTTATTCATTCTCTGGGCAACACATCAAGAGCAAAATTACGCAGGTAGACGTTCAATCCCAATTATTGAGGATATTCTACCACGCCTCCCCGGTGAATCAATTTTTTTTTCATCTCATAGGCAATTATTCAATCCACTTAGTATATTCTTCCACACTTATAAACACTTTCACTTAGTATATACCACAAAATATAATCATAAATCCTATAAAAAGTTGATTAAAGAAAACATCAATATACAATTGACCAAACTATACAACGGCATCATGAGCATTTTTTCAAGTGTTTGCAAAACAAGATTTTTCAATGAAAAAATATCAAAAATTTTTAATAACTAGAGATTTATCTGAGGAGTTTGAAAGGCTACGCGACACTATTTTGTTAGGACTCAGTAAAATGCATTCGACAAATTATCAGATCCATGAAGTTTTTGGTATCGTTATTTTTGTTTGAAATTTGGGTGTTTGTGCTATGACTTATTTTATTCTGTTTTTGTCCTAATAAAAGGGAAATAAAATATATTGCCATAGTCAATGGGTAGAGGATTCTTGTAGAGCATGTTGCAATAAAACTCAAAAAGTACATGATACACACTGGAAATGGTTCGCTTATGTTTAGAATACAATATTTATTTCGCAAAAGGGACAAACTTGGTTACAAATTTGTATAGTACAAGTCAAAAGTAATGAAGTAGTTCATATCGGGTACATTTTCACATTCCTTTTTATACATCAATGTAATTCGAAAGATACTTTATTATGGCAATGTCCATTATTCTTCTTGTTTTTTGAGGATATAGACCAGGTCGACTGGATGATTAGGGCGCATTTGCCTAGTAACTACAAGGAAAAAAACCTGGGAGAAAAAAAGAAACCTGTAGTACAATTGTTCGGGTGCAGAATAAAAGACATTTCACAATTTGGTCTCATTGCATTGGAAAACGATTAGTTCCTAGAATTATAACCTCATCTCGGAAGTGTTCTCAGCCACATCTTCCAAGCCATATGGTTCAGCCATAGGGAGAGCATTTGCTTTATTTTGTGTTTAAATACATTGTGCACCTTAATGTCCTGTATGTTAGAAGGAAGCAAGTTGTAGAATTTTAGACATTTGTAAAAACAGCCTTTTTCTAATAGTGTAGTTTTATGTTGGGGTAGCAGAATTTGTTCTTATTTCTTCTGTTGTGCGCGTGGATATCGCCATATGGTATGAATAGTGATTTATTTTCAAAGACATAGTTCAGGCACTCATACACATATACAGCTGTCACAGTTAAAAGGATCAGATTTCTGAAATATCCTCCACAGGATTCATTTACTTTTAGTCCAGCTAAGATTCTAATTGCTCTCTTTTGGATTATAAAGACTTCTTGATTGTGTGAGTCACCCCAGAATATAATTCCATAACACATATTGGAGTAGAAATGACGGAAGTATGCCGTACTTAGGGTAGTATGATTGACGACTTTTTTGAGTTTCATCAATGAGTAGCAAACTCTACTAAGCCATCCCTTCTGCCATCTGTCAGATCAATGATTTAAAACTTCCTATACCCATATCAAACCTTGTTGAAGACTGTTGCCAGATTTCTGGTCTGGCAATGTCGAATCTATATATCAATAATTCATTTCTTTTGTGTAAAAGCCAGTGAAGCCATTTGCACGGAAAACGCGGCTAACAAAAGAAAAAATCTAGTGGGGTAAGGTCTGTCTATCTTACGCCCAATTACCTTACCTCGAAATAATTTCAAGATACATTGCACTCTATCACATTGAAACCATAAATTTTGTCTTTCATCGTGGGCCATTTCATCTAAAAGTTATTCCATCATTTAAAAACTGCAATTATCTCTGAGAATTTACATTTTCCCGGAAAAAAGTGGACCAATCACTCTGTTTAAAATACTGCACCACACATTTTTCTTAAACGAATATTAATCTCGACATTCTATTACATACTTTGGGTTTTCTTGTGCCCACCTACAGTTTTGTGAACTCACTATCACATTTGAAGTAAAAATCGCCTCGTCTGTCCATAAAATTTGCATTTTCTTCTCTTTGTCCTTGAATCCAAAAAGAGAAATTCAACCGTACGCCAAAATCTCGCTCTTTCAAAGTATTTATAAATTTTGGTTTGAACAGCTTGAATTCATTGTGTACAAATTTTCTCATGGCTTCCCTTTTAGCACCAGTCCTATTACAAATATCTGTTATACTAGTTTGTCCATGCTCTATTACATCCAAGCATACACTTAATTGAGCTTCTTCATCATAAACTCTTGGATTATGAGGTTTTTAGAAGTATTTTGCACTGAACCCGTCGATTTGAACTTTGAGATAATCCTGCTCATAGTAGTCTGTTGGATATTTCTTTCAGGATGTTGCCCATTATAAATATCACGGTTCATTAGCTTCACATGGAATCTTTGAAATTCATTTTCACCCACTTCCAGATGTCCAAATTATTTGAAATTTTGCACGCATATTAAGAACCGATAACAATACAATATATTCATAGCTACGACCTACATTATAGAGATTTGGTGACTGTGCTGATTTCGTCTCAGCACTTTCACACGAAAAATTACCAAAAACTTCACTCCCATGCGGATGAATCAATCAAAGAGTTTTTCTCCCGAAGTCTTTCTTAGTCTTTTGTAGCAATATGGACTAAAAAGTTTAAAATAAAATTATAGTTTAAAAACACGCAGATGGACTAAAAAGTTAAAAATAATAAAAATAAAGTCATTGACAAAAACATTTCTTTCATGTAAAAAAATAGTGGGGTGCTCTTTACTTACTTTTCATAATGAATCTAACTTTACGAATAGCTAGCGATAAAAAACTTAAGATAACTGATATCAAGCACCCTACGATTTTTTAACATAAGAGGAAATTTTTTAGTCAATGACTTTATGCTCTTTATTTTTAACTTTTTAGTCCATATTGTTAGTTTTTCAATCTATATTATTTTCCAGCAAAGTGAACATTTTTATTCTACTACTTGATAAAAATTACTCTTTCATAATTGAGAAACTACCAAACACTTCATTTCAATTTCCATGACATTCAATCGTGATGTTTCCATAGCAAACTTCTTAGCTCAAGACTCAAGACCTTTTTGATTAATGAGTAATTTTTGAGTATTAGTTTGGAGAATAATTGATTAAAATTGAATTAGCAAGAATTTGTTAGGCAAATTGATTTGAAATTTTCAGAATTATTGTTATTATTGTTAGTGTTTGTATGTGATGAAAATTAATAAAGCAAATTTCGCTATAGAGAATGTTGAAACTAGAGCCACTTTGCATCAAGTATGACATTATTTTTTAGTATTTTTATTTTTTGAAATTATCCGATTAGAAACATTCTTAAACAGAAAGAACTATTTCAGCGGATGAGCTTATTACATCTCAACTGGTAATTTCAGATTTTACAAAATTTGAATGATCCCAAATTGGTTCAAATTTGGTAGGTGGGTAAGAAAACAAAAAATAAGCAAGTTTTTTATATAATACTTTTCAAAATATTGAGAAATAACTTTTTTGTATTTTTTTAATGACAAATTTGACAGGTGTAGACGATAGATAGGAAAAAAATCATAAACATTATTTTTAAAGCAAAAACTGTTCACAAACTCTAACCACTGTACATATAATAGTAATTGATAATATATAATTAAACTTGAAAATAGATTTTACTTTATCTCAAACGATTACTAAATATTGTGTGGAAATCACATTTTAGGCTTATAGGAGAGGATAGGCTCCCTAATGTGAATTCATCTAGGATATATTCTTGTATCGCTTGGAATTCACAATTTTTTTTTCTTGAATAAATACAACCTTACCTATTGCAAGTTCATGAGAACAGTTTGGTTCAATTTCTGTTCCAATTGATATATAGGGCTTTTCCTCACATATTTCAGATTTGACATCTTCGAGTATATCAATGTCATCCTCAGTTATGACTGTCTCTGTTTTTGATTCTGGATTATTTGTCCACAAATCATCAATATTATCAGGGTATTTGTCATCTTCATTCTTCAATATAACTCCATTATTGAAATGGTTGATTTTAGATTTTGCCAATTCTCCACAAAGACCACTGAAAGATGCATTTTCCCAGAAATCTGAAATTTTAGATAAAACTAACTTTTTTTTTCAATTTACCTTAAAGGTTAAAGAAATATCTTTGTCATATCGTCGAGCTTTCGGAAATGTTAATTTCCTTTTTCAATACATCTACAAAAGAAAAATACACTTTTAGATAAGAGAAGGTAAAAGTCTACTAACTGACTTGAGATTGTAACAAAAGTTTACGACATTATACAGGAATAAAATTGTTTAAAACTTGGAGAAAATCGATTTGTTCTGCTGAACTAACCAAAAAATTTAGTGATTTCTTCCTTATTTCAGATTTATATCTCTGGCTTTTTAATCACGTAAAAAAGACAAATATAAAAAAGTGTAGTGGCTTTTACAAAAAACAAACTGAAATATGTTGAAACATTGGTACGGTACAATTCGTGTTGAGTTCAGCATGATAAATAGATGTATCCCCAAGTTTTAAACATTTTATGGCTTTATAATTTCGTTACCTTTTATTAAAATTTTAAGTTGGTAAGAAGTTGTTTAATTTCTTTTGTTTCATATATCTGAAACTGTATTTTTCTTTTGTAGGTGTCTTGATAAGAAAATAAACATTTCCGAAAGTTCGACAATAAACAAAGAGTATTCTTTAACCTTCTCAGTGTTTTTAATGCAACCTCATGATTCAAAATACTTTTTCTTCAACTATTCTATAATTTTATATTTGTATATATATATATATATATATATATATATATATATTGTAACGAAGTATTTTTTAGAGCTCCGTTAATAAGACGGCTAAAAAAGTTTAACATAACTTTATACGTCCCTGACTATTTGGGTAATGTTAATTCCGGTCTGGCAATAAGTTATATTCCTAGTTAAAAAGCTAAAGCTACTGGAAGTAACATGAAAATCCGGCATAAAACAGAGCTATTTTTCAATATAACACAAAAAGGGAGAAACGCTCGGCTGGTTTTTGTTAAAGGGGCAAAAGAAGTTCAACTCGTGATGAGAAAAACCCTAGTATTTTTTGTGACGAGCAACAGATTGTCAATCAGACTCCAAATTTGAAATTGTCACAATAGAATAATAAGTGTCAGTTTTCAAATCTGTTACCAAGAAATAATTAAAAGATATCTATTACTACAATAGATTATTCCAAATTATGACAAGTGTCAAATTTTAAGAATGATAAAAAAGGACAGGTCATACAATGTAATTCGTACAAATATTCATACAATCAGGATAGATTAGTTACAGGATAATGCACATAAAAATATATAATCTAAAAACTCATAGATGGAATACAGCTCGACTTGCAATAACATATTTTTACACCATTCTTAATTTAAGTTTTGCTGCGATTTTATAATAGCATAAAATCGCAGCAAATACATCATATTAAAAAACCTTATACAAGAATATGTTGGTCCTCCCTCTATTGCTGTGAGTCTATGTATTGGAAAATCAAGCCCCACATACCTAGTGGGTACGTTGTGATTTGTTTCAAACTGCACAAACTTATCTTCTTTGTTTCTGAACAAGAACAACAAACACACACATATATATATATATATATATAATATATATATATATATATATATATATATATATAGACCTGCCATTGTCAACAATCCAAGCTCCCTAAATTTTCCCCTACAAGAATTTTGCTTGCTTGCTTAAATTGAGCATGGTTCTTATAGCTCTCTTCTGCCCCAGAAGATAATACCATATCTGAGCGTTGAGTAGATGCTTACAGTTTTAAGGTTTTCCAAGTTTAAATACTTTCACATTACTCTTAATGAATAGCATGCCATGCTGATTTTTCTGCGAACAACACTCAGACCAGTCCAAATGCTAGTCAATGTAGATCCCTAAGAATTTTGTATTTGTTGACAATACTACACTCTGATTGTCTAGTAAAATTGCTCTGTTTTGTACGGAAACAAACATAATTGGTCTTTTCTTTATTAAGAAACAATTTATATTTTTAAAACCAATCCTGAGTTGTTTTTAAGCGATCTGAAGAAATGCTTAGAGGATTCTACAGTGTTGACTCTAATGTTAATAGGTTTGCATCGTCGGCAAAATTGACAAGATGAGATTTATTGCCGAGTATTCAGTTCATATTCAAGTTTCATTAGGAAGTTTTAAATAGGTGTTGTGGTTGTTCTATACATACACAGGATTAAGATTTTATTGCTGTCCAGTGAAAGCTCTAGAGCCGAGCACTCAAAAATTCCTTCTTTAGTAAGCCAAGTTGTCACTTCTGGCTCTGAACTCTATTTCATCCTTTAGATAGATAGCTGTGCCTCCTTATCCACCTTGTCTACAGAATGATGAGGCCAGGGAATATCCTACTTACACTGGCAGTTGATCAGTGGTTTTCCAATGCTCACACACACACACACAGCAAGAATATTGTCTTCTTCACTTACTAAGTCCTGAAGAGCATCGTGACTCATTCCTATCGATTGAAGGTTTTGGTGCAATATACACAATTGTTTATATGAGTTTTTATCTTTTTGACTGTTTAACCTCCCTACTGAGGTGCTAGGTTCTTCAGGATTAAAACTTGTTGACATAAAGACCCGTTCTTATCCCAAAAAGGAGAAAAAGAGCGCCTTTCTTAGTAGGTTTTTTATCCCAATTTGCCGTAGATTTGAAACATATATAAAATAAGATGAAATTAGCATCGCTATCTTGTTCCTGCTGTGCTTCCGAGATGTAAAGTGAATCAGTATTTAACCGAATAAAGTTTAAAAGTAAAAAGTTCTCTCCAGAACCATTGAGGAGTGAGAATTTCTGTAACATTGTATGAAAGGAGCTCGGTTCTCTCGTGCTAGCATACGTACAAGAAATATTTTCCTTTTATTCGGATTTTCTGTATTCGAATTCATGATTGACAAATTCGGTAAAGGGGAAATATTTTTATTTTCATAATTTTTATATTTTCTGCTTTTGGGCCCACGTACCCTGTATTATTGAAGCTTCCCAGTCATTTGATTGTTTTCAAAATTAATCCTTCTGATATATTTCGATTGGCAAAATTGGCCAAGTGTAAATAGTTTGATATTGCTAATTTTATATTTGCTGCACACTAGTTTAAGTTTATTGTACTATTGAAACTCCTACCAATTTGGTGGTGCTCAAAGTAAATTATTTAGTATTATAAGTTACCATATGAATTTCTACTCATATCAACCAACATAAGTTTCAGCAATGTACGTCTTTCCCAGCATCATGTAAATAATTGGTATCCCCTAAATTTCCCCTCTACTCTTCTCTGTTTTTTGTCTTTGAATAGGTAGAATATTTTTGAGGTTGAGTGGAAGAGCAACTTATTAGCACTTGTGTTGTCTTACTGATTTTCTCTTCTTATTTAATTCTTCCTTCTCTTTTTTTTTCTTTTCCACTAAAACTTCTTTGTCTTTCCATTCCTTGGAAACGATAACAAAAGGCATTTTTTCAATTTTTCTTTTTGTGGTACCCGCATTTTCTATGTTTGGCCTGCTCAGATGTTTACTCCATACATCTTTTATCATCGGCTCTACATTATCCTTGATATCATTTGAAATGTTTTCCTTGCCTGTTGCCTCTTTCAGAACAGTCACATTGATGATATTTATTTCATAGTCTTTATCATTTTTAAGATTTTTCTTTTCTACCTCCGCTTCTGTTGAACATGTTTTATCCATTTCTTGATCATTCGTACAGGAACCACGTTCCACTTCTGTTGCAAAGTTTATTTTGTTACTCATTCACAAAAAAGGTCTTACGTTTTTCTCAATTTTGTTCAATTCTGCTTGTTCGGCCTTATCTACTTCTGCTGATTCTTTGTTTTCATCAATACCTTCTGTTACTTCTATCTATTTATTAGACCCTGTTTCATTATTTTTTGTATTGCTTGTTTCATATTCCATATAATGTTTTTCCGTTTTTCTAGTTTCGTTAGTTTCTCCTATATGTTTCATTCCATTTTCTTCTTACCATTGTTCTTCAATATTTATCACTATGAAGTTATTTTCACCGGCTAGATTACTTGTACAATCTTGTCGAACAATTGTTATTTTATTTTTGACCTTGAATTTTTTGATATATTTCCTACGAGAATCCTCTTGTGAGGGAAGCCACTGATTACAATATAGACGAGCCCTCGCGTATTAAACGTCCCAGGCGCTCTCTGGAGTGATGGGCTATTTATTAATCCATACAGGGTAGTGAAAGCTGCATTCTCTATAGAAATTAATATTTTTCAAAACTTTCAGTAATTTAGTAAAGTGTAAATATTTTTCTCAAGAACAAGTATTAATTTTTCCTGTTATGATTATTTTAGCTCTCGAGGGGTTTTATAGTGGGGAACCATTCAGAATAATTTGGTAAGTGGCCGCACAAATAATTGTTAAATTTATCATTTGTTTGAGTTTAGGGAAATTTCCGAACGAAAACAATTGCCAGGAATATTAATTCATTTCAAATTGCGCATTTAGGTCAGATTACACAGTAGCATGAGTTCAATCTACCCATCAAATCTGTCTAGATTCAGAATTATCCAAGGACACTCCTAACAACAGAAACCTCAAACTACGCGACAAAACTGGAACACAGGACTCAAACTTAGGCATTTTTCACCTCAATGTGCAGTGTCTTAGTAACAAATTAGATGAACTGTCTATGTTCTTATCAGATAATCCATACTATGTGGCATTCTTTAGCGAAATATGGTTGACAAGTGAACAACTTCAGTCCGCCGGTATAAGTAATTACAAATTGGTAAATTATTTCTGCAGGCAGAAGTTCAAGCACGGAGGAGTTGCAATTTTTGTAAAAGAAAATCTAGACGCTCAGGAAATCAAAGTAAGTCACTTCTGTACTGAATTAGATGCGGAGTTCACAGCTATACTAATTCAAAGCACTGTCATAGTAGCAATCTATAGATTGAACCGGGGAAACTTATATATATATATATATATATATATATATATTTTTAAATTCTCTGGATAACTTGCTTGAATTTCTCGTCAGAAAATACGCAAACATTATCCTGCTAGGAGACTTCAATGTCAATTTTCTTACAGACAGTAAAGAAAAAAACACTCTCAATAATATCCTTCTTTCTTATAACCTTGAAACTCTGTTCTACGAACCAAGAAGGGTTACTGAACATTCTTCCACATGTATTGACAACATATGCATTAACTTTACTTATAGAAAATTGGGAATTGTAAAAGAAGATATTTCTGACCACTATGGTCAGTTTATCGAAGTCAAATTAAAAAATAGTTCGAACCAGAGTAAAAATGTGTCCAAGCAAATCAGACATATCAGTGAAATAGGCAAAGCTGAATTTGTACAATATATAAACAGAGTAGACTGGACAAACTACTACCAAATTGACGATCTAAATATCCTTTCAGAATTTTTGTGCGAAAATATCACAAATGCCATAGAAACAGCTTTTCCATTAAAAAATGTAAATCAAAAACCTTGAAAACCTAAGTGGTACACTGAGGATCTGAAAATTATGAAGGAGGATGTAAGATGGAAAAAACATCAATATATAAAGACAGAAAATTCTGAATCAAGATGCGCGTATCAAACTTAAAAAAAAAAAGTATATAGAACATGTGAAGAAAGCAAAAACGTGTATGTATGATAATGTTATCAAAAACAATAGGGATTCCACAAAAACGGCTTGGAAGATTGTAAATTTAATTCAAAATAAGCCAGGTTCATGGTCGCCTATCACTGTTACTTGAAAACGAGTGTAACCCTAAGATCACTGTTACTTGAAAACGAGTGTAACCCTAAGGCTCTCACTCTTTCGACTAAAATAAGTGGGCAACAGCCATTCACGAATTTAGAATTTTGACTGAACAAGGAATAGAAACCGGTCTCCAGCCCTTGCCATGATGATAGTTCTCAAAAATGGCCGAGAAAGGAATTTTGGATCAGAATTTGGAAAAGAGTTGATTTCTATAGAGGATGCAGCTTTCACTACCCAGTATGGATTGGTAAGTAGCCCATCACTCCAGGGAGTGCCTGGGACGTTTGAAGCGCGAAGGGTCGTCTATGTTATAATCAGTGGCTTCCCTCACAAGGGGGTTCTCATGGGTTATTGTGCAATCAAAAACTTTCCGATTGCGGTCTCTGATAATACTCCTGATGGAAGGCAGGTACAAGTCTTCGAGGATCCGATCATTCCACACATACCACGGAGCGTTCGTTATCATCCATGGGACTTTCATTTGCGCCCATTCAGGAGCGAATGCTAGTCTTCAGGTTTTTACCTGCATTCTACATGTATCCGCCGGGGCCGGCGGCTGAGGCGTACAAAATGACAGGCCTGAACATCATTTTATAAATCAGAACTTTGTTCTTCAGAGAGAGTTTGCTCTTCTTGTTAATCAGGAGGTACAAAGTACAGATTTTCTTGGCAATCTTGTTCTTAACGATCTTGACGTGTGATCTCCAGGTGAGCCGGCGATCCACCGTTACTCCCAGGTACTTGACCTACTCCGACCATTCTATCTCCCTTCCAGAGACAGACACACCCCTTTCCGGGTTGTTTCTCTTTTGTCCCATCGAAATCGCCTGCGTTTTGTCAGGATTCAGCCTTATTTTCCACTCCAGGTACCACTGCTGGAGGCCGTTTAATGCATTCTGCAAATAAACGACACCCATCAAGTGGTTGGCTGAGGAAGAAAGCAAAGCCGTATCGTCGGCGAATAAGGAGATCTTCACGTGTTCACTCCTTGGAATATCGGATGTGTAAAGGGCGTACAATAACGGAGACAGCACTGCCCCCTGAGGAACGCCGGCCTCAATTTCTCTCGAATTCGAAAGAGAATTGTCGACCTTTATCTGAAATGTCCTACCCATGAGGAAAGACTTGATCCACTTCACTAGGCTCTGAGGAAGGTGGAAGTCAATGAGTTTGGACAGTAGTCCCTCATGCCAAACTCTGTCGAAAGAGCTTTACTGATGTCTAACAGTATTATATGGGCACTGTTATTAACATTAAGTGATGTTATGGCGTCCTCCACCAGCCTCAGAACCTGAAGCTCGGTGGAATGAGCACGCCTAAATCCAAACTGCTCATTCGGTAGGACATTTCTGTCCTCCACTTCTTCATCAAGCCTTTCTAGAACGACTTTTTCAGACAATTTAGCGGAACTGCAAAGCAGACTAATCGGTCGATAATTTTGCGGGAAGGTCGGGTTTTGTCCCTCCTTTGGAATCATAACCACAATGGCATGCTTCCACCTTCGAGGGAATCTTTTAAGGCGTAGAGAGTTGTTAATTATATTTAAAAGTGACTGTACCTGGTTATCCGGGAAATACTTGATCATGCGATTAGTAATTCCGTCGTAACCAGGTGCTTTTTTAGGATTCAATCCTTTAATATGTGCCTTAAGTTCGTCCATCGAAGCCGGACGAATGACATCATGATTGGGTTCTCTTAGAGTACGAAGAACCCGATCTTCCAGTAAAAGATCTCTATCCAGATCATCGTCTGGGTGCTCGTTCAATCTGAATTGTCTTTCCATCGTATCTGCAAAGGCTTGAGCTTTGGACTCAGGGTCATAGCACATACCGGCCTCACCATGAATAGGGGGAAAATAAGATTTTTTTGTTTTTAAATTTCGATGAAGTTTCCAAAGTTGATCACTATTCTCTAAATTTCGAAGTGTTGTGCCAAATCTCTCATTCCTGAATTCTGATATGTTTTCTCTAACCTCCCTATTCAGTTCGTTAGCTCGGATTCTGTCCGCAGGGAACAGACTCCTTTGATATGCTCTCTTGGCACGGTTTCTTTCCCGAATGAGATTTTTATTCTCTGCGGGAATTCATCATGAAATTTAGGAGCCGGTTCCCTCCAGGAGGAATCCTTCAAAGCATTTTGGATGGTGAGTTCGTAACGCGCTACGACCTCATCCAATTCAAGTGGAGAATCCATTATCTCAGGAACGCAGTAGGCTGTCTCCAGGAGTGAACTGAATCTCTCCCAATTCACTTTTGTACACAGACGATCTGTTTGGGGCGGTGGATCACCCCCTAGTGATAAAACCACCGGATTGTGATCAGATCCAAGCTCGGAGAGAACGTGGATGTCCCATTTCCAGGTGATGTTCCTGGCCAGGGCAATGTCAAGTACATCGGGCCTGAGGTGACCAAAATGCGTCGGCTCATCTGGAGCCAATTCATACCTGTCACAGTGTTGCCACAGTCGCCTGCCATTCGTATTGGTAACACGACTCCATTGTGTGTGCTTAGCGTTCAGATCACCCATGACCAAAACAGGCTGATCTGTTTCCATCAAGAGTGTATCGAGCGCCTCAGGAAGTATTCGATTGTTCGGTGGGTTATAAGCACTGATTAAACGCATAGGGCCACTCCTCGTGTTAAAAACAATGCCTACTGTTTCTATACCATGGTTATCATCATTGGAAATGCCAAGCTGAACATGCGAATGACAACGTTTTACCAAAATGGCAACGCCGCCACCCGGGCGCCCAAGTCGATCATTTCTAAGCATTTTGTAGTGTAACGGTTTATTTGCGCCACCCTGTACACCGTTGGCCATGGCATTGGAAATTCCGTTTCTAGCCGGTCTCGAGGCAAAGGAAAAAAGCTATCGACTTCGCTCGAGAACCTTTTGTCGTTTTGGGTGTCGTATGAACGTGAGAGTTCGAAAGAAATTCTGGTAAACAGTGGCAATACGGTACGACGTCTATGCATCGTTGTATGTTCCATATGGGATGATTTTGTTGTCGAAAAACCTCATAACATCTAAGGTCAGTAATATCAACATTTTTTGAGTTGGCGATAGCTGACAATGATTTCCATAGGTTTTTTGTACCACCCCGTTACGTGCCGTTTACAAGGCACCACCTGAGCAATTGTTTTTTTACAACGATCTATTTTGAGAAACCAGGGCCGTCTTGTGCAAAATAGAGGAATAGCTGTACCTCAACACAGAAGCTGCGGCCTCAATAATCTGCAAGTGGTTTGTCGGCAGAGCACTAGGAAAACACCATATCATTAGAAAAAACGGCATTACACCTCACCCGGCAGTGGGATAAGTACAATACTAGAGTATTCTGGGACCCTCAGTGAGTACACGTTTGATTTTCCTCCCCCAGAGCGTGAAAGAAAGAAAAGGGGACCAAACCCGGAAATATCAGCTTTATCCTTTACCAAGTTACCTATTTGTCAGAAAGTATATGTTTTATGTAAATTCACTAATTCTTAAGAACTCAGTGTGATCTAAAAACAGCTGTTTCTAGATAATTCCAAGGGGTACCTTGTATTTTTTATGTGGTAGCTCGTACGTTTATTTATCAGCCCAGTCACGAGGTAGGGCACCAAAATATATAAATATATTTTGATTTATACCGATTCCTTCCGAGTCGTAAGTCGAGATTATACAAATCTAAATTTCATACCCGTGTGTAAAATATTCATTTCTTATATTGTTCTTATATGCAATTTTTGTAATACACTTTATATGATTATTGGTATTTTCCATTCTGAACTGTTCTGTATTCCATTTTCCCCTCCCCGTTGAAATTATTCAACTGGCGCCCAAAAAAAGGAAATAGCTTGAGTTTGAACACCTGAAAACACAAAAAAGAAGAAACAAAATAATACCCACTGCCCGGCTCTTTCCTCCTCAAAGAAAGGAGTTGTCAGGCAGGTACGTTTCACTGGAAGTGGATAGTTTTCCAGGAAAGCGTTACAAAATTGGCGCCTCAACGTCAGGGCGTTTCGAAAAAATATCTTTCGAATAGAATACATAATTAAGCTAATTTATTTCACCCTCAAACCTCCCCATTTCCTTGGAAGACAGAACAGCATAGGAATCGCGTTTTTTCTTTGAATTCGTTTTGAATGCTGACACACCGATTGCAAAACAATTAATTTAATCTCCCATTTGAATTGCAGGAATAATTTTTATCGCTTTGGGCGTTTATTGAAAAACATCGTTAGTTTTTGTGCCGTCTCAGCGGTTCTGGTCAATTTGCGGTACAGTTTTTTCGTTTTTTGTATCCAGAGAAGGTATAGAATTTTTTTGGAAAATATAATTTAGATTAGAAAGCCAGGTTAGCGCCATATGTACGGGGTGGCACATGACTTTGATAATGATGTTGATTTGATGGTGCAAATGTATACTTCTTTGAGTTTTGCATTTCTGTTGATTAACAGGGTGGCACAAATATTCGAAATAATTCGGATTTGATCTTCGAATCAGTTTTTGCTTATGAATGATAGCTGATGCTGTGTATAGGTGCGGTGATTGTGAAACAAATTCGCGTGTTTCCAATACTATTTTGGGATTCGGTGGTCAGATAATTACGTAATGTACTTTTGCGTTTCTATTTCATAACGGTAGTTTTCTATGATTCGAATTAAATAGTGCTTTTGGGAAATCAGGTGATAGAGCCAATATACGTTCATTGTAAATTGAAATAACTCACAAGCAATATTTGTCACATGCTTGTCACGGTAATTGCTTACTGGTATCGAAGTTTCAGTGATTTTTGTATACAGACTCAGTAAAAGTTGATTTGTTTGCCGAACGTCCCGTATAAGGGGTGATTCAAAGATGTCGTTTTGTTATGATATGGACCCACAGAACCTGAGAACACATGAAGTGAACTACGAACTGAAGCTGAGGGGAGTTGCTACTAGTACTGCTGACATATGCCAGAAAAGGAAGTTCCTCAGGCGAAAATTGAGGGAAGATGCCTCCAGGCCTGGCGTGGTTTATACATTGCAGAACCCTTCTTTTGAAACGGAACAAACAGAAATCGACAACAGTATGACATCGCTCACCGAATTGGTGGACAGGTTCAATGGCTTGAATAACGAAGTGTACAAGAGAATCAAAAGCAGAGTAGCTCATATGAATGGTAGAGCGCTGCGTATTCCCACAGGCAGTGCTGAACAAGATAACTACCGGGGCAGTGTGCTGATTTCAATAGCGAATTTGGATGAAGAAGCTGATGAAACATACGAGAAGGTTTCGAAAGGAGCTCCTGCAACAAGTCCCTCACAGGCTGGCGGTGTCAGCATTATCAACAAGCCATATCCTTTGCACAAATGGTCTTTGAAATTCGATGGTACCACATCACAAATATCTGTCAGTTCATTTTTGGAGCAGGTTAGTGAACTCAGCCAAGCACGTAGTTTGACAGGACAGGAGTTGTTCCGTTCTTCAGTGGAATTATTCAGTGGGCAGGCTTTGGTATGGTATAGACATGCCATCAAGAAAGTGAATTCGTGGGATGAGCTGGTAGCCCAACTCAAGAAAGATTTTCTGTCTCCGAGGCACGACAAATAATTGAAGCAACAGATAGACCGTCGCAAGCAAGGAGAGGATGAACCCGTCATTATTTACATAGCTGCTATGGAAAATTTATTCGCACGTTTGATAAAAGATGTCCCCAAAGAGGAGAAGTTAGAAATAATCAGGGAGAACCTGCTGCCCGATTATCACATGCACCTAGCTCTGCAGACTATAGGCTCCACTGAGCAGCTTGGTGAAGTGTGTCGAAGCTTGGAGAACGCTAACGTCATAAGAAGAGACGGACACGTACGGACGGCAAGAAGGCATGCCGCTGCAATGGAACCTGACCTCGAGTGTCAAAATTATCCAGTAGATGTTGGCACTCGTGGTCCAGGACGTTCGAGAATCTCAGTTATGTCTCTGCGTTGCTATGGGTGTAAGCAGCTTGGGCATATAAAACGTGAGTGTCCAGCAGTCAGGCTCAAGAAGAAACGTCCTGTATGTTATGGTTGTGGAAAGGATGGAGTGATCAAGCCCAACTGTCCGGATTGTTCAAAAAATGGAGTAGGAGGAGCTTCGAGGTAGGCCGACGTCCCTCCATTGTTCCAAAAGCCTACAGGTCCGGTGGTGTGTCGACTATAACAATGGGAGCCCCGGCTGAGGACAAAGAGTCCAGGTTTTCTCCAACGGAGTGGAACGCATGGAAGCACCTCGTCAAAAATTTTCATTTGGCAAGCCGATCAAATAGACGAACAGTGAATATCATTAAGGAACATTCCGCACAGTCGAGTAATAAGACAGTACTGCACTCAAACATGTTGATCGTAAAAAAAGAGGCGGATAACAGACCATATATTAAGGTATCAACTTTCGGTACTGAATTCACTGCGCTACTAGATACAGGCGCTAGTCATTCCGTGATAGGTTCGAAGGGACTATACTTAATCGACATGTTTTGTCTATCTGCGCAAGCTAGTGATGAATTGAGCATCAGTACTGCCGATGGGACTTCGCAGGAAATAACTGGGTTCGTGATGTTACCTGTTCAAGTAGGACACATGTTGAAAATATTGAAGGTCCTCATTGTACCATCTCTCTCTCATAGCCTCATTTTAGGTAGCGACTTCTGTACGATGTTTGGAGTTGTGATAGATTATGTTAATGATGCGTATTTCGTGGACGAGAATGGTATACTATTGGATTGTGTGCATGGTTGCCCGGATGTGTGCGAATTCCATCCAGCAGATGTCGTTCAGTCACGAGCTCAACTGGATGAACAACAGCAGGTCGCACTGGATGATGTTGTTGACAGGTTCAAGCAGTTATCTTGGGTGTCAGGTACGAGGTTAGGAAGAACCAACTTGATGGAGCACAGAATTGATACTGGTGATGCCGAGCCAGTGAAACAGCGTCATCACAATATGTCTCCTTATATGCTGGATATTCTTGGTAAGGAACTTGATAAGATGTTAGCTTTGGGCATAGTTCGTGAATCTTCAAGCTTTTGGGCATCTCCGGTCCTACTTGTGAAGAAACAAAATGGAGAAATGCGATTTTGCTTTGACGGAAGAATGTTGAACAACCTCACGAAAAGGGATGCCTACCCTCTTCCTCACGTGGACCACATCCTGAATAAGCTCACAGGTGCTAGGTATCTATCAAGCATAGATTTGAAGGCCGCCTTCTGGCAGGTACCCCTTGAAGAAAAATCTTGTGAAAAAACCGCTTTTGTTATTCCATCAAGAGGTCTTTTCGAATTCACGGTCATGCCATTCGTCCTCAGTAATGCAGCGCAAGCGCAGCAAAGGCTGATGGAGAAGGTGCTCGGATACAGCCTAGAACCGTTTGTGTTCGTTTATCTCGATGATATTATCATCGCAACCCCTAGCTTCGAGGAGCACATCAAGGTGTTGACAGAGGTTCACAACCGTTTGAGATCAGCGAATTTGACAATTAATATAGATAAGTGTGAGTTCTGTAGGTCGTCACTGAGATATCTGGGCTTCTTAGTGGATTCAGAAGGCCTGAGGACCGATCCTCAGAAGGTAACGGCGATGGTCAACTATCCTCGCCCGAATAATGTGACCGAGCTGAAAAGGTTCCTAGGTTTATGTGGGTGGTATAGACGGTTCGTGTCATTTTATTCAGCGTTAACAGCCCCCATGACGGCTCTAACGAAAGGTAGGCGTAAGTCTCAGAAGCTGGAATGGACCGAAGAGGCTGATATTGCATTCAACAAATTGAAAGAATCATTAGTTTCAGCACCTATTCAAGCTACTCCCGACTTTTCCAAGCTGTTTACGATCCAATGTGATGCATCAGATGTGGGTGTTGGCTGTGTACTTACGCAGGTAAATGGAAGTAAACAGGAAGTAGTGATTGCGTATGCAAGTAGGACCCTAACATCTTCCGAGAGGAAATATACAGTGACAGAAAAGGAATGTATGGCTGTATTATTCGGAGTTGAGAAATTCCGCTCGTATGTGGAAGGTGTCAAATTCAAGGTTATTACTGACCACTACAGCTTGCTATGGCTCAACCGCCTCAAAGACCCATCTGGCCGACTAGCCCGATGGGCGGTCAAACTACAACAGTTCGATATGGAAATCGAACACAAAAGGTTCGCTCAACGTCGTCCCAGATGCGCTGTCGGGGCTCCCTAGAGGTGAATGTAATCGAAGTAGCTAGAACGGATTACCAGCATGATAATTGGTACCTAAAATGTTAGATCAGGTCAATAAATCACCAGATAAATTTCCTGACTGGAAGATTGATGGTGGTATTTTGTATAAACACGTTCCCCTCAGTTATGGTTTTCGATCTAATTTCCCAGAATGGAAGGTGATCGTGCCGAAAAGTAAACGCTCGGAAGTTTTTAAGAGTTGTCATGATGACCCCCAATCGGCTCATTTAGGAGTATTCAAGACCCTTAACCGTCTCAGAGAACTATACTATTTCCCCAGAATGCTTCAGGAAGTAAAGAAGTATGTGCGAAAGTGCAACGTTTGTGCAGCACAGAAGGTGGAAAACTCTGCGAGACCCGGGTTGATGGGACAACCTAAGAAGGTAAATTTTCCATGGCAATATGTGTCCGTTGATATCCTAGGTCCACTTCCAAGATCAAAGGATGGCTTTTCGTATCTGTTGATGGTGTCCGATTACTTCACTAAATACAGTTTACTCCACCCCTTGAAGAAGGCGACTGCCCGCTGATGAGAAGTTCTTGCAGGACCAGGAGTTTCTCATATACCAGGCCCCTCAAATTCTGGCCTGCGATAATGCTGTCCAGTTCACTGGACATGTGTATAGGCGCCTGGCAGAAAAATATGAAGTAAAGATATTTGACAACTACAGTCTTATCTGAAAGATAACGATCATCGATCGTGGGACCGGGATTTACAACTGTAAATATCACCCCCAGGTCAATGCAGTTGAACGGGTGAATAGGGTTATAGGTGCTGCTATTCGATCTTATCTGAAAGATAACGATCATCGATCGTGGGACCGGGAAGTTCACAAGATCGCGTTTGCAATTAGAACGGCGGTGTACGAGGTGACTGGGTACTCACCTAGCTTTCTGAATTTTGGACGGTATGTCCCATCCAAGGGCAGCTTTTATGGAAAAATTCAACCTCCTGGAGATATATCCTTCGAAGAAGATAGGAGTAAATATGGCGAAGAAATTGACAAGCTCTCAGATCTTTATTTGGATGTTAGAAGTCGTTTGTCTGAGGCATACGTCAGAAATTCACGCCAATACAATCTGAAGAAACGCCCTGGAGAAAATTATCAGATAGGAGATAAGGTTTGGAAGAAAAACCATGTTTTGAGTAATGCTGCAGAAGGGTTTGCCGCAAAGTTGGCTCCAGCCTATATTCTTTGTACCGTTCATAGGGTGATATCACCATTGGTTTATCAGCTTGTTGATAAGGATGGTAAAAATGTTGGAAAATACCATATGAAGGATTTGAAACGTTATCGAGGATCCGAAGATGAGGATCAGTGACGGTTGTGATGCTATGGTATGAATGAGTGAGGCGTGAATGGCGGCCAGTGAAAGATGTGAGTGATTGAGCAAAATAATTTGTTGTTGTTGTTGTCTTTTTTCTTTTTTTTTTTCTTTTTTATGACCAAGAGGGGGTGTGTAACGGTTTATTTGCGCCACCCTGTACACCGTTGGCCATGGCATTGGAAATTCCGTTTCTAGCCAGTCTCGAGGCAAAGGAAAAAAGCTATCGACTTCGCTCGAGAACCTTTTGTCGTTTTGGGTGTCGTATGAACGTGAGAGTTCGAAAGAAATTCTGGTAAACAGTGGCAATACGGTACGACGTCTATGCATCGTTGTATGTTCCATATGGAATGATTTTGTTGTCGAAAAAACCTCATAACATCTAAGGTCAGTAATATCAACATTTTTTTGAGTTGGCGATAGCTGACAATGATTTCCATAGGTTTTTTGTACCACCCCGTTACGTGCCGTTTACAAGGCACCACCTGAGCAATTGTTTTTTTACAACGATCTATTTTGAGAAACCAGGGCCGTCTTGTGCAAAATAGAGGAATAGTTGTACCTCAACACAGAAGCCGCGGCCTCAATAATCTGCAAGTGGTTTGTCGGCAGAGCACTAGGAAAACACCATATCATTAGAAAAAACGGCATTACACCTCACCCGGCAGTGGGATAAGTACAATACTAGAGTATTCTGGGACCCTCAGTGAGTACACGTTTGATTTTTCTCCCCCAGAGCGTGAAAGAAAGAAAAGGGGACCAAACCCGGAAATATCAGCTTTATCCTTTACCAAGTTACCTATTTGTCAGAAAGTATATGTTTTATGTAAATTCACTAATTCTTAAGAACTCAGTGTGATCTAAAAACAGCTGAGAGTTTGAAGAGAGCAGATGTGTGTTTGAAGAGCTCCTACATTATCAATATTTACACAGTTAAAATAATAATCAACTAGTAGTTTTCCTACACATAAGAATATACAGTGACTGCAGTTGTGTAAAACCAGTGTCATCAACAGTTTATACAATAAAACAACAACAAAAAGTGCACTTAAATATCAATTATTCAGTGGAACAACAAGTGTTTATGGCCCCAAACAGGTCCTTATAAACAAAAAAAAGGTCGTTGTAAACAAAAAAGGTCACAACTTTTTGTATCCTTATCTCTGAATTCTTACCATCTGCAACATCACTAAATGTGTTAAACTGAATTTGAGAACCAGTGCCGTACGCAGAATTATTTTTATGGTAAAATAAAAAATAATAAAAGTATGAAGATTAGCCAAAAATGAATTGCTCCATATGTAATATCATTAAGCAGCCAACAAAGGACATAAAGAATCCATGTTTCCAATGTGATTCCTGTAGAAACCTTATCTGCGTCGAATGTAGTGAACTAAGTACATCAGAACTGAGGTGTATCAACCTACAAAAACGAACCCTAAAATACAATTGCAAAAAATGCAGAAACCACGAATTTGCAGAATTACTACAGAACACCATATCCGACAAGGAAAAAATTATAAAGGAACAAGAAACCAAACAAAAAGCTACTAACAGAAAGGATTGAAATAATGAAAACAACAAAAAGAATATGGAAATCAAGTGCAAAACAAAAAATGAATTGGATACCTTAAAGCAGGCAATAGAAATCAACTTGAAAGATGAATATGAAATTAAAATGAGTGAACTGAGACAACCACGTATCAAAATTGTGGGTTACACCCAAGAACATACACAGGAGAAAATTGAAAACTGTATAAAAAAACAAAACGATTTAAGAGGCGAAGTCAAAGTAAATTTTATTCGTAAAAACAGAAATGACACCAAAACAATTTTTTGCGAAGCAGCACCGAATGTATTTCATCAAATACTAAACCTGAAGAAGTTATGTCTAGGATGGGAAAGACTCATGGTATATGAGGACCTAAGTGTACCAAAATGTTTCAACTGCCAAGGATATTATCACAAAAAACAAGAATGCACGCAGAAAATGGTATGCCCGATATGCAGCGAAGAACATGAAGAACAAATGTGTCCCAAGGATAGAAAATTTTGTAAAAACTGTGATACCTCAAACGCAAAATACAACACAAACCACGCCACTGATCACCAAAGTAACAATCCTGAATGTGCAACACTTAAGTATCATATTGAAATACTCAGGAGCAAAATTAACTATCACCAGTAAGGGGATTTTCTATATTTATTTATATTATTTTAATGGATATTGCTGAATTAACTTTATTGAATGAAATTGGATATGAAGAAAGATACACTCAAAATAATATAACTGTAAGACATAATGTGGATGAATATAGGAAATTCTGCTCTGACATAGCTGATAACAAAAATGTACTAAAGCTTATTCACATTAACATCCGAAGTGCACAAAAGAATTTTGACAAGTTTCTCACCTTTCTTGAAACATTCCAAATGAAGGATTTGGATATTATAGTATTGGTGAAACTCGAAATATTCCTAATAGTGATAATTTTTCAATTCCTGGATTTAAAACATGCTACAACAACAGTACCATCAACCAGAATGATGGTGTCCTCATTTTTATTAGAGATTACATTAATTTCGACATAAAACATACAATTCTACCTATAACTAAGGTAACAATTAGTAATATCACATTTAAATTATGTGATATACAATTTTCAGTTATGCCTTGCTATAGATCTCCCTCCATAAATGATAACCTATTCCTAACTGACTTAGAATCGCATTTTAATAATCTAAAAAAAAATGATATAGATATATTCATAGGTGATATCAACTTCGACATCCTCAACCCTACAAAACCAACAAATAACAGTTATTTATCTATGTTATCGTATTTTGGGTTCAAGTCCTACATAAATTCTTTCACTAGAGTAACCACTGAAACTAGCACCTGCCTTGACCACATTTTCGTAAGAAAAAATATTAGCACCAACAAATTAACACTCAATTCACTTGTCATTGATACAGATACCACGGATCATTTCCCTGTCTTCTTGAATATTAGATCAAATGAGACTAGAAACGACAGCACAGACCTTGAACTAAAAACTATAGTTAAGTTTGACGAAGAAAAGTTTGAAAATACCATCAAAACAGTAAGCTGGAATAATGTTCTTTCTCTAAAGGACCCAGAAATGGCTTACAATCTTTTTCTTGATACCTTCATGTCGCTAAAAAATGAGTGTACCTCTACTAAAACTGTCCCTTTAATAAAACATAAGAAACTGAAACCTTGGATTACACAGGGATAATAGAATCTATCAAACATAGAGACAAACTGAAAAGAGCGGGTCATAAAAATAAAAATGATTTAAATTTACTCCAAGAATATAAAACGTACAGGAATCATCTCAACAGAATTATATTGAATGCCAAAAACAACTACTACATAAATCAGGTTAATAAGAACATTACCAACATAAGAAAAATGTATGAAATAATCTCAGATGCAGCAAATGAGAATAAAAACAAAACGAATAAATACTTACTAATTACAGATGAAAACAATGAACAATTCCATAATGATTATGACATGGCAAACTTTTGCAACAATTACTATGTGAATGCTGGATTGAACATGGCAACAAAAATAAATGAACCCACTTCCCTTAAAAACCCTCTTAAAAATTTTAAAAAAAAAAAAATATCAATACCCTGAAAAATAATAGTGCACCAGGCATAGATGGCATCTCATCTAAATTGATAAAAAAAATCCACTTACTCATTCTAGATCCTTTAGTTCACATCATGAATCAAATTTTCCTCACAGGCAAGGTACCATCCCAATTCAAAACTTCTATCATTACTCCCATCTATAAAAAGGGCTGTCAAACTAATATAAGCAACTATCGACCCATTAGTGTAATTAGTACCCTCTCAAAAATATTTGAAAAATGTCTCAAAAGTAGGTTATTAGATTATCTAACTTCAGTGAATGTACTAAACAACAACCAATTTGGATTTATGAAAGGTATAAGCACAAATGATGCCATGTTTGAACTCGTGAACAATATTAAAAAAAGTCTTGACAATAATGAAAAAGCAATTGCCGTTTTCCTAGATCTCGCGAAGGCTTTCGATACTGTACCTCATAAACAACTTACTGACACACTTGAGCAGTATGGTGTCAGAGGTGTGGTATTGGAAATCTTCAAAAATTATTTGAGTAACAGAAAACATGGCATCTCTATCTCCTATGCAGATGACACAGTTCTACTTTTTAAAGGTACAAACTGGGAAAATGTTAAAAGTACAGCAACTCACGGAGTGCGCCTTGTAAAATGTTGGCTCGACAAAAATAAATTAACTTTAAACTCTGATAAAACTTTCTATATTGCGTTCTCACTGAATGATTCAAAGAGACCACATTTTAATTCTATCAAAATAAATGATTTAATAATAAAAGAAACTAATTCCATAAAATATCTTGGTATCACTATTGATAAAAATCTAAAATGGACTATTCATATTCAAGACTTAACCAACAAAATAAGACGATTAATTTATAAATTTACTTTTGCAAATCTACAAGTCCTTAGTAGAATCACTTCTAAACATGGTATCATAGTGTGGGGGGGGGGGCTCTATGACAATGTATTAACTCAACTAAATGTAGTACAAAACTACATTCTACGAATAATATTATTCAAAAATACACTTTATTCTACAAATTGTATCTATAATGAATCAATTTTGAATGTCCGAAGCTTATACTACCTCAGTAACTGCATCTTCTGCTTTAAATCTAAGAAAAAACATTTTGTGAACCATTGCTACCAAACTAGGCAGCACACAAACAAACATATGGCTGTACCATTTAGAAGATATGATGGGAACCAAAGGTTTGTTACAACCCTAGCACCAAAGATTTATAACATCCTACCTAATGAAATTAAAGAGATAACCAAATATAAACACTTTGTTAACAAATGCAAATACTTTATTTATCTAAAAAGGGATAACATACATAAGATGTTGTGAAAAAAAAAATATTATTAATTAATTTAACATAATTTAAATATACTACATATTTTCTGTCATGATTACCATTTATATCATTAGTATTATTACCATATTATTATTACTATTTTCTGTTATAATTACTATTTATATTATATTATTACCATTTTCTGTTATAACTATAACTATAATTACTATTTATATTATATTATTACCATTTTCTTTTTTAACTCCTAAGTTTTCTTCATTACGTGTCATAAATAACTTTTAAATGTCTACTTTCTACAATTTATAAAATACTTGGTATTATTGCACAAACAGGTGTTAACTCACCTAGGTGCATTACTTGTAAAAATTGTACTATGAACATATTATGACCACCTATAAATGTATAACATATTTACTTTTGAATAAACTTTTTTTTTTTGAAACTTTTTGTTTCTAGATAATTCCAAGGGGTACCTTGTATTTTTTATGTGGTAGCTCGTACGTTTATTATTTATCAGCCCAGTCACTAGGTAGGGCACCAAAATATATAAATATATTTTGATTTATACCGATTCCTTCCGAGTCGTAAGTCGAGATTATACAAATCTAAATTTCATACCCGTGTGTAAAATATTCATTTTTTATATTGTTCTTATATGCAATTTTTGTAATACACTTTATATGATTATTGGTATTTTCCATTCTGAAATGTTCTGTATTCCATTTTCCCCTCCCCGTTGAAATTATTCAACTGGCGCCCAAAAAAAGGAAATAGCTTGAGTTTGAACACCTGAAAACACAAAAAAGAAGAAACAAAATAATACCCACGGCCCGGCTCTTTCCTCCTCAAAGAAAGGAGTTGTCAGGCAGGTACGTTTCACTGGAAGTGGATAGTTTTCCAGGAAAGCGTTACAGTAGTTAGAAAATCTAACAGTTTCTCCATTAAGACGAGTCTCCTGCAGAAAAGCAACATCAATGTTGTTCTCTACAAGAAACTCTTGAAACTCAAGTCTATTCTGGAGAAGGCCGTTACAATTCCAACTCACTACTTTGATGAAATTCGGAAGCTGCCTTTGAAACCATTTGAGAATATTGCAGCAGCTTCAGCGAACTGTGCAAACAGCGCCCTCATTGAATCCAAAGTGGAAAGAATGTCTTGAGGGGTATTTATTTGAGCTGGCTGGGTAGAGGGGTTGTCACGGGCAGCCGCCGCATATGACATCCCCGCCTGTGTCCTTCCCGAGTTTGCGGGGAAATATCTCGGATTATGATGCTCATTGCCAGTGGGGTTCACCCTACGCCTTATACGAGGACATCTGGGACATCCTCGATAGTTTGCAGTGTGCTCCCCACTTCAATTCGCCCACCTAGCTTTTTCTGTTCTATTCTTTGGACAATCCTTTGTGATATGGTCTTCCCCGCATTTGACGCAGGCGGGGGTGGCACAGCAGTTCAGCTGGCAGTGGCCAAACTTCTGACATCTGTGACACTGACCCACAGAGGCCCTAGGCCGCTGAGGCTCAGCTGTCACTTGGACGTTAAGCAGATCAGTTACATTAAAAATATCTTTGTGTTCTTTGCTCAGAAGAACTAAAACTAATGGAAACTCAGTTTTATCTGCATTTAATTTGTGCAATCGAGCCACTGATTCCGGGGCAAACCTCCTCTCAGTCAGCTCATCTTTTATATCTTCACATTTCAGAAATTGAGGAACACCTCTGAATATAACTCGTAATTTTTTCTCTTCAGGAAGACTATACCTGTGATATGGTATTTTTTGGTCCCTAAAAATACTTGAAATTTTTCGGTAATCATCTGGTGAGTTTGGGAAGATTTTTATACCATCAAATACATTCTTTGCCAGTTTATCGAGTTTAATATTGTTTGATTTCAAAACTGAATTTACTGCAACCCACTTACTTTTGTCCCTGACAGTGATAGGAGGGACTGTTTGTTTTCTCAACGTGCGTGGAGTCAGCTCCATCTGTGTTTGACTGGTCTCATTAGTTAAGTCCATGTTGATGTCATCTGTCTCCAAGATTTGGGAATTGTTTTCATTTTGGACGGTTCCGTGGTTTCGCTGATCCCCTGTATAATTTGGAGTTTGGGCTTCCTTTTTAGCATAAGCTAAATTTTCAACGTGCACTTGGGATGAGTCCGCCCCTGGATTTGATGAAAATTTGACGTGCGATTCGCTTTCCGTTAAGTTTGACAAGATTTCAAATCTGTTGCTCACTTTGACATTGGATGGAGTTTTTGCATCTGAATTAGGCACAACTACTGATCTAATGCTTCTACGTAATCCTGGGGGGTTCGATAAAGGAATACCTTCAGGTGCTGGCAGTGGTGGAAATTCATTTCTCTTGTGCTTTTTAGGAGCAGGGGTACTGTCACCTGTACCCACATCGCTGGTTTTTGATGATGATATCAATGCACTGATCACTGGAATTCTTGCCAGGTCTTCTCCAAGGGAGGCTAGTAACGTCCCCAGTACTTCCAGGAGATCGGCTCTCGACAGAGAACCGATCCCTGAAAGCACCGATTCCTTGGTAGCCAGATTACAACTCACAGCAGGTTTTTTGGATTCAACTGAGTAGAAACTTTTTGGGTCCTCTTGAGTTACCTCCAATGTGAGGAGTAGAACGGGGGTTCCTCTAACTGTTTCGGGTACAAGACCTTCGTAGCTCGAAGAAATTTGCTTTTTATCGCTTATTTTATTCAGAGCAAATTTCGTAGATCAGTCCGGGTGCTTTGCAGGACCGGACTTTTTAATAAGCCAGGTATCAGCAGAAATCACAATACCTGCCTTACTGCGAATGATTTCTGTGAATTCAGCTCCACAATGATTGATAACATTATTAAACTAATACCTTTCACGGGAGTATCTGGGGATGAGCTCGTAAAAGCTACGGTGAAAGACTCTGTATTTTTGAATCCCACGAATGAAAAGGAAATAACAACTCAAAAATAGCTCGAGCATGGATGCATATAACATGAGCTCCAAAATAATCAAACTCATTCCGGAATTTCTAAGCACACCCCTTGCACATTTGGTTAATACCTGTATGGTAAAAGGAGAGTTTCCAACACATCTCAAACTGTGTAGAGCAACCCCAATTTTTTAAAAAGGTGATATTGATGACTGATAATTATAGGTTTATAACAATTACTCAAATAATATCTAAATTAATTGAGGTGATTATCAAGGACAGAATAACACGCTTTCTGGAAAAGGGAAAATATCTTGATGACCATCAATATGGCTTTCGATCACTTAGATCAACTTCACAAGCTGTTACTCAAATAGTCCACTCAATAGCAAAAAATCAAGATGTAGGGATACATACTCGTGCTATCCTGTGCGACTTGTCGAAAGCCTTCGACAGTGTCTCACATAGCATTCTATTGGAGAAGCTCTATAAATATGGGATACGTGGACCAGTTCTTCGACTCATTGAAACATTCATTACAGACAGACAACAATACATATCCTACAATAACGTGGTCTCCAGGACTACTAAAATTAAACATGGTATTCCTCAGGGTTCAGTACTGGGACCACTGTTGTTCATAATCTATCTGAATGATCTACCAACATTCCTAGATATTGCAGATGTGTTCATGTACGCAGACGATTCGACATTTCTAATATGAGACAAGAATCTAGAAGAGATAGATAGAATGTCAGGTGAAACACTGTCGCGAAGTGAAGCTTACTTCAACGCAAATATCCTATCCTTGAATAAAAATAAAACCAAAGAAATAACCTTCTATAAAACTAAAGACACAGCAAATGATTCATCAGTCAAGTTACTAGGTTTCCACATAGATCCTGACCTAAATTGGAAAGAACACATCCAGGAATTGCAAAAAAAGCTGTCCAAAAGTCAATTTCTATTGAGAAATCTCAGAGAAATAATGTCAATTGATGTACTGAAAACCGTGTACTGTGGTATGGTCCACTGCCATTTAATGTACAGAGTATTACTATGGGGCACAAGCTCTAAGTGTCACCAGTTATTAATAAGTAAAAAAAAAAATTGTTAGAACTGTGGCAAAGGCTGGTCCGAGGGAACATGCCAAACCATTGTTTATGAAGATGCAAATTTTAACAGTTCCATGTATTAATATCACAGAAGCCATCTTATGGATACACAAAAATAAAAATGTACAACCTTATACCGGCGCAAGTACAATACTCGCAACAAAGAACTGTATAGACTGCCTCGAGTGAACTACTCCAAAACAATGAAGCAAACAGACTATCTACCAATTAAACTGTACAACCTTATACCGGCGGAGTGGAAGTCTTTCACAATAAAAAAATTGAAACACCACGTGAAGAAATCACTGCTGGCAAATCCACTTTATATAATTGAAGATGTCTTCTCCCATGTATGATATATATTATTTATTATATTATATATATTTTTTTATAATATATTTGTATTATATATATATATATATATATATATATATATATATATATATATATGTTGTATATTGTATATGTATATATATATATTATTAATATTTATAATAAATGTTGTTATTTTATTTCTTTTCTTTACTACTTAGTTGTTTTGACGTACCTACACAATTATGTTGTGAACTTGTATCATAAACATTTTTTGTAATTATCTGAAGGTCAATAAATATCTTATCTTATCTTATCAGGGAAATCACCGAAATAAAGCCACTGTCGTGGAATCTATTGCAATTGTGGTTAGTTTGCACAGTATAAAGATTATTACATAATATTTTTTTTTTACCAGTGTTTGAATTCAGGAATAACCAAATTTGAACAACGGCCGAGATATATAAATGGGCAATATTTGTCCCATAAAAAACTTGCAGCACATTGTTTTGATTTACAAAATAAAATAGCCCCGATACCCGGATTTTTCAGAATATTATTCATCCTCCGATTCTTGAAGGCGATTTTGTATATATCAATCTTTTTTGTTGCTTCACTAAGTGAATTATATTTAAATTTTTATGGAAATAACTTCGATGTCTCGTAGTCTGTATCCAAGCGCAGTAGTTAAAACAATGAAAATAAAACAGTTGGTTGAGTTCAGGGAAATCGCCAAACGAAAACAACTGTCGAGGAATATAAAATCATTAGGAAAATTAAAATATTACCAGATGGGCCTAGGACAAGGGGTGGCGTGAAGTACCAAAGTTGGGGTTAGTTCGAACGTAGAGCTCAGGGAATAACCGAATGGAAAATATATTTTGAGAGTAAGAAGGGTTTAATTCGGAAGGAAAAAGTTAATTGCCATATCCTAGAAAAAAATACATTCTGAATTCTCACCTTAACGTGATTATAGCAAATCTCGTTTCAAAGATTCGAAAGATATCGATAACCGTTAACCCAAAACAACAACAAACTGGAGTTATAGTATTAATTTTGGTAATCTCAGAATATTATTATGGTAATACCAATTTGCCAGCAGTGTAAATAATTAGTGTTAATTTGTGGTAATACCGATTTACCAGCAGTAATATTTATAGTGGTATTATACATAAGTGAGGCTGACAGACCGAGAACCTTGTTCTGTATAAAAAACATTGTAAGACATTGCCATAATCAAGTTTGCATATACCAGTTAATTTTATATTTTTTACAATCTGTATTTAGTGTGGAAAGCACCTTCTTGTTTCAAGCATATAAATCATAGACTCAGAAGAGTTACGGAAAAAAGTTTTAAAGGTATTGTAACAACAGCTCTGTCTGTCTGCTAGTGTGAAGACGGCTCTGTCTGTCTCTCTGTAAATGCATTCAGTGTCCAGTATCAAATATTGTAATTAAAGCCTACAGTCTTTTGAAGAGTACAAAAAGTATCAAAATACAAGACACTTGGACATACCGTATCTCCATCTGTTGCTGCCCTAGGGACTGTTTTAGCCGTAGAATTTCCGACCCTAAAAAAACGCGTTACAATATATATATAAGGGCACTCACGAGTTGAAGAACATTTGGGGTCTTCAACCCCGAATTTGCTTGAATTAGGATCATCTAATTTTTCATTATTTTCCAGGCACTCATTAGACTCTCCAGCCTCACTAAACGGTTGGAATTCGGTGGCTTCTTCCTTTATTTCCCTTTTAAAAATATCATGAATGTCAACAAAGGTCCCGCTCGCGATTTGTTTTGTTGCACCTTCCTCAATATCCGTTATTGAGAGTTCTTCACGTTTGTAGTGTCCTGAAGCCATCATGAAATATTCCTGATACATGCGGAGATGGGATCATTCATATTTATAAACAATAATTATTTGATATTTGAGAATGTTTATGTAAAGCGTCGTCATGTCATTTTTTATTGTACTATAAAACAGACAGAAAACTGACATTTGACATTTCTTTTTGCACTAAATAGCTGCATTTTATTCGTATAGCTCGTCCAGTATTGAAACGACCACTTTGGCCTTCCCCTACCTAACAACCAATTCTTCTCGAAGATTCCCGAACTATGGCTAGTAATAGAAATTCCATAGGCGTACCAAATTATTTGGTATAGGCGATACAAGAGAAGTAGAGAACTTACACTCCTATAACTTCTGAATGGAAAAAATATTTTTCGACAAATCTGCCAGAGGGATATAGATATATTTGTATAAGGAAATTTGAAAAAATAACCGCACTACCTATTTATTAATCAAACAAATCTTACCTTTCAAACGCTGCATGCCAAGACACTGGTGAAGATTCGCCGTAGCACTGCAAATCGTGTCCGAACGTGTTTTCTCCCTCTCTACCTACCGAATGGTCGTTTCAATACTGGACGAGCTCTACACCCCAGTGCCACGAGTGAAAGAGAATTTATATTTCCGTTTGAATGTGTTTGGGGTGGATTCCTTTCTTTGAAACCCTACTGATTCAATGTTAGGAATTAGAATCGGTTTTTGAACGTATATTTGTAATCTGTCGTAGAGTCGCTGTATGCATTTTGACATTTAATAATATAATGTATCTTTAATTGTCAACGTAAAAGAGATCTCTAATAGGACAGTCTCGCACAAGTTGCCAACTTAAAGAAAACTTCAAAAGTTTTGCCTCTCAATGTCAATTGTTTGATCTTTAGATAATGGTTTTTACTTTGATTGTCTGAAAAATCGCCAATTGAATTACTTTCGGTCATGAATCGCTTATATATTTCTTATATCAACTATGTCATTCATAGTGTCTAAAAATGTGATCAGTTGGTAACGCAAAACATATTTTGTGAAAAAATAATAATAAGAGAATACACAACACAATTAGAAAGTTATTGCAACTCACAAATAAGCGCTGACTTCATTGAAAGATCCGCTACCACAGTATCCTCTAACGCGATTTCGAAAGGGTGTTATTGCAACAAACTTCTTCCAACATGCCTATGTTCAAGTTTTATTTTGACAAGTACGTCAAATTATGTGGAACAACTTCACGTAATAAAATTATATCGTCTTCAAATGTGAATCTCAATCTTTTTTTCCTTTTTTCTTCAGTCATTGTTCCACCAGAAAAATAAACTTATGAAAATAATCATACTATTGTTCGTTAGTTGGTCGCATAAGTGACACTTGTACGAATTAATTCTCCAGAATATTGTTGAGGTAGAAAATGTACCACCACCAAATGAACCAGCTTTATTTGATTTTGAAAATATATAGACGAGCAGTGCTTAACAAACTTTAGATTTTCAACTGGCGACAGATATATGACAGAAAAAAAACAAATCTGTCAAAATAAAGGAACTTTTAACAAAAGGTTCTTGGCCTTTATTTAAATAAACTCTATTTAAAGAACTATAGGATAACTCTCTAATAGAGAGTTATTGCAACTTACAAATAACTCTGACTTTATTAAAAAATCTTATCCTCTAACGCGATTTTGAAAGGGTGTTATTGCAACAAACTTCTTCGAAGATGATTATGTTCAAGCTTTATTTTGACGTACGTCAAATTATGTGGAACAACTTCAAAGAGAGTAAACGTTATCTGAGTAGGAGAGTCTATTCCACATAAGACAATGGTGACACTGATAGAAAGAGATGAAAGATAATTTTTGAGTCATAGTGACATATATGGACATGTCATGGCCACCAATCTCTCTGGACAGTGGCGGACTAGCGCACTCTGCATTCTGGTATCTGAGAGTTACAGGCTCTTGAATGTATATTGTGGGCCACCTGTTTCCATGTTCATGACGAGTTAATGCTACAAGATTCTAATTGGTTAGAGTTTATTAGGACCTCCTATTCAGATAACGTTTACTCTCTTCGGAACAACTTCACGTTATGAAATTATATCGTCTGTGAATGTGAATCTCAATCTCTTTTTCTTGGACGAATTAATTCTTCACAATATTGTTGGGGTAGAAAATATACCATCACCAAATGAACCTGCTTTATTTGATTTCGAAAATATATAGACGAGCAGTGCTTAACAAACTTTAGATTTTCAACTGGCTACAGATATATGACAGATAAAAAAATCTGTCAAAATAAAGGAACTTTCAAATAAAAGGTTCTTGGCCTTTATTTAAATAAAGTAAGGGGTGCATGTATTTTAGATTGAGGATATTCTCAAAGTCGGACACAATGCGCATGCGTATATGTCAAAATAAAAGAAACTCTATTAAAATAACTATAGAATGGACGTTGCAATAACTCTCTAATAACTTATAACAACGAGAGAGAAAGAAGTGGCGTTCTTATGCGTTAAAGTTCAGATGGCATCATGAAAGATGATAGTTGATAATGCACGAAAGCACTAATCATATTGGAACAGGCACCAACACTCGAGATATAGACAGAAAATCAATATAAATTTTTATATACAAAAATATGAACACTTTGGGACTTTAAAACACAGCTAAAATGTCAACGAGTTCGCACGCATCCAGTTGTGTCTGACAGCTTGAAAATGCTAACTTAACATTTACAGCAAATATACATTTTACATAGTCACGTTCTTTTCTCATCCAGAATAACTTTTGGTGAATATTCATTTAATAGACGCGCGCGATTTGGGCAATATTTATAAAAATGCCTGAAAAAGCCCTGAACACGAATCCGAAGTCAAAACGTGGCACTCTCAAATACTTTCCAAGATAGGGCCCTCCAAAATTGAAAATACTGTTATTTCTTAGCTCAATTTTCGACCACTAGAAACACTCAACATTCGTCTTTTTCTCAACCAAAACATCACACACACCCTTAATCACGTGTTTTTAGCACATTTTTTAATAAGAACTGCCTTTTTCCAATATATTCATCCTTCTTTACAAATTGAAGATGAGTGTATTGACCTCAAATCTTCTGGAAAACTTACTTTTTAGTTTTGTTGCCTTTTACTACATAGGTCAATGTTATCGCAGATGAAAAGGGTTTACTTAAAAAAAGCGGCCCTTATTTTCACCACCGATTATTTTCAAATTAATTCGTAAAAAAGTAGCACAGCGAAGCATTATTTGAAAGAGTTGATTGGCTGGTCATCAATTTGGTTAGCAGTGTTAGCCAAATTAGGTCAGGTTAGCTCTATAAATCAAATAAATAAAGCGAAAATGCAGTTCAGGAAAATATCGCGTATCACTAAAATTATTGTTCATGTGACAGTTCATTTCCCTGGTAGTTCGAAAATAAAAATAAAAGATTGGCAGTCACGTATTTTGAAAAAAATATCCAATTTTTTTGTGACTGCCGACTATGGGGCGCCGTTTGTGTCAAAAGTAGTTGTTCTCAAATATATTTTATTTGCAAAAATATATTTTTTAGGCCCATATATTTATTACTTGACACCAATATATATGGGCCTAAAAATATATTTTCGTTAATAAAATAACTACTTTTGACACAAACGGCGCCCCATAGCCGACCAACGGTTTTTTTTGGCTGGACCGAAAATTGAAAAATTCGGATAACATAAGAAATTTGGCGAAAAAAAGACTAGCGAGTCATTCATTACCAAAGAGGAAATAGCTCAGCGGTTACACAGTCGCTTACCAAGCTGAAGGTCACAGGAATGAATCCCGGTCAGGGTACTTTTTTTTATTTTATATAAACAACGGCTGGACCGATTTGGCTAATTGTTTTGATTACGTTTTCAGGAATATATAATAAAAATGAATGTCTTTGTTGGTAATGTTTTCGGGAAAACGGGATAACGAACGGGATAACAGAAAAACGGGATAACTGGAAAATGGGATAACGGAAAGAGTCAAAGGCATAACCTGGATGGAACAACAACAAAAAAACCAGGAAAAAAGAAATTCTACGGGTGTTTTTTTAGGGAATATAGTCTGTCGGGACAGCTAGTACCAAATAAAAAATAAAATTATAATGGGATAAAGAAGTTGGGTTTGATAGGGAAGATGAACAACCCCTTATAATAAAGTTTTAATTAAAAAAAATGGAAATAAATGAAGTTAAATAATAGTATATTATGATACAAGGGTATAAGTGAGCCTTTAAAGCACGCGCAACGAGTTTGAGGGCACGACGCGGAGCGGAGTGCCCTCAACGTTGCAAGTGGTTTAAAGGTACTTATACACGTGTATCATATGCTATTTTTTATTATACCTTATATTTTAATACATCTGATCAGGTATGTAATGGACATCTGATGTCACATCTTGTTGACAAGGATATAGTAATTGTTGTCTACAAGCTTATTTGACAGTTCATATGATTGATATGAAAGTTGGACTTGTTTTTGTTACCTAGCAACCTCTAAAACACGGCGTATTTTAATCTTGAGATTTCGCACGCATTTTCTTTTAAAACACGGCGTGTTGAGATTTCGCACGCTTTTTGGTTCATAAAACAAGGATTATGATGCAGGTATGATAAAAAATATTTTATTTCTCATTAAGTACTACTATTATAAAAAAATAGTGCCACTCTGATTGTATTTCAACTATAGGTCAATAAATAGAGATTTTCTGCTCTATTGATTCCGTGACAAAAATACTACCAGGAAACCGACTGTGCTATCATACGAAAGACGGTCCGCAGTTATGTTTCCTACTACCAACTGTCATTGCTGAATTTGTTATAAACATTAAAAAAATTAAAAAAAAATGTCGTTTTTGAACTGTAACTTGAAAAATAATGGAGCAATCTCGTTACTCTCAATGGACGAATTGTAGAGAATTAAAATGCAAAAATGAGCCCTAGCACGACTCGATCGGATTATTAGTAACGGAGAAAAACCGGAAAAAATCTACGTTTTTATTAAAATTCATAACACCGCAATTTTTTTAGTAGACTCTCCACGACATAGTAGAGATTGATATGTACTCTATGTGTGAAAAACTCAGGCACTGTTGGATAATTAGTTTTGGCATAATTGCAATTTGATTTTTTTAATGCACTTAATTGCAGCAGACTTAAATACGTCCTAGGGGGTCCGATTCTAATTTTTTATAAATATTTCGAAGGAAGAAATATAGTACTACAAAACTTATATTCTCATTTTGCGTTAAAATGCTGAAAAATAGGTGAAAAATACTTGCAAACATGTCCGAAAATGGGCGAGTGCGTGAAAGCGGCTGAGTAGTGGGGGTAGAGCTGCAGTCGCGGGGAAGCGTATGAATAGTGATACAAGCGCGCTGCACTCGTTATGAATCTGCTGCTCTACCCCCACTCCTGAGCCGCTTTCATGCACTCGCCGGATTTCGGTCATGATTTCGCAGCTTTTTAACGCAAAATGAAAATAGTCATTTTGTAGTAGTATACTTCAACTCTCAAAATCTTTCAGAAAAATTGAAATCGGACCACCTACAGCGCATCCAGAACTGCTGCAGTAAAGTGCATTAAAAAAATCAAATTGCAATTATACCAAGACTAAAAATCCAACAGTGTCAGAGTTTCTCACACATGAAGTACATATAAATCACTACTATGTCATGGAGAGCCTGCTTCAAAACTTGAAAAATGGCGGTGTAATGATTTTAAAAAGAACGCAGATTTTTTTCGATTTTTCTCAGTTACTAATAAGCCGATCGCCTTTGCCTTTTGATTCTCTACAATTCGTCCATTGAGAGTATCGAGATTGCTTCATTAGTTTTCAAGTTACAATTCAAAAACGAAAAAAAAGCTTTTAAATGTTTATAAAAAAATAAGCAATGTCAGTTGGGAGTGGGAAACATAACAGGATATAACTACGGACGGTTTTCCGTATAATGACACAGTCGGTTTCCTGGTAGTATTTTTGTCACGAAAAAATCTCTATTGATTGGTCTACTAACTTAGTAAAATAGGTTAATACCTTTAATTTATATTTGAGATTTTCAATATTCAATTTATCAACAGTAAAAATTGGATATATCGTGATATTTATCGAAATTGTACTATATACAAATATCAATATTGTGTAATTTTTTTATAATTCGTATTAAATTAAGAGTAATCAACCGAATCAGTAAAACAACAAATAAACAAACATTTATTTATATATATTCATTTGAAACATTTTATTTTTTTAAACAACTGAGCAAGAGGCAAGTCGTCCAATAAATTTTTTGACTGGATGGCATTGGCCACACAGCTTCCAAATCTGTGCGTGACATTGCCTCTAATATAGCACCAATATGACCACCTACTTCACTGTTTCCGGCCATACAAGTACAGTGAGCAGTACAAATGCTTTCATCCTTTTCAATTATGTACCAAACATCTGAAGGTTTTTTGCCTTTTGTGAATACTTGACCTGAAATAAAGTTATGTCGATTAGAAAGAACTATGAAAGTTGAGAAGTAATAGTCTTAAATATCAAATCAATGTCTCTTATAATAAACAAATGTGGCAATAAACATAATAGAACAGATCAAAAGTTATAAATTGCTTCTTATGTATTATTATTCCTAATTTATAATAATTCACTTCGATGACTCAAGATTTGCAACTGTACATGTACCCATTAGAAAAAACCTGCTGCCTAGGAAAAAACATACTAGACTAACTAAAATATATAAATGATTCTGAATTTTTGTTCTCACCTTCACGACGAAGCCAGATTCAAAGTATGTATGGATTCTAAACTTGTATAGGGCTTCATCTGCGTTTGGGAAAGCTGAGTAAAAAGCAAATACGAAATAATATCCATATTCGTAACAGAAGGAGCACCAACAATTGAACAATTCAGTTCAGAAATATTCAGTGTAAAAAGGATCTAAATCACCGATCAATCCTCAACTTCATTTTATACCAATAACAAATACATTGATAAAAATGTAAACAAAAGATGGGGATGTATTTTCAAGCATACCGTTCACCAAAGCCTCTGCTTTTCAATAGTGTCTTCAGGTAATCACTTTCCATCTGAATATTATTAATTAACAACACAAAAGCTCCGAAAATAACCAAAAATACACTTTTACAAGCCAAAGGTACACACTGACAATGATATTCTTATGGCGAATATCGGTTTGTGTGCCAACAACCGCCATATTGGGTCACGTGGTATGGATTGCCTAATTAGGCAATCCATCGACCTGTCAAAACGAAAGCAATATGGCGGCTGCTGGCACACATTGTAATTCGTCATAAGCGACCATAGTGGTAAAAGTGTTTATTTTGTGATTTTCTGTGCGAATTTGAGTGGTTTTTTCAGTTTAGAATTATAATTCGTGCTTCAACTGGGGAAAAATGCCCCTTATTTGCATTGTAGTTAACTGTGGGTCCCGTCACGACAGGGATAGAGTCGGGTTTCACTCGGTGTCTACAGTTTTTGACCAGTTGAAATGACTTATCGAGGAGGAGAAGAGCTCTATGGTTAGCTGCAATCAACCTAGAAGATCTTACGGATTCGAAAATCAAGTATCAGTGAGGCTGCAGCAGACATACCCTGTGTGCACATTCGTGATAATATCCTTCATTCCGTCATGGATACCTATAAGTTCAGACTTTTGTGATTTGATTTGTTCCTACGATTACTTGTATGATTTTGCCTACTTGTATATCTCTGAACTATTGTACATTAGGAGTTCCCTTTTCTAATAAAGTTCATATATATAGATAATTGATATATTTTTCACTTCAAAAGTAGAGAACACTCCAAATGAATGTTCATATATATGTACCTACCTTCTCAAAAAACATTCTTATAGGTATTGTTATTGAATTACTGAAATATAAATTTTCTTTAGGATTCTGGTGACTCAATAAATAAAAATATTTAGAAATATGTCTTTTAATCTCAACCTTCCCATTTTAGATATTTCAGGCAATTATCGAAAGCCTCTATCAAGTCTTGTGAAGGGTGTTGTATTTGATTACTCTCGTTTCGGACGTCCATCGTCTTAATGTATTTGAAAAGGTTTTCATGATGTTTCGAATGTGAATACTGTATTCAGACGATTGCAGATACAAACATTCGAAACATCGTGAAAACCTTTTCAAGAACTTTAAGACGATGGACGTCCGAGACGAGAGTAATCAAGTTACCACATCGTCTGCAACCTTCAAAGGGTATTGTAATTTATTATCAATAAAAATTGGATATATCGTCATATTTATCGAAATTGTACTATATACAAATATCAATATTATGTAAATTTTTTATAATTGGTATTAAATTAAGAGTAATCTACTGAATCAGTGAAACAACAAATAAACAAACATTTATTTATATATATTCATTTGAAACATTGAATTTTTTAAAACAACTGAGCAAGAGGCAAGTCGTCCAATAAATTTTTTGACTAGATGGCATTGGCCACACAGCTTCCAAATCTGTGCGTGACATTGCCTCTAATATAGCACCAATATATATATATTTTTTTAGATAATGCTTTTTTTATTCATTTAATAATTAATATACAAAAGTCTACAATACAAAAAAAATCTCAACCTTTACCACATTAAGATATTAAAAATAATGTACATAGAAAATGTAAATAAAAAACAATTCAGATATTCAAGGACAAGCTCAATTAAAACTATTCAAAACTAGCGAACATATCACAATGAACCTGTTCCCGAAACAATGAAGATTCTAGACAAATATATGACATGTATATACCAATATAGTCAATATTTTTGTAAAGCATTGTTCCTAATCAGCAATAATTGCTGGTACCGGAACATATATATTTTAAATTTAATGGCGTTTAACATATCGCATCACCTCCGCTTTGAACGAGGAGTAACTATCTTTATTTTTTATGGAGTTTGGCAGAAAGTTAAATGATTGGAGACATTTAGAGAAGGGATTATTTAAAGCAATGTTCGTTCTCACCTGGGGTAGATAAATTTGGTTTTGACTTAGTCTAGTTTCATACCAATGTATCTCATTAACTATATTCATGTTTGTATTGCATTTCTGTTGATTTTCTGTTATTTTATAAATAAATTTACATTGTTCTATTTGTTCAATTTTTTTCAGCGGCAAAATTTCAGTTTGAAGGTAGATTAACTCTGTATTAGTTCTGAAATCATAGCCAAATAAAGTTTTTACTACCTTATTTTGTAGAATTTGAATTTTTTTTGAATAATCTTTGGGAACATACCCCCCAGTTTGTTATCAGATAACGGAATATAGAAAGAAAATAAGCGTTATATATCATAATTTTATTTGGTACATTTAAGTAGCTCTGGCATCTATAAAGTGCTCCAATCATTAATACAATTTTTTTTGTCATGTGCTCTGCGTTTTGTGCCAATTTAGTTGTCATCAATTTCCAATCCCAGATATTTGGTATGATCGACCTTTTGAATTACCTGATCTCCAATTCTGATATCTGGGTCTCGACTTTGTTCATTTTTATTTTTGAAGAGCATATACACTGTTTTTTACATTTATTTGTAACTTATTTGTCAGGAGCCATTTAGCATATAGTTCTAGATCACTATTTACCAAGTCTTCCAGTTCACCCAGGTTAGATCCTTCATATACTAGAATGGTATCATCTGCGAATATGTAATAGCGAGTTTTAAGATTTGCTTTTTTGAGATTTAGGGTGTGTAACGAGTATAACAGTGGTCCAAGGACTGACCCTTGTGGGACTCCGCAGTTTATATACGCGATTTCCTTCATTTTATACCTGTAAGAAATACATTGATAATAATGTAAACAGAAGATGGGGATGTATTTTCAAGCATACCGTTCACCAAAGCGTCTGCTTTTCAACAATAGTGTCTTCAGGTAATCACTCTCCATCTGAATATTATTAATTAACAACACAAAAGCTCCGAAAATAACCAAAAATACACTTTTACAAGCCAAAAGTGCACACTGATAATGATGTTCTTATGACGATTATCAGTTTGTGTGCCAACAACCGCCATATTGGGTCACGTGGTATGGATTGCCTAATTAGGCAATCCAAACCACGTGAGCCAATATGGCGGTTGTTGGCACACAAACTGATAATCGCCAAGACGACGACGACGGATTTTCTATATTTTTTTTCATTTCACTATATATTTGAAATACTCCTTCTGTTTACCTATGAAATGAATAATTATTTCTATTATAAATGTTTTATTTTCAATATTAATACAGTGTCGGAAAAATTATACAAAATCTATATGATATTAATTAAATTTTATCCAAAAATAGTCATGTCCAACCCTAGAGTCCTGATGAATACGCGGTGACAAATAAAATAAACATTCAGATTCATTTCATTTCAGATTCTTTACAAAAATCGCATAAACAACCAATTTTCAGCAGGAATTTCTGTTAACTGAAGTAGTCCCACTCAATCACGAAGACCAGATCTATTGTGGCTCGATCCTACAATTAGAGTTCACCTGCCAGTCCCATTCTGGTGAAGTGAATGATTACGTTACGTGATTCAATTGCTAAGTCTTTTGGCTCCAGCTGGCTGTAGTCCATACAATAAAATTTTGTTCACTCCACATTTGTAGAAATGTACTCTACTCTATCTTCTTAGTCCTGGAGAAGAAGTGGCATTCTACCGTTTCTGCATAACCAACTGTGTGCATATGCTTTTGAAGTTGACAATGTTTTGTCAGTGGTACTGTCATTATTATCAGATTGTTTCCATCAAGATCTAACGGCAGAGTTCCTTTTTTTTCAATGGGTTTTACATTAATGTCTTCCCGTGCTGTTGTCCTATTATTTCATACCAGTTCTGGCATTTTCTTTGCTCCGCCCAGTCTGAAAACACTTCTTACGCTTTGCTCTTCGATATTCCAAAGAAAATTTCTGGTCCTATAAATTATAACATAGTGCCTCCTTTTGCCAGATCAGCTTTCTTGTCCACATCATAACAATGTTATTCTGTTGACTCTGCTTAGGCATTGGCCAGACTCACAAGCTATCATAGGATTTTTTTGTCATCTTCCTGTTGGCAGACCATGTGAAGACAGGTACAGGTTTGCTTGATAATGGCTGCTATTGATCTAAAACAGCTTCTCTAGGTCATCGTTTTCACCCTGAGCTTCAGGTTGAATTACTTTGATCAAAATTTCTTTGCTTTGCTCTCTCACAAAACTTTTCATCAAAAGGAGCCAAGCAGTTGGCAAATATAGTTTTTGCTCCATACAATAACATCAGTTTTTCAAACCTGGGTTTTAATGATAAACTTCGGAAAAAAAAGGTGTTTACCAAAGCAAACCAAGCAGAAAAGTGAATCTGTCAAATGTGCACAAAACCTACATAGAAACGACCGTCAAACGGGCAAATACGTTGGTCCCCCTGGCAACAGGGACAGAAAAATTAAGAACTTTTGTACCTTTTTTTCGAGTTCTAGGGAGCCAGTAGAAATCTCCATTGAATTCTAAGGAAAAGAACATGGATGGAGGAGAGTTTTGAAAATATGTATTTTTATATTGCCTCATTTTGATACTTATTGAAATAATTGGCTCACCTTGCCCAACTAGGAAATGCCCGAATGATAAACTTCAACAAATAATGTCGATAGGAATACACAAAAAATGAATGAACAACTACAACAAATATCGATTACTAACTTTCTATAGTTCGACTTTCGCCCGCACTGTCACTTTGATCCTAAAACATTAAGGCCCGGTTGTTCAATCAAGGATGACCAAGTGATTGGGCATAAACCAGGATTACCAATTTTGTTTCAGTTGTTCAATACGGGTTTATGAGATAAACCTAGTTTAACAATGGTTTAAGTTAGGGCCGATTTCATAATGAAATTAATCTCATGAATTCGGGGGTTTAAGGAGATAATTTGCCGATTCTAACCTATTTGATTGTTTGACATTTCAATAAACATTGACTATTCTGAAAATTATTATTGTGTTGAAGATGCAAAGATGTTCGAAGATATAACAGACAGAAGATTTTGTTGAAGTTTTTGATATTATTGCCCCAAGAAGAAAGACCCCCGAATTTAGACAACGTACCGTAATTTCGGGTGACTGGCTCATTTTGATAAATAGACATTATTAATTATAAAAGATTGATTTTTCGTTAATCTTTCTATTGTATATGGGTATATTATACCTATATAATATGTATTATATACGTGCAACACTGTATTCCATTCAGGAGTAATTTGCAACCAAATTCAACTTGCATAAAATTTGACTGTAACCAGCAAATGTTTTTTTACTCATTTATGATTAAAAATGAAATATTTTTTATGGACAAATTTCTTTTGATTTTTTTATCCGTTGGGTTACTTTGACCTATGTACATGCTATAAAGAGAAAATCACGCAAAATATAAGCCATGGGTCAAAGCCAGCCCTCAATATGGGGATGACTTTGCACGCCATGTTTTTTTTTATATATCCATGTACAGTCTTAATCCCAATTTTACTTAGCTAATTTGAAAGAGTGGTCAAAGATCAATATTTTGGTATAGTTATTCTAATCCCAATTGGAACGGCAATAAAAATAAGAGCACTACGAGGAGTGTTCATATGCACTGCCCGGCAAATGGGAAATTTATATACTACCAGTGTTTTTACTTTCAAAGCGTTCCTGGTACAATCATAAAAAAGTTCAGTCGTGTGGAAGATAATTCCTTCTCGAAACTTTTTATGTCATTCCAATTGGGATTAGAAATACTATATATAATACCAATTTATTTTTACAAATTCATCGTAGACATTCTTTGAATTTAAGTAAGCCAAAGTCACCCGAAATCACAGTATCTAGAAACCATTTCGAAAAATGGACAGAAAAATAATTTTTGAATAGATTTCGCTTGCCGAAAGAAAGCGTCCGCAACTAACAAAAATACAAAGAATCCCCCCTCAAATGACTACAAAGGCAAAATCGTAACAAAAAATAAACTTCCAAATAAAAATCAAATCTCGATTTTTTATACCAAAAACGTTTGTTACAAATAACTAAAATTAAATCATTACAAATGCAAAATGAAAAACTACATGATCTGTTCTCAGGAATCTCAAGCAAATTTTGATTTATTGTTGGTTGATGAGTTATGTTTCGAAGATAATATGTTTGTTTATATATCTCAATCATATTGGTTTTCTCTAGATTCCACTCCTCCCTCTGTAGTTCCAAGAAAAGTTGGTGTTTTTCTTTCATGTGAATTAATATCAACTTGTGTTCTTCGAATGATCGTTTTTGTAAATCTTCAAGATCTGCTTTGTACAGAGCCCAAGTAGAAATTTCGTCTTTTATTGTAAAGGTGCTATTTCTTTTTTTTGGGACACCTCCGCATATGGTATTTTATTTATTAGTTTATTACTTATTATAGCCCACGCCATCCATTTTTGCGAATTAGTAAATGTGTTTTTTACATTCTATAATGCCTTGGTATTTTTTACCAGTGAAATGAGAATGTTTTCCTCACCTTCATTGAAATTATTAAGAGACGCCTAACAATTTTTAGAATACACTTGTCCTTTTTCGATAAATTTTTTTGACAAAACTATGAATTCTTAGGTTAAGTTTGATCCATTGTTGATGTTTCGGAACGGGAACGGCCCGAATGATGGTACAAGCGAAAAAATGTGTTGCCAACATATGAAAACAATGAATTAAGGAATCCAGGATTAGTTTTTCATTGAAAAATGCATAACATTCTAATCCATAGTTAATTGATAATGGAGATTTCTAATAGCTCTTTGACCTTGAAAAAAAGAGAGGAAAGTTCTTAATGATTCTGTCCTTGTCGCCAGGAGAGCCAACATTAATATCTATAGTGACATAGTGACATTGTTGAAAATCCCAAGAAAGTGTGGGAATGCCAGGAATTATCTTACTCCAGGAAAAAAAAAATTGTATACTTATATTGGTGCTAATTATTTTTCTGAATATTCATTGAGTGAGTAACTTCACAGAATATGATCAAATCATTAAAGTGTTTTGTATTTTAGGAAAAATGCCGAGGTGTTTTTATAGGGGCTGTACAAATTCGACCTGGAGAAACAAAAATGTTTCTTACTTTCCATTTCCAAAACCCATAAGAAATATACCCAAATGCTTAAGATGGTTGGAACTTTGCAGCAATCCCTATTTAACTATAGATAATATAAACAAAAACACTTACATATGTTCTGAACATTTTCTGAATGTTGGGGATGAAGATCCTGTCCATCATGATGAATTTTTTGAAGATGTATCTGCAGATTCGAACCTAGGTGCTTGCATAAATATTGGAAATATCACGACTGGCAGTATCGAGCTGAATAATTCACAGGCAGCACATACTAGTGACTGTGAAATAATTGAAACAATAAGTGATAGTGAAAATAATATTGAAGACTCTAAAGAACACTATAAAGCACTTTATAGCATATATCTGAATGACCATGATTATTTTAAAACCAAGATTGATTCAGCCCTCCAGGTTTCGACACCTGTTAATAATAATTATTTTAGTTATGATCGACTAAAAACTACACAGCATTTTAAATTTTTAACAGGTTTGTCAGTAGAACATTTTGAAGCTTATTACGAATTTCTAGATCCCAGTATAATGAATAAATTGAAGCTTTATCAGAATCACAAAAAAACTCCAATCAAAATGAATAGAATCAATAGAAAGTTAAATGCCAAAGATAAACTAGTATTGACATTAATAAGAATGCGACGAGGGTTAACTTTGAAAGAACTATCCATTTTTTGTGATATCAGTACATCTTATGTGGCAGCATTAAGTTATACCTTCATTCAGTTTCAATATCTCCAATGCATTGGTCTTCGAGGTGACATATTCAGAGGCTCTCGACAAGCTACTGATATGGCCCGTTGCTTCAAAACATTTCCTGATAAAATAACAGTTATATTAGATGCAACAGAAATCAGACTGGAAATGTCATCGAATTTTCAGCGCCAAGGCAATACTCATTCCAATTACAAGCACTTCAATACAGTGAAATTTTTGGTAGGGATTGGTGTAACTGGTGCATTGATTTATAATAGTGAAGGATTCGAGGGAAGCATTTCAGATCAAGCATTATTTGAGAAATCTGATTTGAAGTATTTCTTAACTTCTGAAGATGTCATCATGGCTGATAGAGGTTTCCTCATCCAAGAGATATGTGACAGAGAAAATTATAAATTATATACACCACCATTTTTAGCAGGAAGATCTAGATTAACTGCTGAAGAAGAAATAATAACAAAAAAAATCGCCAAGGCTCGTGTTCATGTTGAGAGAATGATTGGCCAAATAAAAAATTGGAAATTTTTATCAAAAGTTGTGCAAATTAACATGATTGATAGTATTTCTAATATATTTTCTGTGATATGCTTTCTCGTTAACTTTCAAAGTAGTTTGATTCCATTAGAAAATTGATTCATCATTTCGAAAATTATGCTGAATGCCGGTTGCCAATTCCTTTCCAGGCTAGGGTGGTACTTATTGGTCCCTCAGTTCAGTGGAAATAGTACACAACCTCATATTTCTTGTGATAAGCAGACCTCAGTTATGTTATGGTTTCTAGTCATTTTTTTTTTACTTGAAAATAATCTGAAAGATGTTTTATTTTTTAAATATGTTATATTCCAGAGATATTTTTTTATTACTAGGAACTAAGTATATGTTTACACTCTTTTCATGTGTTTTTGTTTTTTTAAATCAATACAGATAAAAAATTAATTTTGTATTTTTATTCCAAAAAACTATGAAAGTATTACAACTTCTTATCTTACATATTCATCAATTATGATTTGTTTGTAATTTCAAACGTTTAAAAGCCTGCCAAGATTATGAAGAGAGAATAAATTTAACTTGATGTTCCGCACACATTTCAATAGGTCAAAAAAAATGTATTGAGAGAAATTTCATAGAATAGAATATTTATTCAGCCAGTGGATCTTTACAATGATATAGGTCATGTCAAAAATATAAAATAGTATAAATAAGTATAAAAGTCTAGATATAAAATAGAATTGAAACACACAAATGGGATCACTAAGTACAAAATGTGATTATTTGACTTTAACAATGATTCTATGTAATAAATTAAAAAATTGTAAATCTTTAATAGTCCTTTTTGATCAAGCAAATGATATAGAATAGGTCAAAATCGTTTAACACAAATACAAAAAAAATTCAAATTTTCAGGAATAAATCCATGAGGACTGATCCATTTTGCAGATAAACATTCTTGGATGTATCTGTCATCAGTATCATAAACCTCCATATTTTGTTCATACATTGACAGACGATTAGATCGGTATCGCTACATGTCGCGATACAGTATATGAGATTTGGGTCAAGTATCAGCGTCTCCACAAACGCTGAGATTGAATCGTGAAACAGCGGTCGCACGCACGTCGTATCGCCGTTTCATGACAGTGATACTGATACCGTTATACTGATACAACCATACACATGATAAAATTTGTATCGCTACTACGTATCATGCAACATGTAGCGTTACCGATCTCATTGTCTGTAGGGTCCTTCAATCTACACATTATAAAATTTATTCGATAAGACAATATATTTAATGTTCTTTAAAATCTATTTCTCTACATATCAAATTCCTCGGAGCTCTCATTAGGAACATTTCAGGTACATACCAACTATAATACATATGTTTCAATTTACATTTGATATTTTCTATTAGAGATATGTCGATTTCACTTAGGTATATTTTAAAAACTAACATATTTTTGTCACTCCACACTATGAAATCACAATGTTCAACTTCAAAAATCAACATTGGTTCCAAGAGATGTTTTTTTTTTTTATTTTTTTTAAAAAAATTTTCTTCTTTTTAAATTAAAATTGGCCCCCCAATTTTGGGTTTTAAAAAGGGGTAGTTTTTGTTGACAACTAGCCCAATTTGTTGTATTTCTTCATCTTCGTCGAGTATTCTGAGATTGTAGCTGGTACGAGCCACTGATTCCATTTCAATCCCATATTTCATGGCACTCAATTGGAAATTTTTGCTTAAGCCCCATAAATGTCCCCTGATGAAATTTGTTTTAGCAGAATCACTCACTAGACTTGAAATTCTTTTTGTTAATGAAGAGGTGAAAAAATTACTTCTCATTATTTTCCATTTTTCAGAACCCTGAGTAGTTTCACGTAGTATAACTAAATTATTGAAAACCAACTGACCATTTAAAAGTTTGCCATATTATCTCTAAATTGCTCAACTTTCTTTCTCAATATGTTTTTATACTCTTCATCAACAGCAAAATATTGTATTGAATCTTTAATATAATTCATAAATGCATGATTCTTTACTCCTCTGCAAATGGGCCACAAAATCATTCACATTTATTTCTCTGGTATATCCTTTTGGTCTCATTTCGAAATTTGTTCTCAATGAAGGTTTTTCGAGATTTTTATATTTCTTCATGCCTACACTATCAGGATCTTTGTCTTTCGTACCAAGACCCCATTCTCTCAATTTGCTCGTTGAGGCTATAGATGAATGTCCCTTGTCCCTGCAATATTTCTCCAGAAAAAGTAGAATTGCACTAACATGGCTGCAACGCCCAAGAGCGGATGCTTTACACTCACATTGTCCTGAAATTACTGCACCAGACATATTGTTGATTTCAATTTCAACAAGATACCTCTTGTTTTTGGAATGAGGAAAAATTGCCTTCTAATTTGTCCATTACATCGTGCACATGATCACTATCTACATACTGACTTCCACGTCTAAAAGGTTTTTCAGTAGTACTTTCATATTGAATTTCACACTCTTCATCTTCAATAAAGGTCCAACAATGTAAGTATAAATATGCCCTTTGTTGAAATACTTGGGGATATCTACTGAGGGAAATTTATTCCACTTTCCATCACTTATTGATGTTATAGAGGATGACGCAGAAGAGCTCGATGCCTGAATGGTAATTTCTCTTTTCTTGTCATACCATAAGCCTCCATCAACTCCCAAAAATATGTAGTGCTCCCTCCCAGCATCGATACAGTTTTTGATTCTGAAAAAGCAATATTCAGTCTGATGTATTAAGGAAATATCAACAACCATTCACCTTTCCACTAAGTCAGTTTTTTTTCCCGTCTTTTTGAGTCCTCGGCACTCCAACCATCTTTTCAGTTCTTGCATGGAATGATCGAATAAACTGATCCCCTCTCGAAGATTTGCTCCTGGAACATCTTCGGCAAGTTTTTCAGTTATATTGTTCATTGTCGAACGGTGAAAATAAACAAAAATGAAAACAGGACTTCAAAAATTCCAACCCAAAACGACTAACCAACGAAAATAATAACATAGACAAGAGTTCTATGAATAATAAATAATGACGATATATACGTAAACACAATAAACAAATGAATAATGATTGCCACTTGCCACCTTCGTTGGACAAATTCACAGATGCATTCGGTTGACGCTCACTATTTTCTGATTGGCTCCTGAATGGGAACTTTTGAGCAACCAATTAGAAAAACGTCCGTCAAAGGAACATTTATGTTGGCTCCCCTGGCAACAAAGATGGAAAAATTAAGAACTTTCCTCTCTTTTTTTCAAGGTCAAAGAGCTATTAGAAATCTCCATCCGAGTTTAGATAAACAACGGTTTAAACTCGCATTGAACAACCGGGCCTTAAATATCACCGATCACAATTTCCGCCATATTCGTTTATTTTACGTTGGTGCAACTGATGAGAAATGGAGGAGTTTTCTATGTTGCCAACCTAGAGTTTTTAACAAAAACTCATTTGTCTTTAACTGTAGAAATTCCTTTGGATTCGTACATACGAACACGTGAACATCAAATAAAAGGAGCATGCAGGGTAAACAAAAATATTGATTGTCATGAATGGTAATTTCCAGCGATTTTTTATTTGTGTGTACATCTTAGATGAAACTTTTAAAAAATGTAAATATCGCAACCCATTGAGATTTTCATTGAAGAAGTGAGGTATGATGAAGTCATTGAACATTCCGCACCATACCCCACATGGTTTGAAAATTACTTTGGGGGTTCCAGTGGGGATTTTAGGTCGATTTACAATTCCATTATTGTGGAACCGTGATTTCATTGCTCCGCAAAATTTCATTGAATATGTTGGGATTATCATATATTTATTTATATCAGCAGAAAAACCACTACATAAAGAAATATACTTATAGCAAAAACATACAAAAAATTGTTGTAGAGAGTAAATACATACTTAATAATAGAACCTTTGAATGTCTCGATGGAGTTGGTGATTTGTTAGCTTCGTCCGATATTGGTCTATCAAACCCTATTATCGATTGTTTCTGTTTATATTACTTCAAATGTCGATTTTGTAGGCAAACCATGTCGTGAAATGAAATAACATTTAATTGTTCACACTTTAAAATTCTTTGGAGTATTTATCTGATTGCTGTAGAAATACCATAGAGGGTAGTTTTGCCCTAAGTCACTGAAACCTTGCCTTGATTGAACAACAAGGAGGTGACAATTTGCCATCCACAGTGACTGCTTGAAGCCCTCTAACTCCATAGAGTTCCATTTTTGTAAGAAGGTTGTGTCAGAGGTCACACATTGAAGCAGCAAGATTCTCGCCTCTTTCAATGATTTTAATAGTATATTACACGAGGTTATATGATTCTTATATTTAAAATCTATTGATTAGAGACACTTTTTCAAGATTTCCAGTCAACAAATCATCTTAGCAGGCGACTTCAATATAAATTATGACGAAAAACTACTTCTACTCAAAGTCTCGACACCCTACTATTATCGTATAACTTAAAAATGCTGGTACAAGGTCCAACTCGTATTTCACAATTTACTGCCACTAACCTGGATGAAAAAAAGATGGCTTGTGATATCATCCCAGCAGGCTGTCAGACCATGAAGCTTTCATATTGAATTTCCCTTTGAATTGTAATATGTTTAATAAAAACTTTTAAATGGGCAGAATATATGGCAATTTTTTTTTACTAAATTCAAACGGAAGTGTGATGAATCTCCTTGGGAGAATGCATTATATATGATAGATTCAGTTAGTGAATTCCAAAAACTTTTACTTGAAATCTTTAAAGATTGTTTTCCCAAACAGAGAAATAAAATAAAAAACCTTGGATAACTCAAGGCATAAGAACATCTGTAAACAACCTGAGATCATTGCATACACTAAGAAAACGTACACTGATACCTTTTTTATGAAATACTTCAATAATTATCGCAGAATTTACAGACATGTTATTAAAAATGCCAAAGAAATTCATTACAAAGATAAAATAAAAAAGCCGAAAATAAATGCAAAGAGAATCGGGCTATAGGCGACTGAGTTTAAGATCGTTTCGCCAGAACGGTAGAAATTGGAACTACTGTATGGGCCATACCAGTTTGTTTACATCGTTTGAAAGCATTGACTATTTCCATTTTATCTTGAGTTTTCAAAGTGTTCGCTTGAGTCTGCATTGTTTTTTATGTCTTTGTGTATAAGTTAGTAGTGTTTGAGTATTTTGTCGATTTAATTCTGGACAATATAATTGTTAAAAGTAGAACTTTAAGTTGAAAAGTTTCAAGTATATAAGAACGAAGTGAGTTTTATACAAAAATTAAGGGGGACGGAAGCAGTGCCACAGTTCTGTGAATTATAAAATTTGTATATTTTCAGTTACTCTCCAAAATGAAGTTGAGTATATTGGAATATATGCGATATCTGGATGATACTGAGAACTCGAAATGTGTAGTAGAAGGGGAGAATGTTCTGCATGCAGGTCACCTCATTTTGGCTGGACAGACAGAAGCAACAAATCATCTCATTCAAGTTTACGCCCTGTGCTTACAATCTACTGCCCTTAATTGTGATCCCCATGAAATCAAAGGAACGTTTGATATTGCCAACACGTAGCATTAAAAATATGTCATGCTCCTGCAAACATATTTCAGCATTTCTTGTAAAATGCATGAGGTAGGTAATTCCACATTGTGCTTAGCAATATAACTTCACTCCTATTTCTTTTTCAGGAAAGATGTTGAATCATTGGAGCAAATTTCCCCTAGAGACATAAAATGTGTCTGGTCAACATAAAAATCACTAATAAAAGAAAAATACAGACCAGTAGCTGTTGATGAGATACCATGTTCAAAAGAAAAAGTGAAGAAATCTGATATGGCTGTTCCCAGTTCTGCTATAGCCAAGCATAGGGTTGTCTCTTAAATTTTTTTTTTAAACAATTTAAGCATAAATACTTTTTTTATGACCTAAAGACAGGGAAGACGAGAAGACAGTGGAGAAAATGTGAACAACCAGTCACTAAGATCATGCCGTCATCAGAATAATTATCGTCAAGCCATCCTGGATCATTCAAGTCAGTCAGCTTGTATGATGCATCTGGCTTCAGTTGAGATTGATCAACTGAGAAATTGTTGCACACAACGACTTTCTCAAATGTTTGAGGAAGATAATGAGACAGTCGTCAACTTCCTGCAACACTCTGCAGATTGGATGAAGCAAAGATAATATAGAGTAACTGGTAGTCGATGCTATGACTTGTATACTTACTCTAAAAATGAATGGAATACTAAATCGCTGAAATATTTTTTTGCTAATCCAATTAACAATAAGTATGTTCAGCATGGTTTACAGTGGGAACAAAGAGCAAGAGAAGTATTTCTAAAGACTACTGGGGCAGAGGTGTTTGAGTGTGGAATGGTAATTTCCAACTCTAATCAATGGCTAGGATATTCGCCTGATGGAATTATATTCATTGAAGGAAAACCAGCCTACCTTCTTGAAATCAAATATTCATTCGAAGGTAAAATATTCTTATTGTATAGAGCTGTTCTAATTCTTGTTAATGATATTGTGTTGAGCTTACCAGTTATATGATGGAAAATATGTATTTTTTTTCATAAAAATATTGTCTGATACTTTTATTCAATATTAATATTTATAAGCATTAAAATGACCCTTTTCGCATATTAGGTAGTGAGAAAATAATTTTAGATGTTTTGAGAAACATAAAATATGTTCAACAAGAGAATGGGGAATACAAATTAGGGAAACGCCACAAATACTATGGACAGGTACAGATGGGGATGACTCTGCTGAATCTGGACAAGACATGTTTTGTAATTTATGCATCATTTGAAGATAGTATTGTAATTATGGAAATTGATTTCGATTATGAATTTACCTCAAATATGTTAACCATAATAAAAATAAATTATTTTAATAAGATGTTACATGTTCTATGTGAGAACCAAAGACCTCAAACAAAATGAAGTATGCTTGTACAGTACAGTAAGTTATATTCATTATTAAATTTCAGTTTGAAAAAACTTTTACAGTTTTTTATTGAATTACCTGTGGGTAGTGTGGGTATCTAGTGAATCACATTTTTTATTAATACAATGAGAGGCAATATAAATAAATTTATTGTTATAAAATACATGGAGAAAATTCATTAACATGAACTATTTCACAAATAAACTAAAATAAAATTAACCAACATAAATGTAAAACTATTTTTCCAAAAACCTACCATCAGCCAAAATTGGTGATGATAAGTTTGTTATTGCACAAATGATAACAAAAATATCCTCGATCAATGAAACCAGGTTCCAATTCAACTTTCCAGAAAGTATATTGAAGATCTTCAATCTTTGATTAGAACGTTCAATATGAACCCTAGCTGAAGCAATCTTTGCATTCAAGATAGCTTGATTACACCAATTTACATATGACATAAAAAACAAAAATTCAACAGGAATTGATGAAATTTCCACAAAAATAATAATCAATCTTCCTGATTCAGCTTTAAATGTGCTAGTTGAATGTATTAACAAATCTTTTGCTCTTGGAAAATTCCCACCATGTCTCAAAACAGCAATAGTAATTCAAATTTATAAAGCTAGCGATTCTGAAGATCCTAGCAATTTTAGAACGATTTCACTGCTTTCAACACTATCTGAAGTTATTGAAAAACTCGTAAAAAACGGGTTAACATTTTTGAAGTATAACAATATATTGACTGATTCCCAAATTTCAGAGCAAGAAAGCTCGAATAATGCCATTTTCTCTTTTCTCGAACATGTATACACCAACCTGAACAATGGTGAAGCAGAGGCTGCAGTATTCTGCGACTTCTCTAAAGCCTTCAATTGTGTGAACCATAGAATACTAACAGAAAAACTGCACTGCTATGGTTTTAGAGGGGTATGTCATGATTGGTTTGAACCTTATATAAGTCATAGGAAACAGATAGTGAAATCATCCTGTCTAACATCAGGGATATGTCTTGGGGAGTACCGCAGGAATCTGCCCTAGGTCCAATTCTCTTCCTTTGATATTTAAATGACCTGGTCACTATTCCCATCCAAGGAAACTTCACCATTTTTGCTGATGATACTGCCCTACTCTGGCACGGGAAAAATTATGACAACATGAGAGAAAATATCACCAAAGACTTGGAATCGGTTCAACAATGGTGCGAAACGAGCTATTTGCACTTTAATCACAAGAAAACTAATATAACGGGCGTTAGCTTTGATTGCAACAATTTAAACTTGAAGGGGCAAATTTTAGAAAACAAGATAAATACAAAATTCCTAGGAATATCCTTAGACGAGAAACTGAAGTTTGATCAGCATGTTGCAACACTAACAAAAAAATGTGCATAAAAATGGTCTATGACCCTCTGATAGAATCTCATTTGAGATATGGTATAGCTTTCTGGGGATATTGTAGCCAACAACTTCTCCATACAGTGTTTGTTCTGCAGGAACGAGCAGTAAGGTGCCTAGGCAAGGTGGGTGTAGATCTTTGTTTTTAAGTAAGGGAATTCTCACTCTGACATGCTTATTTATATTAGAAACGGTTTGCTTGATTCAAAAAAATATATGACGGAGACTACGGAACAAACAAATCATATGACTCTATAAACAACAAATGGGAAAATGGCTTTACCCATTCCAAAGTCCACTCTGACAAATTTTCATTGTTTTTTTAAAGTAAAAAAATAAATAACCATATACCCACTGAATTGATTATAGAAAATTCAGAAAACTGGTGAAAGATGCCCTATTGAAAAAAGCCTACTATAATATTTAGGAATTTTATAATATATTATACTGATCTGATATGACAATTGTTCACTTCTATTTTAATCTGTTCTGTTTCTGGTCTTTTTACATTTTTCATTCTGTATATGTACATTTAGTTATATACTTATGATATACACTTTTCTTCTAATTTTAACACTATGCATTGTTAATAAGAAATTCTGGATCATAGACAATAAAATATATTTTTCTCTCTCTCTCACTACAAGGGCAGGAAGTTAAAATTTCCTGCAGGAATTTTTTCCCGCCCGTGTGGTGAATACTATTTTTCTTTATAGCTGGTCGAAAGTATGTTACTATTTACATTTTTAATTCTTTATTATTAACAATACACGTTTCAGCTCGTAGCGCTGTCATGTTTAACTGTTGCTCCTCACCTCAGCGCCTCTTTCGGATACTCACAAAGCTTGAATATTTGCTTCCGCTCTTCGTCTCTCTTTCTCTATTTTTGCGTGTAATCTCATCTATCTCGGTGTACAGAAAAATATTTGCTCCCGCTTCACAGAGGGCGTGATCTGTCAATGTCACCGATGCATAATCAATGAAAATCAATGGGGAAAATACTTACTTTCGACCGAAAAATAAAGAAAACAAATTTTGCATTAAAATGGTTATTCTGCTGTGTGAATTTTCTTATGACTCGACAATCTGAATTGTGTTACAAAACTAAACAAATTTTGCACTGAAATGGTTTTCCCTCTGTATTAATACTTTTATGATTCAAAAAATTGTCATTTGTTGTAAAACACTTCCCACAAAATTTTCCTCTGGTGGATTCTCATATGCACTGTGAGATGCTGCTTTAGGTTAAATGATTTTGAACAAATTTTGCATTCAAATGGTTTTTCCCCTGTATGAATACTTTGATGATTCAACAAATCGTCTTTTGCTGTAAAACTCTTCCTAAAAACTTTGCATCGGAAGGGTTTTTTCCTTGTATGTTTTTTTGTGTGATACAATAACGAGTTTCTGTCTGCATAACTGTTCGGACAAACTTTGCATGGAAATTGTTTTTCTCCAGTAGGAATTCTCTCATGTACCATAAGATGCGCCTTCTGCTTAAACGATTTTTCACAAAATTTGCATGGAAATGGTTTTTCCCCTGTATGAATTCTCTCATGACACAATAAGCTAATTTTTACAGCAAAATTCTTCAAACAAAACTTGCATTGAAATGGAGTCTCTCATGATTCGTGAGATTCCCCTTTGGTTAAATGTTTTAAAAAATTAAATTTTTTTGTAGCATTTTCCATGGAACAATCTGTTTTCGGCAAAACTCCTTTGACAAATTTTGCATTGAAATGGTTTTCTCCAGTATGAATTATCTCGTTTTGTGTGAGATGCCTCTTTTGGGAAAATGATTCTAAACAGATTTTTTTGCATTGAAATGGTATTTCCCCTGTATGAATTCTTCCATGACATAACAGTTTGGATTTATCTACAAAACTCTTTGGACAAAATTTGCATTCATATGGTTTTTCTCCTGTGTGACTCCTCTCATGCCTTAACAAATTATATTTCCTAGCAAAAAACTTGGAACATGATTGACACTGAAATGGCTTTTCTTCAGTATGAGGTCTTTCTTTAAACTCCTGTTTAGATTCAGGAGGATAATTCTGAATTATATGACAATTTCTCGAATAAATATTTATTGTAAGTTCTTTCCTTGTACCATTGTACCTTTCCACAGCTGTTCCTTCCTCTTCTATATTTTGTTGATGCCATGATTCATAGTCTAAAAAAACAATGGAAGAAGTTTAAAAAAAATCTCAAATTATCTTAATTTTTTTCAATTTAGAATCCCTCACAGTGAAAATATTTATAAAATGCACATTAAAAATATCAATGACATAAAGGAAATTTACGAGGGTAGGCTGAAACCAAATGCACACATGCTTGTATAGCACGAATGAAATGACCTTCAGAAGCGCGCGAGGTGGAATGTGGAAGTGACATTCATCCAGTGTATTTTGAGAAGCGGAAGTATGTCAAAGCGAGTTAAACAGCATGCTGTTATCGAATTTTTAACTGCTGAAAAAGTGACACCTACTGAGATTCATTGTCGTTTAAAGAATGCTTATGGTGAAGATGCTGTTATAAGGTCTACTGTAAATCGATGGGTAATAAAATTTCGTGATCGCGAGCCTGGAAAATCCATAATTGTTTATGAAACACACAGCGGACGTCCCATCTCTGCCACAGACGATAAACATGTGACCAACTTTCTGGAACGAGGGGCAACATTAAATTCCTCTCAGTACATACAGAGTCTAAAACACCTCTGACGTCGAGTCAGAGGCAGCCTGGAGCCAATAAACTTGCAACATGACAATGATCATCCAAACACTTCGCGCGCAACTGCAGAGGCTCTGCGAAACCTGATGTTTAAACAGATTCCCCATCCTCCTTACTCTCCCGATATTGTTCCTTGCTATTTTAATTTTTTCCACTACTCAAGAGGTAATCATTACACCTCAGACAATGAGGTGAAGCCAGCAGTCAAGTCCTGGATTCGAGAAAAGTCAAAATAATTTTTCAGTGATGGAATGAAAAAGCTTGTACAAGTTGGGAGAAATGTGTTAGCCTTAACTGTGATTATGTTGAAAATATATGATTTTTAAGCTTAAGAATTGTACTTTAATTAACTTTTTGCCTGATCTTGCTATTTGTTTTTGCTCATTGTCTACAAGCATGTGTGCATTTGTTTTCAGTCTAACCTCGTACGTTGACAAATGAAAGAAAAAGAAGCAACAATTTCAAATGAAAAAAATATTAATACTGTAATCTAACCTCTTGCACAAACAGTTGATAGTCCATCAAAAAATAAATATATTTTTTCCTTGAAATTTTCACGATAAGTCCTTAAGAAGCCAGAAAAAAAAATTAAATAAAATTATTTTTTACTGAAACTTCGCTGTTTCGCGTTCCACAATATTTGGAAGAATTTAACACATTGACTGCCAACTACGAGATAACTCATTGTTGACGTTCTTGCCTAGCACGCCAAATACGAGTTATTTCGTAGTTTCTTTGTTCGCCATATTTGTGCAGCTACAATTAAATTCGTTGATTTACATGAACAGAAAATGTATTAATAAATAAACAGAAATTTTTAAATCGATTATAAAATCATTATAAAACAACACACTCGAGAAAGACGTAAATGTGATATATTCGACTCTATATCTGATTTATTACTAACGAATTTATGTAGCAAAGCGACGGGTCAAAGAGTGTCTGTGCACAAATTAACTCGTAGTTTGGCTTCCGTGAAGAGATTTCTGTTACATAAGTCAACTACAAGATAATTCGTAGGATGCCCGAAATAACAGCAAATTTCTATAAAAATCGAATTATTTTGCCATATTTCGTATTAGGTAGCTATGAAATGTGATGGAACATGTCATTATAAAAATTCGGCAATTACTGTTTCAATAATAAAACGTTAACGAAAATTTTAAGAGAAAAGAATCAAAATGGAAGGCAGTAACTATTCATGGTCAATGCGATCAAATTATAACAAGAACATGTAGAAGGTTCAATGAAATGTATTTCGATTCACAACCAATGAACAAGATAAAATTTGTACGATTACAAAATAATTTCATCAGTTATGGGTCAAAAACTGAAAGCAAAATTTACCAAATTAATAAAAAACAATTTTCATTATGTGAAATAACAAATAAAAAGGTTAAAGAGCAATTAACATTGTTAATGCAATCACATAATATGTATAGGCATTTGGAAAACATATCACAAATTTGGAAAACATTCACAATAATTGTTCAAAATGACCACCGTTAGTTTCCAAACATTTTAAAATCCGGATACTTATAAAAAGATTTGTGGCCCTCCTTATGATATCATTAGCATCTAGCTCCTCGGTGCAAATGATCACTGGGTACCGATATCATGTGAACTTTCCTTTTCAAATTCTACAACAAGGAAAAATCAAGTGGCGTTTTGTCGGGTGATCTCGCAGGCCAATTCCCCGGTCCTAAACGTCTAAACCAGCTATCTTCGAACATTTGGAACAACTCCGTTGTTACTTCCCCAGTGCAATGCACCGATGCTCCACCCAAACCAGCAGGTACAATACCTTTCTCTCTATCCGTTCACCACTGACCTTCGATATATTTCTTAGAATTTAATGGTTGATCGTAAATGAAAAATTTTGTCATTTTTCAGAAGGCAAAATATGTTAAAACTAATCTTTTCCTGAAATCCCATTTCCTTAACAATATGTGGATACTTGTCAGCCCAGAAATGTTTGCTGCTTCTATTAAAATTATCTTCCCTTGGAAAATTTTGCTTTGTCTATCCAAATTATTTTCTTAAAAAACTTAGGATCTTCTTGGGTGGGAATCAGAATAGTTTCACTATTTTGATGATCTTCTGGTTTCAGGGCTTGAACTTTCGTAAACTTGTATGTAGGATATATATATATTTATTGTTGTTTTCTTTTGAAGTTACAGCTTCGGTAAATTTTGTTTCGATTTCAGTTTTGACCCATAACTGATAAAATTGTTTTGTAATCCTACACATGTTCTATCATTCATTGGTTGTATCGGGATACATTTCATTGAACCTTCTGCATGTTCTTGCTATAATTTGATCGCATTGACCATGAAGAATGAACAATGTCATCAAAACTTCATTTGAATAGTTATAGCCTTCCATTTCGATTCTTTTCAGATTTTTTTAAATAAATATAAAAATATTGAAGTGATAAAAAGTATACTAAAAAGTGAAGTAGATGCCATCAAATTTATAATATGGGTTCTAACAGATGAGAATCCTCAAATTAATATTGTAATGAGTAGTAAACTGGTGAGTTTTGTTTTGTCTATTGATAGTAATGCAACGTTTAATATAATCAAGAATCTTGTTGTACTGCTAGCATAAGTTGGAGATTTTTCGAATGTTGTTGTTCTGTGAGCAGCGGTCAATATATTTCTATAGTATTGACGACGACAATTTTTTTTTTCGTTTTTGTTGTTTTTTTTGTGTATAAACTAAACTTAGGTCTGAAAATGCAACAAATGATCAATATTTTCTTGGTTTTGAATATCTCAAAGTAGGCATTTTGTGGAGCGTGTACAAAAGAAAAATGTCATGGAGAAAAACGGTCCTAGATGTGAAAAAGTACCATCAAGCATCAGGGACTCATTGAGATATCCAGATGTGTGCAGAATTATGGAATAATTGGTAACTTCATTTGATGGAAAACAAATTATATACCTTCATTTTACCATAAAGCCTGTGTAATGAGAAACAAGAATCAATTGAACATTTTGAAAAAAAAAGTTGTAACTTGCAAATTAAGAGACAGATAAATAAAAAAAAATGTTAATAACACTAAGAGTTCCTCTGCCCAAGCTAACGAAGTTGTTAGAAAACAAAATAGGATTCAAGTCTGTCATTAGAATTTGCGAAAGAGTATCAACAGCATCAATTCAAAATTCAATAAAAAACGTTAATCACACAACCATACAGATATAATTTGAGAAACATTTAGAGATTAATATAATATACAAATTTAAATCTCGAGAAGAAATTACAGAAAATGCTAAAGTGTCATTCTGAGCTAATTGACAAGAATAAATCCCCTGATGTGAATCTATGACATAGTTGAATAAATACCACCTCACCTTTTGAAAGTTCTTGAGAAAGGTTTTGTCCAATTTGTGTTCTAATTGATATATCAGATTTTTCCTCCCATATTTCAGGTTTAACATCTTTGTAAATAATATCAATATCATCCTTAGTTATGAGTGCCTCCACTTTTAATCCAGCATATTTGTCAACAAATCGATATACTCAGAGTGATCTTCATCTTAATTTTTTAATATACCACCTTTATTGAAATGGTTGAATTTGGGTTTCATCAATCCACCAGCCAGATCATTAAAATTTGTGCTTCCCCAGAGACCTAAAATTCAATTTTGAATTATAACTTTTTTTTCAGTTTCTTATCACTAAAGCAAAAATATGCTCCCCTTTTTCAAGGTTCCTACAAAAATAACTTTGAAAATTTTGATTCGAGTAAAGATCATAGAGAAGCATATTTGGAAAATATTTAAAATACACAGGTTGTTCTAGAAACGTACCAATCAAACAATATTTTCAAACGATATGAGGTATATGAGATGGAAATACCCCTTAACTTTTTCAAAATGGAAAGAAACAACTTGTACAGTTCAGTTGAATCAATAATTTCATTATTCTATGGAGAGATTCTAGATAGATAAATGTTTATTTGCCATTGCGGTACATTTGGTATGTTAAAAAATATATATATATATTTACAATGAATGTATACATAAATAAAACACGGTACACACACACGTTAAGTACAGACAGGTACAATAAAAAACAATAAATATAGACATATATAAACTGAACGTTTGAAATAACTGGCTATCTAATTTAAGGCTTCATCTAAGTATTTTCATATTTGGATGTCTTATGATGTCGAGTACGTGGTAAATTTCCATGTCTTGTATTGTAATTGGTTACAGTTGCATTTGTTTCTAATTACCCCTAGCAAAATCTATGCGTTTCATAATATATACTGAAGGTGCCGTTAACAAATTTTCCCGTATAAGTACTGGTTTACAACTCTCCAAGTAATTCGTATTGAAAATAAACCTCAATATACGTTTTTGAGCCACAAATACCCTGAAGAATTTGCTAGTACAACCCCATGCTATGACATTTAGAGAAAAATGTGAATACGCCAAAGCAAAATTTATTTTTGAAAGACCTGATGTGTCTGAACATGTTTTCATTTGTTTTATCGTATAGAAAGCTTTGTTTAATATATTGCAGACACTATTGATTTGCAGTAAGATGTCTAGAAACCCTGCACTCATATCTGAAAATGTGTGGGATCAAATGTGCGACAGATATGGCCTGCTTGATTTCTTAGATTGCAAGCAGTTTCGAATGATTGCTGAGTAGATGTCAACACCAAAGAGCAACTCTCCTAAGAAATTTATTCGGACAATGTTCAGTCCGCTCCGAAATCGGCAAAGATGTCATTTCTGCGACAAACAGTACATTTTTCATCAATACTACTCACCTACTACATCAAGCTTCGGCTTTTCGCTCCTCTGTGTGGCCGGTCGCCGTCTGACGAATAGAGAGAGAGGCAGTATTTTCCCAAGCCCAAGATTTTAGGTTAAATTTTTGTGGTATTAACATTTATACAAAAGGAAGTCCATGGTTCTATTTTGTGAGACGAATGATTTATTTTATGTAAGTACTCATAAATTATAGTATTAAGAACAATACAATTTGAATTTATATAGGATTTCCAAGACACTTCAATTTTATTATTTTTTTAGGATCACTCTTCCGGGCATGACTTTTGGAATTTACGAAGGGATCCCACTATAGAGCAATTGAGTGACGAAAATTGTGTCTGCAGTGTGCACTTATTTAGGAAGGATGATAAGTTTGTGGTAAGGAATAAAATCAGATTGAAACCTGATGCTGTCCCTCAACTGAGTTTACGAAAACCCTATTTACCTTGAATACAAACAATTCATAGGAGTTTCAGTTAGTTTATAAAGAGAAACATCCAAAGTTTGATAAAGCGAGTAGAGAACATATATAAACATTTTGAGTAGGTTATTCATTCATTTTTGAAAAAAATTATTCATGTTATGAAAATAAATTACTTATAGTTGTTGGGCTACACACCTAGTTATTTCTATTGATTACATTTTTTAAAACTCATGTATTCATTTCAGGACTTCTGAGATTTTGTTATTCACATCAGCAAACAGCAGGAATGAAAACATTCGGTCAATTGAAAATCAGAATGAAAGGGATATCAGTTTGGTTCAATTTCACTCAGCTGAAGGAAACCTGCTTTTAGAAGTCTCTTACGAAAACAAGGAAAATATTGTCACTAGGTACTTTTGTAATATGACCAATGGATGGAATTTCTTCTTCAGAAGAGGTAAGATATTAATTGAATTGTTATGTTGGAGTTTCATTACAAAAAACAGTAGTTAAAAAAATATTCTTGACAAAAAATGCTCATTTTCAATTGTGATAAAATCAGTTCATCTCTCAACCTTCCCGAATGTGAACTTGTTTTTCAAAAATATTCCCATTTAATGTTACACTCTGAAATTCAAAATATCTTGCCAGGCATTTGATGTTCTTTATTTTGTGACTAGTGATATCAAATAGTTATTTTTCTACGACTGTCACAAAATACCTTCATTGTATGTTCAATGATGATTTCTAAATGTAGTACATTGTAATACTCCTTTTCATTATGCACTAGTTGCTGGGCAACTAGTGCACAATGTCTGAAAAACGCACGGGTAAATTTTCGCAATCTTCGTCACGACAAAAGAGGCGTGGAGTAAATAACATTGCCGTAACCATACAGACAATATAATCACAAACATAAGTGACAATTCAATATTTCTTTGACAGAACGATATTATAAAGGTATTTCGAAATTAGTTCAACATGTAAACTAGTGACAGTGAAAGAAGTTTAACACCGCCAAGTGTTATGGAGGCAGCAAATAACGCTTCATTAAATTTAGTGCCTGAAAAATCTAAAGAAAAATACAGTTTCGTATACCCTATTCATGGACTGGTGCAAGGAACAGAAAAATAGTTCTCGTTCAGAGAATGTTCTGATGGCTTACTTTGGAAATATATCAAATAAATTTAAATCTTCCACTTTATGGGCACACTATAGCATGTTAAAAACGATGCTCAGTATCAATAATGGCGTGGATATCAGTAAATATTCCGAATTGAGAGCATTTCTAAAACGGAAATCAGATGGATACAAAGCAAAAAAATCTAAAGTTTTCACAACGAAGGAGATTGATACGTTCATCAAAGAAGCCCCAGACAACGTAAGTTCCACAACAATCAGTTAATTAATTATAATTTGTTTTTATTTTTTTATTGCAGGTTGTACTTATCATGGGAATTATGGGTGCTTGTAGGAGAGATGAGATGTACAAAATGAAAATTCACGATTTTGAAGATTTAGGTGCCGCAGTTTTGGTCCACATTCCGAACACTAAAACATAAACTTCTCGAAAATTTACTGTAACGGGAGAATATGCTTACATTGTGAAAAAATATTGGAATCTGCGACCAAGTAATGTCAACGATGCTTATTTTTTTCCAAATTATCAGAAAGGAAAATGCACTGTCCAAAAAATTGGAATACATAAAATAGGAAATATGGGAAAACAAATTGCTTCATACTTAAAACTTCCGAATCCTGAGTTTTACACCGGCCACTGTTTCCGCCGATCTTCAGCTACAATATTGATAGATAGTGGCGAAGATATAACGACATTAAAACGGCATGGTGGCTGGCGCTCTACAACAGTAGCTGAGGGTTACATCGAAGAGTCCCTAGTCAGGGACTCTTCGACTAGTCAGTCGAAATAACATAGCCAATAAAATATTAGGGTCGATCAATAAGTTGTCAGACTTTCCATCGACATCAGTTACAGAAAATGTTAATAATGTAAACTTTTCCCTCAAAAAAACGGATTCTATTTCCCCAAAATTTGTTTTTAATAATTGTACCAATGTAACATTAAATATTGTTGATAACAAATGAGAAGATATTTTTTCGCGATTATTGTAGTAGGTGCTTAACACATTTACCTAGTACGTAATTTTTTCAATTAATTAATAAAAGTACATTTCTCATGTTTGTTGTTTTTTACTTACACTGTATATTATAACAGTCGTAGAAAAAGTATAGTGTAAAACTCGCACGGAATGACCATTTCATACTCGTATGATTAGCAGCACTCGCTTGTAGCTCGTGCTGAAAAACTTTCATACTCGTAGGAAATGTATGTCATTCCGTGCTCGTTGTACAATATACTATTATGAAACAAGTGCAAAAAGTAAGTGTTTATTACACTCGATGTGAAGTTGTCAGGCCGAGTTGAACAACACGTCGAGTGCAATATAGTATATTAAAGTATAAGTGGATAAAAAGGGCTTCAAAACACGCGCGATTTTTCGAGCACGAAATAGAGCAAGTGTTTTTAAGACCAGTTATCCACGAATACTTTACGTTATTTTTTTTTATTGGTGCACTTTGAAATCATATATACTGGTATTATTACTACAAAAAATAGAAATAAGAACTAATAATGCAAGAAGGTTGAATTCGTGATGTGACATCAGTATAACTTTCGTTGTCATGGAAATGAGAAAAACAGATATTCATTTGCAATTTGTTATGAAAGATCAATATTTGTTGTCACCAGAGAGAATAGTGAGGCAGAATCGCGGTTAATACCGCGAAAATCCAGTGATATATATATAAAAAAGAATATGAAAAGTTCATCAAATGGATGGAGGAGCACATATAAATGAACGAATTGTTAGTAATATTTTATTTGACGTACATTCGTCAGATCAATAATAAAAAATTCATTAGACTTCACGTTTCTCGATTTGTTGATGTTGTCATGGTAACTTTAAAAAACGCGCGTTTTTTAAAGTTCGATTTAAACACGCTGAGGCGTGCTTTAAATGGGTAAAAAGGGACACCAATAAAAAAAACACTTTTTGCACGAGTTGCATACAATATTTTTTCTAAAAATCAAAAAATGTTTTATTTAGGTGACACTAAGTGTGGGAAAATAAAAAGTGTAATTTAATAGCAAAATATTTGATAATTACTTAACACTATCGATTTGCATTGAGAAAGTTAGGAACTAATACCTATGTTAGGAACAATCTAACTTTATTTTTGATAAATTGCATTTTTTAGTAATTCCGTAATCCAGTATGAAATAAATATGATTGAATATAAAATATGCAATTGTTTAAAATATAATACAATATCACAGAAAATGATAAAAAGGGGGCGATTGGAACGTTTATTTTGTCATGACACAAAACGCTTAGTAGAATGACAGATGATGAAAAACATTTTATTGCACTAATGCAATAAAGAACTAGTGTTTTCACTAAATATAGTTCAATAAAGTTTTGGTTTTTGCATGAACGTAGAGAAATATGTAACAGCCAAACTTCAAAATAATTTGAATGAATGTGAACTCCTCTTCCACAATCCTTTGGGAATTCTGAAACTTGAAAGCTAATATTAGAAGGTCAAAGAATAATTCAGCGAGGAAATTAAATAATAATTTCTGTGAAAAAAATGGAAGAAATATTATAACAAACTGGACTGGTGGTCGGGGGCGTAGAGGCGCTGGCTGATGTCCAGATAGTCCGAGTTCGAATCTCGCCACGGCTAATGAAATAAAAAATTATTTCTGTAGTTTCGTTGAGCGGGAGAAAATAGGTGACCAACCGAACATTCTTGGTACCTAGATGCCAATCCTTCGGACTGTCCACGGTTACTAGCCGAGTAGTGCTTCGGATAACACTTAAAAAGCTAAGGTCCCCGTCTTCTTAACTCACACAAGTCGCTGACTTTTGTAACTAAATTGGTGGTTAAAAACAATTATATAAAAAAATTAATGTAGAAAAAATAAAATTCCAGTTTCATATATTTTATTTGCGATGACCATGTTTTCATTGGATTCATATTTATAGCTGATATACACCTTCATCATGACAGGGTGGATATTAGTTATTTGTATTGATTACATTTTTCAAAACCCATGTATTCATTTCAGGAGTTCTGAGATTTTGTTATCCACATCATCAAACAGCAGGAATGAAAACATTCGGTCAGTTGAAAATTAGCATGAAAGGGATATCAGTTTGGTTCAATTTCACTCAGCTGAAGGGAACCTGCTTTCAGAAATCTCCTATGAAAACAAGGAAAATATTGTCACTAGGTACTTTTGTAACATGACCAATGGATGGAATTTCTTCTTCAGAAGAGGTAAGATATGAATTGAATTATTATGTTGGAATTTCATTACAAAAAACAGTAGTTTAAAAAATATTCTTGAACAAAAATGCTTATTTTCAATTGTATATTAAAATTAGTTCATTCTTAACCTTCCCGAATGTAAACTTGTTTTTAAAAAATATTCCCATTTAATGTTTACACTCTGAAATTGAAAATATTTTACACTATATTTGATGTTTTTTATTTTGTTACTAGAGATATCAAATAGTTATTTATGCAACAAGTGCGAAAAGTAAGTGTTTTTTGCTCTCGACGTGAAGTTGTCCGTCGAGGCCGACGCTTTTTGCACTTGTTGCATACAATATTTTTTCTACGTTCATGCCAAAATAAAAAAATGTTTCATTTAGGTGGCACTAAGTGTGGGAAAATAAAAAGCGTAATTAAATAGCAAAATATTTATTAATTAATTAGCACTATCGATTTGCATTGAGAAAGTTAGGAAGTGATACCTTTGTTAGGAACAATTCAACTAATTTTTGATAAATTGTATTTTCTAGTAATTCCGTAATCCAGTATGCAATAAATATGATTGAAAATAATATGAAATATGCAATTATTTAAAATGTAATACAATATCATAGAAAATGGAGTAAAAATATCGTCGATTTGAACGTTTATGTTTGTCATGATCACAAAACGCTGTAGTAGAATGACAGATGAATGCAATAAACATTTTATTTCACTAATTCAATAAAGAACCAGTTTTTCCACTAAATATAGTTCAATAAAGTTTTGGTTTTTGCATGAACGTAGAAAAATATATAACAGCCAAACTTCAAAATAATCTAAATTAATGTGAACTCCTCTTCCACAATCCTTCGGGGGTTCTGAAACTTGAAAGCTAATATTAGAAGGTCAAAGAATAATTCAGTGAGAAAATTAAATAATAATTTCCGTGAAAAAAATGTAGAAAAAATCTAATTCCAGTTTTATATATTTTATTTGGGATGACCATGTTTTCATTGGATTCATATTTCTAGCTGATATACACCTTTATCATGACAGGGTGGCCTGATATCATATTATACTCAGCATAATATAATTTACCCCACACAAATAATATTCAAACTCATAATATTTCAAATTGATATGAAATATCAAGAATTAGTATTCAAATAAGTGATTTCATTCAATATTGATTTATATTTGTTGAAGGTATGAATGAAAAACAACTTTTCATTCATTCCCATCGAAACTACTAGATACATTTGTGTTTTATATTTCACTTGACACACTGTGGAAATTAATTATTTTGAAATTTTTAGGAGGCAAATTCCGCATATGAAATAAAAGTCAGCATATTTAGGGAAAGTTCAGTATTTCTGTGTCCTGTCCTGTTGCTGGATGAAGAAAAGCCAATACGTCCTTGACAACACAGGATCATTTGAGGTATATATTGTCATACACTGCTAGGTGATAATTTATAGTTGTAGAGGTTCTCAACATGACTGATTTTTACCACAATTATATTAGCTCGCTTTCGTGTCTGTTTGGTACAAATCTTGCAATCGATTTTAAACTAACTTCCTGATGAGTTTTGAAACTTAAGACATAGCTCAGAACTAGATGACAATGCAATATTTAGTCGCTTTCTTGTCTGTATGTCTGTACTGTTTGTTTACGGAACAAAAAGTGAGGTTAGGATTACACAATATCTCCATAGCACCAACAGAATGATCGATGGGTCAATGAACACTGAATTTATTTGCCTTCCAAATAGTCACTCAATGCAACAACTAAATGAATTACAAATAAATTAATAAATTACCTACTAAACATTGTTAGAATACATAAAATAGTATGACACATACATTCCCCTGAAATTGAAAACAAGAAAATTAAAGGGTTAATTTTATGTATTTTACCATGTTTATATTAACTCGCTTTCGTTGTCTGTTTGTCCGTTCGGTACAAATCTTGTAATAATAATAATAGCAATCCATTTTAAACTAACTTCCCGATGAGATACTTGATCTTCAAACATAGCTCAGAACTGGATGACAATGCAATATCAACTCGCTAACATGTCTGCCTGTTTGTCTGTAATGATAATAATAGTAAAGAGCAATCGATTTTAAACTAAATGAAATAAACCTGAAATTTGCCACATGTCTCTGTCATCATCTCATTAAGATGTCTTTTTAGTCCGTTTTATAAACGTGGTATATTGAAAAAATATATCTAAATTTCTGGTTGACGTTCAATAATTATTGGAATTGTTTTTTTTATATTTAGAGGTTGATCGATCTTCACCTTATTTGATACACATATTACATATGCCAACTATCTTTGCATCACATCAAAATAATGATTCACCTAGATATATAATCATTTACAGATTCTACTATAAAAATCTCTTCTGAACATTTTGTCCCGTTGAGTATGTAATAAAAAGTATATATTTATTGAATTCTTGATGGAAAATCACTCTAAGATTGAAATATATGTTTTTTTTTCTTAAAATAAGATTTTTCAAAGTTTTCACTCTGAATGAGTTTTTGGTGTCCTTCTCTGACAGGTGAAACCTTAAATTTCATTTGAAATTAAATTTGGGGTATTTTTTGTTGTCTGAATGGAAGTCAGTCATTTTTTTTGTACATAGTTGAAGTTTTTCTTAACAAAAAATATATCAGAATCATATATATATATATATATTATATATATATATATATATACAGTCCCCTCGATATTCCACTCTTTCATATATATATATATATATATATATATATATATATATATATATATATATATATTAATTTCTTGACCACATGTTTATTTTATTTGTTTTCTCGGAATAAGGGCCTTAGTCAGTCTATGTATTTTTTATTTGATACGACGTTTCAACAAACATTGTTTATGTCATCTTCAGGTAAATTCTTGAAAATAATGTAAAACATGTAAAGTTAAAAACATAACTCGTTACATAACATCAAACAAATATGATTAAAATTCAAAGAGACGTTCAAATCTTACAATATAATTTAACAGTTATTCTTTCATTATTTCGTGTTCATGTTCAAAAGGGAAACATTCTCAATTGAATAGAAATATATTTCTGTGAATTGAAAAATCCACGATAAAAATGAAGTTATTTTTTGTGAATGTCTTAACAGAAAACAACTACTTTCCCGTCTAAAGCCACGCTGGACATTGAACTTCATTTGATAGATATTTGAAAGGACCCTAACTCAATGAGTTCTTAATTAAGACTGGAATCGAAAATCAAATAACTATCTGAATGAAAATGCAAATTTTAAATTTTTTCTTTTGAGTTAGGGTCCTTTCAGAATATATATCAGATGTAGTTCAATGTCCAGCGTGGCTTTAGCCGGGAAAGTAGTTGTTTTCTGTTGGACATTCACAAAAAAATAACTCCATTTTCATCGTGGATTTTTAAATTTATAGAAAAATTTCCCTATTCAATATTTAATTGAGAATGTTTCCCTTTTCAACATGAATACCCCACAAGAGGTTATCTTGAACGATGGAAGATAGTGACTAAAGTTTATCTTTCAGTCGCAGTTGATTCCACATCTGATTTCATGAACATCCTGTTCATAGTTTCAAAACAAATCAATTCGTGTTCATATTTCACAATTGGAATGAACGTTGTTGAATATATGAGATTACTAGTAACGAGTTTGTTTTATCTGTTATCGTTTTTTTACCCACAATTTTTTTAAATCCATTGGAATTTTGACATATTCAGTTGTAGTATGTGGGCTCTATTGTTATAATTTATGCAAGACTTTTCCGTGTCAAAATGTAAAGATCAGTTTATTTTCATTACTATTTTTTTCTTTTGTCAAAATTTCAACCTGGTCAAAATCGAATTTATGTTGATTTTCTTTTTCATGTTTAGACAATGCTGTGATGTCTGATTTTAGTCGTATTTGTTTGATGTTATGTAACGTATTCTGTTTTTAACTCTACATGTTTTACATTATTTTTAAGAATTTACCTGAAGATGACATAAACAATGTCGAAACGTCATATCAAATGAAAAATACATACACTGACTAAGGCTCTTATTCCGAGAAAACAAAGAATATATATATATATATTCAGATAGTTTCATTATCATGACTGGTTCGTTTAAAACATGATTCAAACTGTCTTGTGGTTGCACTCAGATGTATCTTTCATTAGGTTTCAATGATTGAAAGAAAAGTATTTGTCATATATATATATATATATATATATATATATATATATATATATATATATATATATATATATATATATATATATATAATATATATATATATATATATATATGTTGAGGAGAATTGATTAGAAATACTTTGGAATACATAGAGCTATAAAAACGTTTATTGCCTTCCTCAGGACGACTACAATTGCATGGTTTGAGAATAAAAAATTATATTATAAATGTTAACTTACTAAGGTGAGATTCAAATTCGATTTAATATACATACATAAATAACACTATGATATTTTATATAATTATATATATATATATATATATATATATATATATATATATATATATATATATATATATATATATATGGTCCCACTACATCATAATGGTATTTTAAATGTTCCGATAAAACCAGAAACAGAAAAATATCAGGGATCATTATATTCAAAGATTTTCAAAGCATAACATTGCTTTCTTTACCAACGCTATATGATTTTATCTATTCCTCAAGATTTCTTCGATTGTTGTGTCACATAGTTGGAGTATTTTCTGTTAATTCTCTTCATTTCCATAGCTATTGGATAAGAGAGGAATAATCATGAATTTAAGAAAAACTTCTGAACAGTTATAAAAGACCAATTTTGGAAGAGTTTTCATAACTTTTTCATGTATTTGGGTAGTAGGATCATTCTTGCAAACTTATTTTATTTTTCTTTACAGATCAAGGAAATTAAACCTTGCAGATACAGTTTATTCAGAAGAGGAAAGAAGATAAAATGGCTGAAGATTTGAAATTGTAATGGGAATTCAATTTAACAGAAAATGGTCGAAAACAAATGGAAAACTTGATATTATGTTATATAAAGATATAGATATTATGTTATGTAAAGATATACCAATGGATGATTTATTTGCAGGCCATCGAAGGGGTAGTTTCAAAAAAAATCTAAATCCACCTTCAAAAATATTTAACCAAGTTCATTTTCGGTATACGTGCTACCGAGAGGCTATATAACGATATACCAAGAGATGAACCTGGCTAAACATTTTTGAGGATGGGTAATGCTTTTTTTCGATACACAAATATGAACTACTCCTTTGAAGGCCTGCAAATCAATCATCTCTTGCTATATAATTATATAGCCTTCCAGTAACACGTATACCAAATATCGACTTGGCTAAAAAATTTGATGGTGGGTTTGGATTTTTTCGAAATACAAGTATAAACTACCCCTTCGACGACCTGCCAATCAATCATCTCTTGGTATATCATTATATAGCCTCCCAGTAACACATATACCAAAACTGAACTTGGCTAAACATTTTTGATGGTGGGTCTACATTTTTTTTTTTGAAAAACAAGTATAAACTACCGTTTTGGTGGCCTGCAAATCAGTCATCTCTTGGTATACTATTATATAGCCTTCATAATCTTTAAAAAATGAACTTAAATTTTTTAAGGGGTTTTGATTTTTTAAATATCAAAAAAATTCTCTTGGTAAATCATTATATATAGCCTTTCAGTAGTACATATTCCAAATATCCACTTGGCTAAACATATTTGACGGTACATTTTGAATTTTTATCTGAAAGCATATCAAATATATCTTGGTATATCATTCTTAAGTTTTCCATTTGTTGTGTTCGACCATTTTCTGTTGAATTGAATTGCCATTGCAATTTTGAATCACCCTGACGTCACTGATCATTTGGCCGCCAGATAAAAACGGCTGCCAGAAAATGGCCGCTAACTTCACACTGGTCTGCTAAATAGGGCTTTTTGAATGGATGCAAAGTTGAAAATAATCTAAATTTGTAATTCAGATTCTTTAATACACAATTCCTCCATTACTTCTTATTACCTTTGAGATATCACTGAAATATGATATGGAGTTCCTTTTTTTCAAAATAATCATTTTCATTTCAAATATATATTATTCATAGGGATAAGGGATTAATCATGTTTTGGATACAATCCGCCAAATGAAACTGTCGTTTTGTCCAATAAAATATTCAATGTCAAATCCAAAGAAGTAACTACATCAAAATTTGAAAATTATTTTTATTCAATACCTTTGAAAAAATTGTTTTAGCAAAAAGTTGTAATTAATATTGAAATACTAAATACATTTTTACAGGTTTTCTGAAAAACTCCAAAAAATATCTATAGTATATAATAATAAAATATGATATTAAAATGCATTGGAAATGAAATGGAAGCCCCTCCTGTTGAACTGCAAGAGGTTCGGGCTCTATACAGATTTTCCCAACATTTTCAATATGATCTCGGGTAAAATAAATTCAAAATAAATTTAAATAACCTTGATGCATTACCCTTTTATCATTTCTATTGAATTCTGATACAAATCACATTGAAATATTTATTTCAGTTGTATCATATATGTAATAGATTAAGATTATTTATGTTTCTTGGGTTCAATAAAAATTTATTATTATTTTACATCTCATTATATTGATTTTTCCCAAAAATACATGTCCAAATGTTTTTTTTTCAGACGTAGCTCATTTTTCGAATAAAAAGCTTTGCCACATCTCTGTCTCGCTCTAGCATAGCCTGCAAAGCTTCTGAGCAAAATCATTCATTCTGACTGAATAACAACACATCAACATTTCGAAAAGGTATTTGTGGAATTCTTCACATGACATGAAGTATTGCCTTGAGTATTCAAGAATTCGGTTTGGTTTGCTCATGCTAGCCTTTTCTGAAACTGGTTCTGGAATCCAATGGTTGTCTTGGAGTGGCTCCGAACTAGAAATATTAATAATAAAACACTATTTAAATAGGTTCAATAAAATATAACTAGTGTGTGTTGTTTGGGAATAAAGAGAAAAAATTGTTTGAAAAAATCATCAATAAATATTCTTGGTGAAAAATATGTTGTCTATACCTATATTTAAGGTGGTTCCCCCACGAGACAGTTGAATTAGGAAATTATTAAAATACGTATTTTTTAACATGTGAACAACACCTCTATAAAATTTTAACAAGTTTCACCATCCCGAACCCGAATATATATATATATATATATATATATATATATATAATTGAAGTTGACTCAATTAACACGTAACATATGGACCATGCATAGGCAAAGAGCACATTATTAATTCTACCGTTAGTACTAAAATTAAGAAGTCTATGAAAAACGAGGAGGAGCTAGAGCAGGATATCACAGATATTGTGAAAAAAAATCAAAGTGGTTGACCATCTAGTTTGACAGATATAATCTCGAGAAGTACTAAGGTTTAGGCTGCATACGATATATTTTGCAAGCGAACGAGCGAATGGTGGGGAACGGAAGGGAGATACGGCAACAGTGTACGCACGGCCAGGCGCTCAGTTTGAACAGCTCACATGCGTCGTCTGTATAGGCAACCTTTTCTGTGTGTTGAGGCATAGCCCGGATAGTTCCGTCAAAAATTTTACTCGCAATGTCAGATCAAAAATACTTTTAGAATAAATTTTACGAAAGCAAATGATATTCGTACTATATCTACTGGCACTGAGTACGTATATATGGGTTTTACAAAGTCATTGATTACGATCCGAACGAATTATCAAATTTTAATAATTGTCTCGTGAGGAAACCACCTCAATATGTGTCAATATCAATTTTAGTTTGGAAATTAAATTGAATGCCCCAAAATCAATTGATTACAAAGGCGGTGCCATGAAAATAATTTTTTGAGATGAAAGAAGAAACCAAACATTCTTTAAACTCTTGTTTTCAGAGGAAACCAATTGTTTATTTATTCTTTGTATTAAGACTATTCGCTCCCCTCTTTCATATATTTTTTTCACTTTTATCCTTGTATCATGTTGCTCGCTAGATTTTCCAACTTACGAACGGTCACTCAAATTCAACTCTCTCAAACTACTATGGAATATCATTAAAAATTTCTGAGAAAGTGCTATGAATGCTAATTTATTATTTTCCACTTGGAAATCATGGTGACACGCAGTCGTGGATAGTCATAAAGTAAATTTTCCTCTCTACAATCAATGAATCTTGTTTATTTAGTATCTCTCTTGAAAGGGTATTGTGAGATTTTGTTAATTAATTGCGGAATTTATAAGCATTATTACATGAAATTATTCTTTTGAACTTCAATGAGTGCATATATTTCCCAACAATGAATAACTCAACTGTTAATTTTGAATATCAATTTTGTTTTCAGACTTTAATAGAATATAATCAATATGGGTTGCTTTTTTGGGGCTAATATTTCGATCATTTTTCACACGGTATATTCGTACTTTTGCCTGCTGAACACAATTCTGAAATCCAAGCATGCCCTTCTCAATTACATTCAAAGACAGTTCTTCTCCTTCATTCAGGATGATAAATGAAATAATTTTTGATTTCATACATTCATTTTGAAGGATCAATCAGGTTTAAGTTATGTTTGTATTCATAACCTCCATATGTTGGAAGACACATCTTATTGGTGTCCAGAATCCTATGACTTTGAACGTTAAATTTGAGTTAAAAAAATACCTTTATTGACATAGGAAAGGTCGTCGTATCTCCTGAAGTAATTGGGAGCACAAAGTTTGTGCTCAGTGAGAGATTGTGCAAGTAGGTAACCCAAAATTGTGAAAATCATTGGAGACTATTAATTTACACAAAAAATAAATATATATATATATATATATATATATATATATATATAATATATATATATATATATATATATATATATCACAACCGAAACATTGCGCCAACACATTCTAAGCTCTGTCGTTAATTATTTGAAGTGCAAACAAAATCCTTAGAATTATTATGGAAAATTATCGGAGTAAAAGTTCCACTTCCATAAACTTTTAAAATGTGTTATATTAGCAACTTCACTCACCTGCATTGGTGCGGCAAAAAATCGACAGCCTGTGACTGACCACACAACATACAAACACGATTCATTTCAATTTTCAATGAATACAAAACATTGGTAATTATAACTGAGTTTTGCAGAAATAACAATTCACGAATCATAACCTCAATCGGATTGAAAAGCATTCAAATTTTCCAATTGGTTGGAAGTTTCATAAGTGACATGTCCGTATTCCGCATCAGTGTGCAGGTTGCCTATGGTTGGCGAATGCATTTTGTAATGGCCAAACAGATCCAAATCGTTGAACTATGTCAATTTGTTACCATCTATTGTGAAAAATTTGAAGTAGCACGCGAAAATCTCTACTAAAAAGTCCATCTCATTTTACAGTCATAGTACACTCTTGTGAATGAATCCAGCCATTTTAACACGTTGTTAGCAAAACCAAGTTGTGCTGTCATGAATTCTGAAGAAACTGTGTTGAATGCTTTCGATAAGTCGAAAAATAAGTACATCACAAACTTATTGAAATCAATTTCTTCATAAATATAATCAAGTAAATGGTTGGTTGCAGTTTCAGTTGATCTAATTTTTCTGAATCCATGTAGGTTTTCATATAATATATGATTTTCTTCCAAATAATTTAACAACCTAATTGAAACAACTTTTTCATACAGTTTAGATGGCAATGAAAGAAGAGAGATTTGTCCATAATTGTTAACTTCACAACAGCCTCCCTTTTGGAAGACGGGTATCACTAGTGCTTTTTTGAATTCCATTGGAAAATATCCTTGAAAGAAACACTGATTGAATAAGTACATTAAATGGGTAATTATAACATCAATAATTTGTTGGATTGTAATTATCAATAACACGTCCAGTCTAGCTGATGCTTCAACAAGTTCAAGGCATTTGACACTCCTTTTTTGGTTATATGATCTTTGAAAAGAAAGTATTATATTGAAATATTATAAGTTCGGCAGCATTTGAGAAATTGTTTGCAAATATATCTGTCTCTAATTTCCTCTAAATTATGATTAAGCATGAGAGTTCTGTCATCCACCATACTTTTCCTTCCTTATTAATAATGATGTTCCATGTAGTTTTAGTTTTATTATTTGCATTTTGGATTATGTTGTTGAAATAATCGTTTTTTGTTTGGTTTATAACATTTTTATGTTCCTTCAAACTGTTTTTGTATATAGCCTCTGAATTTGCTTTTGGACAGTTCAAAATACGGTTAAAGATATCACTAAGATTTTCTCCTTCTTGATTGATCCCATGCGATATCCTAGATTTAGAATTGTGTTCGACATGATACATCGAAACACCAGATGACAGATGTAAGAAAATTCGAAAAACTTTTACCAATTATGAGATTATATAACTCTGGAAACTAATCTATAAAATTTAGTCTTGTTCTGAATTCAGCAATATTTTCAGGGTAAAATAGACACTTGGATATACAATAAGTTTTAAAAAAAATCCCAAAAGGAAAATACACAGTGTTGATAAGATTATTTTCAATTTTTTTATTGGATCCTTGAAAAGAACACAATTATTAAATTTCATCCAAATCGAATGTTGGATATCATTGATAATTGTTGAAAATTATCAACGTACAGAACAGTACAATACTAAATCAATAAAAATTAATTGTAGTACTCTTGAAAAACCCTATAAAAAAAGCAAACTAAAAATGATCATAGGTGCTAATTAACAAACTGGCGTAATTTTCACCCTATCATTGGCAGGATGAAGATAACAAGGTGAAAATAGCGATATTATATTAATTAACAATCTTAAATGATAATAGTTTGCTCCTTTTATTTGTTTTATCAAGAATACTGCAATGAGTGCACTTTGAATAAGTTTCTGTGCTGTTCTGATGCAAGAAATCAAGATTATTACTTAAGTTTATCGGAGTATATATCTGCAGAAATTCAATACTTCTTAAAAGTAACTCATGAGTTGGAGAAAAATTTGTTTCGTGAGGGTCCTCAACACTATTTCTCATCATTACATTTTTGGGATCATTGAATTTTTCATTCTTATGCTTCTCTAGACATTCATTAGGCACTCCATATTCACTAAATGGTTTAAATTCGGTGATATCTTCCCTTATTTCTCTTTTTATATTATGAATATCGACAAAGTGAGTCCCTCTCGCGATTTGTTCCGTTTCACCTTTCTCAGTATCCAGTAACTCACAGTATGAAGAAAACTTTGTTTCTTGAGGGTCCTCAACATTATTTCTCATAATTACATTTTTGGGATCATTAAATTTTTCATTCTTAAGCTTCTCTAGACATTCATTAGGCACTTCATATTCACTAAATGGTTTGAATTCGATGGCCTCTTCCTTTGTTTCTCTTTTTATATTGTGAATATCGACAAAGTGAGTCCCACTCGCGATTTGTTCTGTTTCACGTTCCTCAGTATCCATTATTGAAGGTTCTGCATTACATTTGTAGTGTTCTGAAGCCATTAGCCATTATGGGATATTTCTGAGGATAAAAACGCGCAACCGCCATGTTAAAAGACCAGGTAATATGAAAATTTCGGACACTTCAACTAGCTTGCTTGTTTTTTTGGCGTGTTTACTACGGACAATATAGCGCATATTCACGGATTATATACGTTTAAAGTGTCCGAAAAACATAATGGAAGTTGAGACATGCGCACAAAATATTTTCTAGAATAAAAAGGCCTATATGCAATGGTTATCAGCAAAGAATATAACGCATAACATAACAACTAATATGTTATGTTATTAGTGTGAAATTCATTGAGGCTGGTTTCGAAAAGTGTGAAAAAACAGCTGTCGCGTTTATTGACCTTACGGCCGCTTACAACAGTGTATGGAGAGAAGGCCTTCTCTACAAACTGATGAGGGTCATACCCTGTCTTAAAACTTGCCAGCTAATAAATAGCCTCCTGATCAACAGATTATTCCAGGTATATATTAATGGCGCCACGAGCAGCGTCAGAAAGCTGAACGATGGCCTCCCTCAGGGCTCGGTACTTGCTCCATTGTTGTTTAACATCTACACAGCTGACTTACCTGAAACAAAATCAAAAAAGTTTGCTTATGCCGACGACTTGGCCATTGTATTTCGAGATAGAACTGAAACAACAGGATAGAGGGCCTTAAACGAAGATTTAATAGTACTTGCCGACTACTTCAAACGATGGCGTCTTCGTCCCAACACCAGCAAGACTGAGGCCTGCCTCTTTCACTTATCTAACCGATATGCGAACGACACTCTCAATATTACTTTTAACGGCAGGGTCTTAAAACATAACAATACCCCTAAATACCTGGGCGTTACACTCGACAGGACACTGACATTCAGAGCCCACCCTACTAATATAGCCGCCAAAATAAGAACACGAAATAATATAATAACTAAGCTCGCCGGAACGTCATGGGGAGCTGCCGCGCCCACACTGCGAACCTCCGCGCTGGCTTTGGTATACTCTACGGCAGAACATTGAGCACCGGTATGGCTAAATAGCGCTCACACCAATAAAGTCGACGTTCAGTTAAACCAAACGATGAGAACACTAATTGGAACCATGAAATCAACCCCAGTGAGATGGCTCCCCACTCTGAGTAACATCGCCCCGCCGGATATACGACGTTCGGCAGCACTGGCTAGAGAACATCGAAAAATCATGTCAAGCAAGCGCTTACCGATCCATGAGGAAGCCCCACTCATCACACAGGGCCGCCAACGGCTGAAATCCAGACACCCTCCTATCAGAACCGCCTCCGAATTGACTGATGAATTCAATATGAAAGAGCTGTGGACAGAAAGATGGCTGCCTACAACAGAATCTGACTACATCCAAATAACCAATCCTGAACTCGGCTTCAAAGGCTCAACCCTCCCACGTTCCACCTGGTCTAAGCTGAATCGAATACGGACAGGACATGGTAAATGTGCCGACTCCCTACACCGATGGGGCCTCGCCGATAGCCCGAGGTGCAATTGTGGATCACCGAGATAAACGATCAGCTATATCGTTTCAGACTGTCCAAACCGTGCTTATGGCGTAAACCTCTAGGACTTCGTGGAGTGCTCTCAAGACGCAATCGAATGGCTGTGCAGTTTGGACATTAATGTATAGTTAGTCATATTTATTTTATTTAGCGTATGGCTACATCACAGGTAAGTGTATAACGAAAAGAAAAAAAATAGTAAAATTTCATAAACAGACATTAAGGTTACAATATTCTATTGACTCTCTTGTTGCAATCAGGAAATCGGATGGGTTACCACTGTAGGAACTAATTGGGCAGTCCTCTACCAGGTGCTTAATATCTGTCTTTCAGCGCCGCAGTCACAATTTGGGGAAGGTATTTTTTCCCCACCTGAAAAGTGAGTCGGAGCACCTGCCGCAATTCGTCCTTATTCTATTAAGTGTTGTCAAGATTCGTCTTGGTAGATCAAAACCCTCTGGCTTGCTTGTAACGCATGGCATGTCCCGGTTGGCAGGTGTGACCTTCTCCCAGTCTTCTTTCCACCGCTCAATTATGTTGAAGTTTTCTTCGATAAGGGTTTCTGCCGTTTTTAGAGGGGGGTTTCGTGAGCGTAGCCTATTTATGTTTCTGCCGGTTAGTCATAGAATCTGTGATATATGTTAAGTCTTCACAGAGATTCTTTACATTTCTGTTTTTACTTTTAGTTTCCTATCATCGTATTGTGAAGAATCCATACGCTAAATAAAAATAGTGTGAAATTGTGACAAGAAGCAGCAGGACAGCTTCTTATGACAGCTTTTGTATGATTGGTCACTGCATAACACAGAATGGAAAGTTCTTAATCAGTAGCCAATCTGAAAACGATTCACCATATGCATAATGTGTGCTCCGTGCTATTCGAAAGCTAATTTTGGTACTAAAATGACATGTATATACACTTGTAAATTATCAATGACTTCCATTGGAACACAACCACAGAATAGAATGCTAGACAAGACGAACAAAGTTGGAAAGAGATGGAATCCTATCCCAATTTAAATGTCCCGAGAGAACTGTCAGAATAATGAAGCCTTTCTTGACCTACATCAAGGTTATTTTAAATCTTCAAATAAGGCGGTTACGGCAATTCCTCCATTTTGAATGATGACGTATTATGGCCCAGAATAGAGAACACGCATGTGCCGCTGTTCTAAAATATTTCGATTTGCCCATGAAGATTAGCACCTAGAAAACTTTGAAATTGCAAAAATGTTTTTCATTATTCTAAATTGAAAACGCTAATTTTTTCATCACATTCAAAAACTTACTCCTAGTGCCTCTGATAAACGTATGTATTGTTACTTCCTACAGTTTAAACTTTTACCGCTAGTTGCTTCGAACTGTCGACTATAATTTCATCTGTCTTCGTTTATATATTGTACTAATATTTTTATCATCATAGTATTTTCAATGAGCTTTTTTCCTCAAGCACGAAAAATTCCCCACTAGCAGCGCTAGTAGTCCGGTAGGGACAAACATTACCTAACTCACATTAAAATACATGTAAAAATAAACATAAAAAAAAATATTTTGACAGAAAACGACTTTCCAGAAGCCAAATTTGAAGGATAATAATGTACAACATTAAAACGGTGGCATGCTCGTCAACACCTTAAAATTTCCGGAAAAAAATTTATTTAATTGACAGGTTAGTATGTTATTCAACTGAAGGTCAAATCGAGTTTGAATTGAGGAGTACCTTTGAATTTGAAAATTTAGATAAAATCTTGGGTTTTGAGAAATTTTGTCAAAATCAAATTTTTTGGGACCAAATCGATGAAAGAAAAAATAAAATAAAATCATGCGTGTTCCCTATTGCTAACTTCATATTATCTCAAAATCAACCACTAAATTCGAAGGAATAAATGATATTATTTTAGAGCAATTATTAATTAAGTTTTTCGTCCCTACCACTTATATTGACAGTATTGTCCTAATAGATTTTGAAAATCTAGTTGCCCTCACGATGTAGAAGGAAGAAAGATGCCATTGTTTTTTTTTGTTTTTATCTCTAGTTTCTTTCTAAATAGATTAATGTATTCTGTAGTCCTAGTCTGAATGTGCTGGCTAACACTTCGACAATGTTTTCTCATTTTTCATTTTTTTCTTGACTGACTCTATGTTTTGTAAGTATTCTGTTAATTGTTCATATAATTTTCAGTAATATGTCCATTGTTTATTTACTTTTTAGCCTTATCCTGAAATCAACAAAAAATTAACGGAATATTTAAAATTTTAAAAAATGTATGAGTTTTATTAGTCACAGACCGCAAACCTGAAAAACTATATATATATGTATATATATATATATGTATATATATATATATATATATATATATATATATATATAATTTATTATATTTATTTTTTATTGTTGTTAATATTTTTTTTTTTCTAAAATTTAATTATTTTTGATTTGTTTCCTCTAGTATTTTCTCTCATTGATGTATTTTTTTCTATAAGTTTATTTTCCATTTTATTTTTATTTTATTCAAATGTTTCTAAACAATACCTATCTATAAATTATTCTTTTAATTTTTTATTCTTTTATTCCCTTACTTACCTATTAAATTTGTTAAACCTACAATTTATTATTCCCTAAATTTTTTATTTATTATATGTCTCTTTTTCTATGGAAATGTACTTGTTTTGTAACTGCAAGCATATATTTTAATTCACAAATTTTCAATAGAAATTTCATTTTAATATTTTCAACTACTTCTTTTTTCATAATTTCAAACTTTTCTTGTTCTTGATAGTCATATTTATTAAAATTATTTTCTATTTTTATATTTAGCATTTTTCTATACATCATTGTTATTATTTCATTGCTTATTTTACTTTCTTTCATTTCATAAATTTTATTAGCCATATTTATGTCATTCATTTCAATTATTATTATTTTTTTATTTATGTTCCTTTTTTTCAATTCAAAATTTTTATTAGCCACGTACATGTCATTCATTTTTATTTTTGTTACTTTATCATTTATTTTATCTTTTTTCATTTCAAAATTATTATTAGTCATGTTTATTCCATTCATTTCCATTATTGCTATTTTATCGTTTATTTTTCCTTTTTGCAATTCAATATTCATTTTCGCCATGTTTCGGTCACTTATTTTTATTTTTGTTACTTTATCCTTTCTTTACCCCTTTTGCATTTCAAAATTTTTATTATTTATGTTCATATCATCCATAAATTTATTATTTTTGTGATCATGATTCATTCTTATATTTTGTATTAGTTTATCATCTTTTTCTAATAAATTGTTACTATCATCTGTTTTTTTGTATAACTACTCCCTGAATTTTATTTTCTTCACTACTTGTTTCTAATGGTTTACATATTCTTTCAGTACCTTCTTTGAAACTTTCTTCCATTCTTCTCGTAATTCTTATTATTGTATAATTCATACTTTCCATGAGTTCCATCATTTTATTATACCAAATAAAAAAAAATTCGCGCTCACTTTCTGTCAAAAAGTCCATCTTTTCCACACTTATACAAATATGTCAATGCAAAAATTCTGAAATGTCAACTTTTTATTTTATTTGACTTTGAAAATATTTTTGTTTTCAATTTTGTTTTTAGCAATTCAGCCCTCGTTATTATATTATATTTCGCTCTCAAATATATTCGCACCGCGTTGGTCACCAGTTGTTATGATTGGTTGGTTTGTTGTTTTTCAATTTATATATATTCTTGTGAATTTATTTCATAGATTATAATTTGTGAATCCCTATCATAACAAATGAAAACACCGGCTATGTTATCTTACCCTTCTCTTTTTAAACCTCTTTTTACCTTATCCCAGCTCAGTCAGGTACGCCTATGAACATGAGTCATCTCCTTCTCAGTAGTCGGATCTGGTGACCTGTATTGCCGACTTGGCACTAACGATTCGATAAGAAATGCTGTTCAGTGGGGAGAAAAGTGAGGTTATAAAAAACACAGATGCAGAAAATAATCAAAAGGGTTGTTTTTATTCAGATAAAAATCTTAAAACTGCCCTACTCTGCCATAAATACCTTATACTAAAAAGAAACAATGATAAGAAATGGTTCAAGTTGAAAATAAGTGACAATTATTAATATGGAGGATGTTTAAAATTATGATCAGTATCATGGATTTTGATGAAAGTTCAGCCAAAACAATGTAAATAGTGGATCGGACACTCAAAGTTATTGGATATTTATAAGAAAAATTTCACTTTGGTGAGTTCGGTGATTAGAATACCTTGTTGCTGTGATGTCTCCAGCCCCGTGGACGTATTTTTGGAATTTCGATGACATCTTACGTGCGCTCTTCCATGGATTTCTGTTCTACACCAGGTAAGTGGAAATTTTTTGATACCTTATTTCTCCCAGTTGGGCCTTTTAGTAATATTTCTCGTTCTGGAATCGTTTTATCCGGTTTTTTCTTGAATTGTTTGTTAATTTCTCTTACGAATTTTCGTACGTGGCTTCCCTTTTTTGTAACTTTTTCAATCTTCTCCTTTCAACTTGTTATATCGTCCCATGGTAACACACACTTTTTTTTATTTTATTACGGATTTTTGAATTTTGTGTCACTTCCTACCTAGTTATTTGTTATTCTAATTACCACTAATTATTTTATGAATGGAAGCTAATTCTAAATCTTACATACTATTTACAAATTGGTATAAAATTATATTTTTGCAATTTCTGCTATCCCATCTTTCATATATCATCACTTTTCCCACACAAACGCTCTCGATCTCCCATTGGTGGGTTTCCTGTTGATGTGAATTGTCATACAGGATGTTCAAAACTTATATATGAGTCGATGTTACTTTATATTCAATGTTTTCTATAAATTTGAATTTTGATATTATTAAATAGTGTATTTTCATTAGATTTATCGTTGGTTATATACTTTTGATAACAGATCAACTTCAGGATTGCCCTCTTGATACATATGCATCGACTGGAGCATGGTATAAGCAGTAAAAAGGTAAAGAAAACTGCAAAACAACATAGCATTAACGACGATAACTAAAATACCTAATAATAATGATAATAATTATAAGTTTAATTATTTTACGACATTTCCTAACATAACAATATATATTTATATGTATATATATATATATATATATATATATATATATATGGTTTTTCATTGATTATGCCTTTGACTTTGCCCGCTTCCCTTTATCCCGTTATCCATTTTTCCCCTTATTCCATTTTTCAGTTATCCTCTTTTTCCGTTTTCCCGTTATCTCGTTTTCCCCATATCCCATTTCCATGTTATCCAGTTTTCCCGTTATACCATTATCTCGTCATTCCGTTTTCCCGAAAAAAAAATTGCCAAATCGGTCCAGCCGTTCTCAAGTTATGAGCTTACCAACAAAAACACACATTCATTTTTATTATATACTAGCAGACCCGGGAGACGTTGTCCTGTCCAAATTTCTATATTTCCTCAATTTGTTTTCCTGAAAACTCTCGTCCGCGTAGAATTTCTTTGTGTTGTTTCATCTGTTATGCTTTTGACTCTGTCCTCTTCCCGTTCTTTCGTTATCCCGTTTTCCCGTTATCCTGTGATCTCGTTTTCCCGTTATCCCCTTATACCGTTATTCCCGTTTTCTCCTTATCCCGCCATTCCGTTATTCCACGTCATATATATGCATATATGCCACTCGTTCCAGGTTCACAGGAGCATTGCGGGGGCGCAACAGTCAATACTTCTCAGTGGAAACGAGTTGGAGAGAACTTTGATTCCTTATTGGAGTCTTCAACACTGTTTCTCCCCATAATCTCGAGGTCGCTTGAATCGGAATCATAAAATATGTCCTCATTCTCATCTAGACGATCACTAAATACTTCCTATTCACCGAACTGTTCAGTTTCAGTTAGATCTTCCTCCACTATTTCTCCCTTCAAAATATGAATAGCACCAAACTGATTCCCACTTGCGTTTTGTTCATTCTCATATTTGTTAAACGGTGTGATTTTGGGCGCCTCTTCCTTCACTATTTCTCCATCCAAAATATATATTCCTGAAACTATTTCCTTGATTATTTTTTAACCATTCAAACGGCCGACATTTCAAACAGGGAACCAATCAGATAAGTTATATAGTTATAAATGTCTTCTCCCTGTTTTATACTGTTGAAACCACAGTAGATTAGAGCTTGTTTTTCGATTAAATGACAGGTCATTTCAAAGTTATATGTCAACGCATTCAATTCCTATATAGAGAAACAGGAAATGCAAAATTAATTAAAATAAGGGATTCTGAACTCACTACATACAGTGATTTGATATTTGAATTCAAGTATTCTTTTTTCAGCATGTTGAAAGCATCAGGTTCTCAAGTAAGGCAATGAATAATTGAATTCCGTTATTTTCATAATATCAAGAAAAGTTCTCGTGGAGTAGTGGTTAGTGTCAGTATATCACGAGGGAGCTCGGGTTCGATTCCAGTTCAAGGAACTTTTTTTTTATCGATTCATAGATATTTTATTTGATAGTGAAAATGTATATATATATATATATATATATATATATATTTTAGGTTTTTGGGTGGGTTCAAGAGCAGTTAATGATCATTGTGAATGAATGAATCTGCGAAAACAAGCATTTGGAAACGGTAATTATTCGGACACGATTCTTTCAATTTTGGAACGAGAAAAATTGTTGTAACTTTTTCCGTTGAAAATTCAAATATTACATGAATTCTGGTAATTTTATCCAGTTTTAAATGCGATTCGGAAAATATGCTCATCAAATATCAATAAAAGATTTTACCGCATTTTTTTTCAATTTTCCCTCAAGCAATTTGCTTTTAGGAAATTTAACTCGTGCAATTGCGGCATTGATATCAAAGATTAAACCACTCATCGCTTTCGTGGTTCAAACGAAAATTTGAAAAAAAAACTAGCGATAAAACCCCTAGCACTTATGATATTACCCTCGATAAAATCAATCTTGAAAAACATTTATTCCACTCCAAGATGGTTACTGAAAGTTGTTTGTTTTGAATGTCTTTTTTATTGTACTAAAATGTAGTAGAATCATAATGTGCAAATTCCCCGGTGGGAACACATCATTCCATTTGTCAGTTTACAGTTATACTTTGGCACTTGGTCAAAGGGGCTTTCAACTAAGTCCTTAAAATTAGTTCTCTTTTCTACTCACATGAACTCTGCCAATAAATAATTCTCTATTGGGAATTCAAATTTACTTGACAACATTGTAAAACACATTTCTATTGGTCAAGACACATTTCTATTGGTCAATGATCGTTCGTCTGTTGATATGAAAATCATGTGCTTATTGCGTGTGGTTCCAAAACTGCGCACTGAGGGAGTGTGCCTTATGTTGAAATACCATTACACATTCATTCGTATAGTTGGAGAGAAACCCTGGAACGATATTTTCAAACCACAAGTAAAAATTGAATGAAAAATAAAATATTGACATAGAACACTGTAACGAAGTTACTATTTTCCCGCTATATTTATCAGCCAAAAGCTCCCTGTAAGGAATTAAACCCCGCTTGAAAGTAATAATAGGTCTAGAAATACCATTCAGGTTCGTGATAAATCCGTGAATCACCCCTAACACGATAAATAGGCTAAACACCCTCCGTAACTCACGCCAATACCGCGAGCGTGGTTGTGGAGAACGAATGATTGAAACAAAGCAATCGTACGTCACCCGCCCCACTCTGGAGCAAGCACTTGAATCGAACGCAAAACTCGAGAATCAAAGTCTCCACTGAAGATCGCATTCATTCACGTACGAGCCAACAGTCCGATCGCCACCCAGCATAGTTGAGTCTAGACAGAGACGCGCGCACCGAGCTGACGTCACAGCCGTCGCCACCGAGAACATGACACTGTGTCCGAGCAGCCGTTGACGTCACGAAGGAAGGGAGGCCGATATTCTGGACGTTGGATCAAATGCGAGAGAAAGCAGTCAGTCGTTCCGAAGCAGCGAAGCCAGCCAACACGCCAGGGAGGAGTTCCGCCAGAAGGCGAGAGTACGCGGAGGCGCATGACACTGTGTCCGAGCAGCCGTTGACGTCACGAAGGAGGGGAGGCCGATATTCTGGGTAATTATTCTGTGAAGGTATAATTTGTGTCGCAAACGACAGAGTCCACAAAACGGCGCCGCATATAAGTCGATCAGGAGGTATTCGGAAAAGAGGGAGAAGCCGGCCGTAGTTTCGTTTCGACATATTTCAAAGATTCAGTAGCTTGCCCAGCCCAGCAGAAGCAGCCACGCGTCCGACTAGAGTCCAGAGTGAGAGCCAGAGACCGAAGCAGTCCACGACCGTTCCGAGCTTTGCCGAAGGAGTAGGATCGGAGTTTGGGTAAATATTGTATATCGGAAATATTTTGTAAGTGCCCCAGGTCTGATTTGCGCATGATCAAACAATAGCCGTCAGAGGCCCATGTTCACTTTATTGATGCGCTGATAAAGTTAGTCGTGTTTGAGAGCCTAAACGAACCACCACGTACGCCGAGTGATAGCCCGTGGCCGTCAGCCCAGTATAGCAGATCCGTGTTCTTTCATTGATTGTTTTGAGTAGAATTTGAACATCTAGTGCGCAGTCGCCACCCAGGTTCGAAACCCAGTTAAAGGCAATTAAAGCCTGCCTTGCTGGCCCTGTTACAGTGTCACGACTATATTGACCCCTGGAGTGTCTTTCTTCACTGAGACTGCCCGGAGCACAAGTGGCCTTTTCCACTATAAAGCTAAAGGTGGCGCCCGAGGAAGGCCGAGAACAGTGAAAGGCGCCAAAGTTTGATATTAGGGGAAGAAACCCCTTCACAACACTTAAGTAGGGTATTCCGATGGTGAAAAGCTCAAGGCCAAATACACCATTACATAGCAAGAGCCGCAAGAATAGAAAGGCCAAAAGTATAGAAAGAGAGAATACAACCTGTACTTGCTATTGAAATGTTTGTAGAGTGCCTTCACAATCCCTATGCGGATTGCGAGAATATCGAATTCTGAGCCAAATCATAACGTTTTGAATTTTTGATGACGTGTTAGATTGGCTCATAAATTACAAATTGACAATTCCAGACTCTACGGTCGATATAGTTGTAGGACTGAGGCTAAATTGAAGATGAATACCAAAACAGATCTGGATGATAGATGTAATTTGTACAGGTTACAAATGTAACATTTATGTTACAATCGACATGTCATGTTACGGTGTTACTAAATCTCATGAAAAAATATGCCTGTTTCATTTTCTGTCTGGCAAAAAACTACATAATTTTAGGTAGATTTCAATATACATACTACCTATTGGTCCCATCATCACAAGACTTTCAATAAATTCTGATATATCATTATCGATAATGGTCCCCAGATGCTTTAGCAGCATCTGGATACTGATGGCTGAAGAAACGGGCATTTCTGTTTTTAGCTTCTTGTGCCAGGCATGGACCACAAGTCGATCCGAAAAAAACTACATTGATTTCGTAGACATCTGGTTCCATTTTCCTTTCCATACCCCTGTATTCTTTGGGACATTCGATCTTCCTTTCTCACCTTCACCTGTAAAAACATTTCTTTGATATCAGCTGTAAAGGCATATTTTTTCGTCCGGAAATTTAAAAGAATTGTTTGCAACGAGTTATATAAGTCAGGTCCTGTCAATAAACAATCATTTAGGCTTACCTGATGAGATGTTGCTGATGCATCGAAAACTACTCCCAATTTTGCAGGTTTATTCGGATTGGTAACTCCAAAGTGAGGGAGGTACCAAATCTTCGTGGAAGGAATATGGATATATTCTGGAGAAATTTTCTAAATATAACCTTTTTCTTCCATGTCCTGTATTTTCCTCACATAATTTTCAGCAAACGATTTGTCTTTGTCCATTCTTCTTTCGGTGGCTAGCAGTCTCCTCAAGGCATTTTTTTTTACTTTCGGGAAGAAACACATCATCAACTTTCCAAAGAAGCCCTGTTTCATACCTATCTCCCATCCTCTTCATTGTAGTATCAAGAATTTGTTCAGCACGACGATCTTCCTTAGACATTGACTTATCCAATTCATTGCATGTTTCGATTTTCCAGTGTTCTTTTACAAGATCATGTAAAATGTCGAGGTCGTCCTTCACCTCATGATCAGTGAAACAAACAAACCGTCCTTGTACACTTCCATTATTCACTTTGAAATTCCCATGGATGACCCAACCGAGAGCTGTTTTGCTGGCAGCAGGACCATGCCACGGCCTAGAAATATTTTTTTTACTCACGAGCAGTTGCCAGTTGTCCTGTCCAATCAATAATTTAGGTTGCGCGTCAATCAAAGATGTGAAGCGGTTATCAATGTATGGATAATGTTCATTGATTTCCTGAATATTGATGGTTTGGCTGGGTAAAGATAGACCTTTGATAGTTCTGACATGGCGTAAAAAGAAATTCGAATTTGTATCCGATTTTGATAAAATTTTGAAACTCACAACTCTAGAATCGTTTTGTTCTTCGAATTGATTATTTGTCCATTGTAAATGAACAGATTGTCGTGGTCCAGTTAATTTCAAGTCAAGTCTTCATCAATCAAACTTACGGTAGAGGCATCATCAAGAAGGGCAAATATTTCAACTAATTGTTTACCTTTCGAAATTACTACCGGCAAAATCTTAAGTAGAACTTTTCTGTCTGTTAATATGTGGCAATTAGTTTCAATATTATCATTCCTTGGAATAACTGTATCTTGATCAATGACATGATGTAACATTTTATTGTGGGGTTTTGGACAATCATCAATCGAACATGTTTTCTTTTTTCTACACTCCTTTATAGTGTGGAATGGAATTCTGTTCGATGTCACAAATTTCCATCTGTCATCTATCGAGAGAGATTTGAATTTTGGACAAATACTCAAGTGGTGAATTTAATTTTTACAACATATGCCAGTTTTACTAAAGCTTTTAGTCGTAAGAGTAATATCTTTATTTTTCGATTTATTTTTCGAAAAATGTTCATCAGGAATTCGAGGTATCAAAAGATGACTGGCAGCATTTGCCTTTTTATCTAGCCATGAAGAGAACTCGACCAATTTATGCTTAATTTTTTCATCAGAAATGTATTCGACCCAGCTTAATTTTTGTGAAGTTGGCAATGTATTTAATAGCTCTTGTAAAAGTATAGGATTTCGCAAATGATCTTCTTCTTCCAATGCTTTAATGGTAGCGACAAGATTTTTCACTTCATCTGAAAATTCAACCAACATTTCCAGCTTGTCTTCTTTGATAATGGAAAATTTTCTCACCCTGTCTAATAAGAGTGATATAATATATTCCGGACGACCGAAACGACTTTCTAAAAGGCTGATAACTTTGTCAATGTTCTGTGGTAATATCAATAAGGATTGCGTTACCTTTCTTGCGTTACCTTTGAGGCATTTTTGAAGTCGACATTGATTCTCCTCGTTTGTATAACCGCAACCGCAAATGGCTGTTGAATTTTTATACTGATGTATGAAATTTGGCCATTCTGTGGGATCTCCACTGAAAATGGGCAAATCTTTCGGAACATCCTGTCTAGTAAAAAAGTTTCTAATGTCATGATCTGTCATTTGACGTTGTCGAGAACGAACGTTTCCATTTTGTATGGAATGTTTTTCGAAACTTTTAGAATGAAAGTTACTAACACTACTCAATTTCTGATCAAATACCTTGGGTATTGTAGATTTGTCTATACCTTCAACGTCGGTTTACCTAGCCCATGGGAGTTCTCCCGTCATCCATTTTTGGACATATGGACCGTCACTTACCACTGACTCTTTGTACCGATGTGACTCAGTTTCATCCTGATCCGTGTCGGATGATTCCGTTTCTATCTGTGCTAATCTCATCGCGAGTTGAAGATCTAAAATCTCTTGTTGTCTCTTCAAAACTTCTTGTTCCAGTTCTTTCTTCTTTATTTCTACACCCATCTCGATTTCTTTTCGTTTTCTTGATGACAAATAACTTCTTTTCGAGTCTACCTTGCTTCCATATCTAGATTGACCATGTTCTGAGTTATTCTTCTTGTCGACATTCAAAGATTCTCTGGCAGATGTCTTAGAAGAAACTTCCTCTTGGTTATGATCAGATCTTCTCGTGTCTCCTGCGGCTTGCATAGCTTTTTCGGCAAGTCTTTCACTCTTCCGTATTCTTGACATTACTGTTTGTACCAAAGTGCTGTTCTCTCAAGGCGATGAAGGACCAAATGATTTGACTTTACCTGGAAGAATGCTTATTTTATGGAAATATCTGGTCTCGAAGAACGAAAATGAAATTCTATTTTTTCTTGTCAAAAAATTGTCAATATATTTATTTCTTAAAACAACAACATCAAATCCACAGTAAACTATTCTCATGCAGTTAAATAAAATAGGAACATATACAGTGCGAATAATATATAAAACTCCAACACCCTACACAAAGCAAAACAGCCTCAGGATCGCCAAGCAGCCTTCCCAACCCTATAAAATGGCATTTTTTTAGTTAGTTTATTCCCTAGCTCTATGAGATATAATTTGGCTCAAAGATGAGCCAAGTCGATTGAGTAGAAAAGGGAAACATTCTCAATTTGAGTCGCAGATGATTTCACATCTGATTTTATGAACACCCTGTTCTACTTAATCTCACATATTTTGTGGCAACTGATTTCAATATTGATACTCTAAGTGATGGCAGGCTCAGTAGAGATTAAAAAAGTATCGTTGATAACTTCAATACAGTCTTAACAATCAAGGAATGGACAAGAGTCACCAATACTTCTAAATCCTGTGTGGATAACATAATAACAAATTATAAAGGTAAGTTCAATAGTAGAATAACCCGAAATGGCATCTCAGATCACTTCCGGCCAAATTCTCAAAAGTAAATTCTCTAAAGAAATTAAACAAACCCAGCAACGGAGAGTATAGATGACGACAACATACTGAGTTTCTGCAACAGGCTGAGCGATGAGTCATGGACAGACGTCTATAATCAACCAGATGTGAATAGTAGCTTTTCCTGTTTTGTATCAAACTTCTTGTATCACTTTGACATGTCATTTCCTAAGATAACTGCACTGGCCGGTAAGAATAAAACCATTTCCTAAACAACGCTGAGGTAAAAAAAATTAAAGAAAAAATCAGTCTATTTCAAATGATTTCGGAAGTTGATCCGAACTATAATCCCGTCTTTAAATTGCTCAAAACACAATATGAAAAACTTCTAGAAGTAGATACTACATCAACAAAATATGCCTATCTGATAATAAATCCAGAGCAATGTGGCAAGTTATCAAAGACCTGACCAAATCAGATTCTTCACTCCTGTCACAACAGATGAAATTTTAACAATTTCAGACATATGAAAAATAAAAGGAGCTTTGGCATTGATGAAATACCTATTGGTATCATAAAAAGGTGTTCACATATCATAGCAGAGCCTCTGTGTTATCTTATAAACTCCTCGTTAGATGGTACTTTTCCCCGATCACTGAAATTTGCAGTAGTTATCCCCATACTCAAAAAAGGAGATGGCACTATTTTTTCAAACTATCGCCCTATCAGCCTGTTGACTTGCTTTTCAAAAATATTTGAATACATTGTGGCAAAAAGACTTCTATCATTCTTTACCAAATATAGCTTGTTTTCTGAGAACCAGCATGGCTACCTAAAAAGAAAATCTATTGACACTGCGCTGTTTTAATTTGCAAATAAAGTGGTATAAGCATTAGAAGACGAAGACTCTCATGCTTGTTTTTTCCTGGACCTCTCCAAGGCATTTGACAGCATCGATCATCAAATATTGCTAAATATGGTATCAGAGGAAATGTCTTCAACTGGTTCAACTCGTACTCAACAGATCGTCAGGAAATCGTAGAAATAGAACACACAAATGGCAAGACTTGGTCAAATGCCTTGGAGCTTTCCAGGGGAGGGCCGCAGGGGAGCCTTCTGGGCCCCATTTTGTTAATTATTTTTCTGAATGACTATGCTCATGACACAAATTTATTGATCATGGGAAAAAATATACTGAACTAACTGCCACGGCCAGTTCTCTGATGGAATCTGCCAAACAGTGGTTCTCAGAGAATAAGCTTATTTTGAATGAGGATAAAACTGATTATATATACTTCAAAAATAACGGTTCACCTGATCCACCTCAGAAGCTCAAACTGAACGATCAAACAATAAACTTATCAACAGCAGTTAAATTCTTAGGAATCCACATTAATGAAAACTTAAATTGGTAAACTCATGTTGGACATTTAGTAAATAAGTTATCATCCATAAAATATGCTTAAGAGTATTGAAGAAACAGGTCGACTATGAAGTTCTCAAAACGGTTTACTATTCCAACTTCTATTCAATCATCAAGTTTGGTATAGCCACATGGGGCAGCACCACTGAACTAAACACATTATTTGTGTGTCAAAAACGAGCCATTAGAGTAATGCTCAATATGAAACAAACTGACTCCTGCAGGGGTATTTTCAGATCTCACAGGTGCTTAACTGTTACTGCCATCTACATTTATGAATGTGTTCAATTCTTGATGAAGAGTTTGACCAGTGTTCAAAAACCCATCTCTATAACATCAGATTTAAAGGGGATTTTGACTATCCAGTTAACAAAAAAAAAGTTTTTGAAAAAGGAGCGTATTATCAAAGCATGAAGTTCTATAATCACCTGCCACAAAATATCTAAGACATAAAATGTAATTGAATAGTTATGAGATGTCTCCACAGTCTACTATGTGACATTGAACCATACACCATTGAGAAGTTTTTCTCACCATCCTTAGTGTGACACAAGGCTTGTATTTCTAGTATTTGTAAGCTATACAGCAATATCTGTTTTATGTACCATGTACCAGACAAGATACTTTTTATACCACTCTGTAATTAGGTGTTATCTATTGAATTGAATAAACTACCTACCTACCTACTTTCGAACAAATCAATCAACTGAGTAGTTTTAAAATGGCGACTGTTGAAAATTTGAAAAAATTCATCAATCTCTCTCTTTCATACTAATATTGTCAAACTAAATATTGTTTGATAGAGCTTCATGAGCTGCACAACTTTCATTTAAAAAGTTTTTCTTTATGTTTCGTTTTGACCAGAATTGCTTTATTTTCACTTTTTATTATTCTGCAGTTTTATATAGAAAAAGATGATATTTTATGATTTCATAATACAATTTTAGATTTTCATCTAGGTTTGGAAAAATTTTTAAGCCTCAATAAAAAATTATATGAATATAGAGAGTGTATACATATATCATCATCTAATGAAAATTAAATTAATGGAAATGACAATAAAACTTTATTTGTAACTGGCTTTCCTACCTACGAATCTCCCAACCTCATCTATTCTATTGTTGAACAGTTCGACATTTTCTATTGACCCTTATTGCACTCGGACTGAATGGTTCTTTTCGAATCCTTTTCTATATATTGAATTGCTATTGAAAGTACCATTTACAGAATGTTTTTCAGTACTATTGATATACTTTTCAAAATATTTTATTATTTGGTCATCAAGGAACGAGCTATGAATCACTATGCCCTTGTGTTTCCAGAATATTAAGGAAAACATATTTTTATTCAAACTGAGTATTACAGTATATTACCAGATAATATGTTCACTAAATGTCTGTTCATAAAAATCACAACAAACCACAAAGAAGTATAAGTTCATACACTCAAATGCTGGGAACACCAGAACAGATTTTATTCATTAGTGGAAAACATGAATTACATACACATTTTTTTAAATGAAAATGATGGAAACTGGTGCAGAACTAAAACTACTCTTCAGTATTTTAATTCATGAAAAACGTCAATTGAATTGATCTTGCACACATTCAAATTAATTGCATTATTCAGCTAACATAATAAAAGTTACAAATTAAGGGAGATACCATTATTTTCAAAGAAAATTCAAGTAGCGTCCTGGCCACAGCTTGTATTGAATTGATTTCGGTTAGGGCATTCTTCAAACGTTAACTTGTAGATATGCTTTTATGTTGACTTTTATGGATGTATTTTCAACTCTTAACATTCAAGTATTTTTTTCACTTATAATGTTCATATGACTGAGTATAATCACTATGGAAGTCTTGATTAAAGGAACAAACATTTCTAAAACCTCGACTATATAATAAAGAGTACTTTTCAACCCTGCACAGTTCTTTGACTGCAACGTCACGATCTTTCAATATTATATATATATATATATATAATAATATACATAATTATATATATATATATATATATATACACATATATACATAATTATATATATATATATATATATATACATAATTATTGTCCAGAAATCTGATCCATAAATGAAACAAGCGAGTTGTTTTCTATAAGCTGAGCTTTTGACAAACTTTTTCAAGGAAATAAATGAAATATTGTTACATCAAACAAGAGTTTATAAAAAATATAATTTTCGAATACAGGAATATGGAAGATCATACATAATAAAACTCTAATCAATTATTCAATCAATCAATAAATCTTTATTTCAATTCTTTTGATATGGTTTACATATTTTAGAACTGTCAATTAATAAAAAAATACTTATATTACGTATTATACAAAAAATTATTACAAAAATAAGAAAAGGATAAGCACCGAAATTACTCACAACATAAAAAATAATCCATCACATACACTAAATTCTTATAAAATCATTAACACTATGAAACCAGTTCAAATTATGTTTCAATTGAGATAAATTATTAATATTTCTCAGAATTTTCGGAAGATTGTTAAAAAAATTGAGACCAACATTGTAACTTGATTATTGTTCGAGCTAAATTTAAATGAAATTAATTCAATTTTGTTGCTTCATAATTTCTAATAACTGACAGCCAATGCACAGCTTAAAATGGTGGGTCTAGGGAGCATTAATTTTTGCACAGGAGTTCCTTATATATCATAGTACTAAGGAAGGATTTTTGGAAATTCATTCCCTAAGGGGGTTAAATAGGGGATTGAAAATCAGCAAGTTAGTGATATTTAAAGAGGCGAAAATAATGTTCAGTGAATCAACTCAACAGTATATTTTTGGAAGCTATAGATATAAAAGAATAGAGCAGGAATAAGAGGACTGATATCAAACATAGTTTTACTTTGGTTGGTTTTACTCCAGTAGGTATTTACTCATGCAGTATAAACTGGTCTTTTGGAGAGAATTATTTGAAGGAATTTCCCATTTTTTTTCTCATGCCGAATGGAAAAAGTTTATTGAAATGGTCTTTCCTCTGTATGCATTTTCTTGTGATTCAACAATGTGCCTTTGTTTGCAACTCTTCGGACAAACTTTGCATTGAAATGGTTTTTCTCCTGTAAGACCACTTCCCTACAATTTTTTTTTTATTCTAATAATCTCATGTTTTAAAAATGTGCTTCTTTTAACTTGTATGAAATTTTTCGTGAACGGTAAGATACCACTTTCGTGAAAACGAATTTAGACAAATTTTGCATTGAAAGGTTTTTCTCCTGTATGAATTCTCTCGTGTACCGTAAGGCATAACTTTCGTGAACGATTTGACAATTTGCATTGAAATGGTTTTCTCCTGTATGAATTCTCTCATGTACCGTAAGGCACACCTTTCGTGAAAACGATTTTAGGACAATATTGACAGTTGAAGGGTCTTTCCCCTGTATGAATTCTCTCGTGCATCGTAAGATTCAATTTCTGTTTAAACGATTTTAAACAAATTTTGCAGTGAAACGGTTTTTCTCCTGTATGAATTCTCTCATGTATCGTAAGATTCATTTTCCTTTCAAACGATCTTGAACACACTTTGCAGTGAAAAGTTTTTTCTCCTGTATGAATTCTCACGTGCGCCGAAAGATAGTTCTTTTGGGAAAACGATTTTACATTGAAATGGTTTTTTTCCTGAGTGAATTTTTTCATGTCTCGTAAGATTCCCCTTTTTAGCAAACGTTTCGAACAAACTTTGCATTGAAAAGGTTTTTCTCCTGTATGAATTCTCTCGTGCGCCAAAAGATACTGCTTTTGGGAAATCGATTTTGAACAGATTTTACATTGAAATGGTTTTTCTCCTGAGTGAATTTTTTCATGTCCGGTAAGATTCCCCTTTTGAGCAAACGATTTCGAACAAATTTTGCATTGAAATGTTTTTCTTTTGTGTGAACTTTCTCGTGCTGCAATAATGTGCTTTTGTATGCAAAATTCTTCAGACAAACTTTGCATTGAAATGGTTTCCCTTTTGTATGAACTTTCTTGTGTCCCGTAAGATGGTCCTTTTTACATTCAAAAGGATATGATTTTGGATAATATCCACAATGAGGGAGTTCCTGAATCATCTGAAAATTATTGGAATTGATCCTTATTGTAGATTCCTTCCTGGTATCATTAGCCCTTTCCACTGCTGTTCCACACTCTTCTATATTTTGTTGAAGCAATATTTCGTCTGAAGAAAAAATGGAATAATTAATAGATTTTTCTTAATGGAATCTTCATACAAGGATCAGTACATTTTTCTGAATTTATCTCAAGAAATACAGATATTTACATAAAGAATATCAATGTCAAAGGAAAACTTTGAATATATGTAGTTGAAATGTCAAAGGAAAACTTTGAATATATGTAGTTGAAATGTGGAAGCAAAAAATAGTTGAATTGAAGAAAGGGAATATCAAAAAGAAGGAACAATTTCAATGTAATAAAAATATTCATGATTTCAAATGAAAAATTCAATTCAAATTTATTTAATCCATACAGTTGTGAAGCTATTGGACATGGCAGGTATAATAAATACAGGGTATAACCCAACTTCTAATCCCGTAAATGACAGGTGTATAATATAAAATTTCATAACGAAATATAGGAGTAAAAACCTGCAACTGCTACAAGTTGTTGGATGCACCCAATTGTCAACATGGCAGTGTTTACCTTTCGGGCGAGATAAAAACTATGGATTCACTGACTTTATCACCAGTTTGGATATAACGAGGTTCATTTGTTTTCATTGGTAAAAAATTTACGTTATTTTGAATTTGAATACTTATCGCCGGTTAGCCTGCAACGAACGTTAATAAGGATTCTTAGACTCTTTTTGTACATTTCCCAAAAAATCAGTTGAAATTCCACATATTGAAATGTTTATTGCATCCGATAATTGCCAGTTCAGTTTTTTCCATGGAAGGTTAGGTGGACAGTAGTTCCCAAAATATGGTTGAATTTGACCAGAAAAAATGAATTTTTGACCACTGTAAATCGTTTTAGAATGGCATCAGACACCCGTCATTCATAGAAGTGCAATAAATCAGTTTTTTATTAATTACTCAAAAACCTTTTGACCGATTTTGCTCAAACTTGACAATCTCATTTGCAGTAATAAGGGTCTTCTTTTAATTAGTTAGAATAGAAATAATAATTCCAGTGGCGTCCCAGAGGGCAATATAATTGATATTAGGACAAATCATTGTACGCCACTGTTTTTTGTGTTTAATTTTTTTTTTAGATTGGGGAATTGAAAATACAATGTTTTTGTCTCCTGGATTTGTTTCCTATCTTGCTTTGTTTTTGAGAAAAAAAAACCTGCATGTTACAGGAAACACTACCTAATTGATAATAGGACAAATTTATTTATTTGATTAGAAAACGGGTAACTTTTAAAAAATCACAAAAACTGCTCAAAATGACCACCATCTTTTTCAATGCAAAGTTCGCACCTACGGACGACAGATTCTGCAGCTGGACAGCACTCTGCTGGTGTGATCTCTCGTGTTGCTTGAACAATCCTTTCCTGGAAAGTATTTTCGTCATTGATGGGCTCAGCATAAATTTTAATTTTCATTGTATCTCATACAAACAAATCCATAGGGGTCAAGTCAGGAGAGCGCGCAGGCCAAGGAAAGGGGCTGTTTTGACAGTGACCTATCCATCTTCCCGGAAAATAGTGGTTGAATGTAATGTATAGTACATATGTTTGCTCTATTAATTATGGGCATGTCATCTAACACTGGTTCAAAATCATTTTCTAAAAAATGAAAGTGAACTGGACCACTTAGTCACGGAGGCATTAAGTATGTACCGATGAGTGAGTCGTCACATAATGCCATCCAAAGATACCAGCCTGAGTGAAAGTTCTTTTGTCAGTCCAAATCACTCTCCAAAAGTAGGAAGCATAATTTATTATTTGCCCCAGGAACCTTGCGGAAAACTATCTTCTTCTTGGCAAGTAAACAGGTAGCAAATTCAAAACTTTCCGTAGATGATATGCTATCAAAATCCTGTTCACAGTGCTCAGCGTATATCCTAATTGTAAAGAAGATCGCTGTGTGCTACTGGAAGGCCTTTCGTCGAAGTGCTCAAGATATGTTGTGTTCTTCTTTCATCTTGAAGAGGTGCGAAAATTCCACCGGCTCGAGATCTCAATACGGTTGATCCTGTTTCTCTTAGACATTGAAAAGTAGTGGCAAATATCAGGCAATCTCCTTAGAGGAAATCTATGGGCGTACTCAACTACTGAGAGCGCGCATTACCATCTCAGTACCCGTAAACAAACACAATATCCGCGTATTCAGCTGTATTGTAAATACTTGATGCATGATGATACCGCATACTACGCATAAACGCATTTAAAATATATTGCAACTTGAATTAATCAATTAAAATGTCACAGGCTGTCAAACTTTGACACAAACAAACTCTCAATTGTTGTCGAGGTTGTGGCAGGCTACCTCCGATCTGATTAAAAATAAACATACACAAAAGCGTACGATGATTTGTCATAATATCAACTAGATTACCCACTGGGACACCACTGGAATTAATTTTTTTCCAATCACATTACCTTGTTACCGCAAATAAATGCCAAGTTTTATCAAAATCAACCAAAAGGTAATCAATAAAAAACTTATTTTTTATAAAAATTTTGACACCCTGTATCTCGAAAACGAAGGAACACCTTATTTTTACCTACAAAACCGATTCTAAATGTTTGGCGGTAAGTCATCCTGTATATAATGGTTTTTCACCAACTATGTCAAACAAAATCTTGACGAGTAATTATTGATATTAGATTGCATTGTGAAATTGTTGATATTTCAACCCAATGACATTCGTTTGTAGAGTAGTCCTTTATGCCAAATGCTAAGGAATGCCTTGCCTATATCCAGAAATAAGGCTGCAGTACGGTTTCCCATTAGGTTGTTAGCTTGAATGTTGGATGCTAAAATTGTTACCGGGTGGATGGTAAAAGTTTGCCATTTGAAGCCGAATTGGTGATTAGGTATTTTGTGGCCGATTTCTTTTTCTAAGAGATACTTCATGATGTTTTCGAGTTGCTTTTCCAAGACTGAGAGGAGAGTGATGTGTTGGTAGTTCTTAGCACTATGATTGTTCGTGTTAGGTTTAGGTATGGTGATGATAGTTCCCTGTTTCCATTCGTTAAAGAAGTAATGATACTTCAAGCCATACCCATATATTTTGATTAGGTATCTGTTAGTTTTTTCATTCAGTTTTCGTAGCAGATTCCCATATTCAATATTGTAAAGGGGCTTCACGTAGTGCCAACATCCCCCCTTCTCAATTCAAAGTGTTTTAGGTAACTGGAAATTCTTTTTATTATACTCGGTCTAACTTCACGTGGAGGCTCTACTTATATTTCTTGTTGACTTCCGTGTACAATGTGGTCTGAAATAACTCCAGGGATCAGCTCAGCCGATAAATTTTGAGATTTATCTATCTGCTCAGCTGATGGAGTCGAAGGTATATTTCTTCTTGGGTTTCTTGATATCTCGAAGGATTCCGTCAGGATATCGAGTGGTAGAGGGTCATTCCCGATTTCATAACACCCAAAATATCTTTTCTTCAGCTGGTTTGCATGTGCTCTAAAAATTCTCTCGGAATTTTTGAGTGATAGTTCATACATGACATTCCCAATCTTGCCGGTAATCCTTCCAGCTTTTCATTGGTATCCATTCTTACAATGAATTTGGTAATAAACCAGATCACCAATTTCGAATGATTTGGGAGATACAATATGATTGTCATTATCTCGATGAACTCCTTCTTGAGATGGTAACAATAGGTCAAGAGCGGTTATCACTTTTCTACCGATGAGTACTTCTGCAGGAGATATTCCATTAGGTGTATAACGACTCGGAGTGGTTCGGTAAGTTGCTAAAAAGGTCTGAATCTGTTGTCCCTCCTCTCCAAATTTTTTCAAAACTCGTTTAAATGTATCAACAAATATTTCTATTTGATTGAGGATGGTAGAGTGGTGTCCTTATGTATCCAATTCCATTCTGTTTGCAAAATATTTGAAACATTCACTGCAAAATTGACTTTTGTTATCAGAAACAAGAGTTTGTGGATTTCCGAATCTTGCAAAAATCTCTTCTAATGTTCTGTTGACGTATTTTTCGTGCTTACTATTTCTGGCCATTTCGAGTAGGCAGAAAGAATCTCCTTTTATTGGTCCTGCAAAATCTATATGAATTCGTTGCCAGGGTCCTTCAGGTGTAGACCTTAGAGAAAATGGAATTTTTGGCGGGGATTTTGCTATTTCAGCACAACTCGAACATTTCCTGATGATATCTTGGATGTCTGCATCAATATTTTTCCAGTATATGTAGCTCCTTGCTAAGGATTTCATACTTTCTTGTCCTGGATGACCATTATGTAACTGGAGTATAATACGATGCTTGAAAATCTCTGAAATTACGACGCGTTCTGCGAACATCAAACATCCATCAATAACTGAAAGATTATCTCTTCTGTCGTAAAATGATTTGAGTTCTTTATTGAATTTAACGTTTCTTGGCCAGTTATCATTATGAACGTATTGGATGATAACTTGAAGAGTTCTGCATGTGGAAGTTCCTTGTCGAATCATCCTGTGTGTAATTGGAAGTAGATCAACGGCAATTTTCAGAACTTGTATGATTTCGGCTTCAATTCTTATTGAAGAAACAATATAAGTATTTTTCATCTTGAACTGCTTCAGGGTTGATTAATCTTGATAGTATATCAGCATGTCCAAAATCTTCTGTTTTGATATACTAGATTTGAAAATTGTTACGCTTTCAGAATAAGAGCATACCTTTGCAAACGATTTGCTGTATGAACAGGAATACCTTTTTTTGAACCAAAAATGGCAAGTAATGGCTTGTAATCGCTCTGAAAAATCACAGGACCCCCATATATCATACGATGAAACTTTTTTGCTGCAAATACTAGTGCAAGAGCTCTTTTTCAATCTGCTTTTTCTCTGTCTCTGTGAGCGATCTGGAAGCATGATATATTGCTTTCATGGATCCATCTTGGAATTTATAGAAGGTACAAGAACCAATACCACTGTTGGAGGCATCAGCTGATGCTACAATGGGGAGTTCCAGGTTGTAGTGATCCAATAGATTTGACTGTAATATTTCCTTAAATTTGTTCGAAGTACATGCATATTCCTGACGAATTTTCAGTAATAAATTATTGCTCCGAGATAAGAACGGATATATTGTGTGGTGGAGGCATATGAATAACTACTTCGATCCTGTATTCCATGTTGAATGATATTTCCCAAATACCTGATTTCAGGTAGGTTGAACTTACATTTTTTAATATTGAGATGAAACCCAAATTCTCGAATTCTTTGTATAACATTCAGTAAGTTCTGTTTATGTTCTTCTGCAGTCCTTCCTGAAAAGATGTCATCGATATATGCTGCTGTTCCTGTTTCTGGAACTGCTCAGACATTATCATTCACTGTATTGGGATATTTTTTTAAACTCCTCGTCGCCACTTTTATGATGCTTGGAATAATATATAATATAAACTATTTGATAATGTAATACTATATTTCATAATGTATGAAAGTAATCACAACGTCAAAATTGATTATTAATCATATAAATTTGTCAATAGATGATTCCCATATACGATATTTTACAGGGTCTTCACGTAATGCCAACAATAGCAAAAAGATCTACTACTATTAATTCAATAACATTGATGAAACAACAAGTTATGCATTAGATAATCAGCTTCAGGTAGACACAGTATATACAGATTTCTCAAAGGCTTTCGTCAAGTTAGACAACTCCCTACTCATCTCAGAACTTAATAAAATTGGTTTCAATGTCCATGTTTAATAATGATAAGGATTGAGTAATGAGAGCCAAATTGTATTATCTGCCGATGATCTGAAAATTTTTCGTGTTATAGAGTGACCTAATGACTATCAAATTCTACAAAAAAAAAATGGATGAATCAGCTCACTGGTGTTCTTCGAACAATTTACTTCTCAATGTAAACAAATGCCAATACACTCCTCCTCCAACAAACATAACACCCTTGACTATAACTAAGATGTCTAGAAACCCTGGTGTATGCACTCATATCTGAAAATGTGTGGGATCAAACGTGCGACAGATAGGGCATGCTTGATTTCTTACATCATGAATGTCTGCTGAGTAGATGGCAACAGTAAAGAGCAACTCTCCTAACAAATTTATTCGGGCAATGTTCAATTCGCTCCGATCGGAATTTTATGCTCCGAAATTGTCTACGATATTAGTGTCCATGATTTTGATTCTTACGATATATTCACATTCATTACCACATATATTCGAATTGAAGCTTCGGCTTTTCGGTCCGCTGTGCCGCTCTCGTATTCGACAGTATTATTCCAAAATTTTAGGTTAGATTTAATTAGTCCATACATTAATTTATTTTCTATATATAAATAAACGTTGAGGTCTTTTCCTAATCGATTGGCAGTTTACCACTATGGGATTTTGCAGTGTGTTAACCAACTTTGGAATTATTCCAAGGCTGATAACAAATAAGTAATTTGTTGAAAATTATCAGAGGAACGAATAAATTAATGTATCATTGTATACAAGATTGATTGTGTTTCAGAATGTTTCATTCCAATGTTGAACGAGCCCCTTTTGATGCAACATGTGCATTTTTTTTATGAGCATGTTCACAACACCAGGAGAAAACAATCCTTTGGGTGAAATTTTTGCTTTTTCATATCTATGAAAACCCAAGCTCCATCTGCAGTCTGAATGTCAATAGTTGGTAACCATTCCATTCCCCACTCATATAGATTGCAGCATTTGTGTAAACATTAATACAGGAATTTCAACACTTTAAACTAAAAACCATGGATCAACCCCCTGACCCGATAAATAAACCACCAGACCCCGGCAAACCTGGGAATCAGGAAAATTATAAGCCCAAGGATATTATGGATTAATCTTTCAGGGATAACTCAAACAGTAGCGAAGAGAGCACTCATAACACCACAATGCTCCAACGTTCAGAACATGACAGCAAAAATAAAACATTATTTCTTGAGACAATCGATATTTATAGTAGTTCTCCGAAAAACTTAGTCTCTGGGAAGAAGAATCAGCCGCCCGCGTCCGTGCGTCCGGGGCAATAGGTTCTGTCGCCCCCAGTAGCATACATTCAAATAAAACAGAATCAAAAGAGTTTAAACTACCACAATTTATTATCGGTAGTTTGAATCTTATACCGGATGGACAAAAAATTATATACCAGACAAGTCCCAACACCCCAGAAGAATCTTAGGACTGCATATCTAGTGCAGAGGCAACCCCGCATAAAATAGATAAACGAATAGTAGACAGGAAGAAAATATAAATTATTTAATTTCTAATATAGAAGATGAAGAAATTATAACTAATATTTGCAAAATGATGGAAAAACACCACAAAACGATAAAACTTCCATCGCAAAGGAAACAATAGTAACAGATGTTTCTAGGAAAAGAACAGATACGGAAAGCGAACCCGTTTCAGAAGATATGCCATACACATCAGGCAGAGAATCAGAAAGAGAAGTACAGTACATTCGTACCCCAGCAGAACCTCAGTAATCTCAGGCACCACCGACACTGATGAAGGGTCAGAATCTAGTAAAATTAAAATAAAAAGAGTTTATAGTCCGAAAACAAACATTCCAAGACATGTGGTAAAAAATCCGGAACCTAAACAGACAAAACGGAAAAACCAAAAAGTTCCGAAAATCAAACTGACCAATCAGCTGAAAAAGTGGAAAAAAGGTAGAAAAATACGTGAAAATTCCCCAGAAGAAGGTAAACGAGGAAAACATAAACAACGAATTGCAAAGAGGGTTGAAGGAGGTTGAAACAACAGACACATTCATAAGTCAATACCAAAAGGAGAAAGTGGAAAAACTAGGTGATTCAAGCCCTCCTAGTCCTACGCAGGACGACCCCCCCAGTCGTAATAACTACAGTGGCGCAGATATATCCCCAGAAAGTAAAAGAAAACTCAGAAAAAAGGAAGTACAGATAGAGTCCGAAAATTTGCAGGAAAACTCACAGGAGCACGAAATAGTAAAACTTCTTAGAGACAATAAGAAAAAGGCGACAAATAAGCAGAAAAACAAGAAATTGCTAGAGAAAAGAACAAATCAAGTTGAAATACATAAAATTGAACTAATTGTAAAACCCCACAAAAAAGTGTTTAAAAAATAAAGGAAAACAAAGTAATACCAGAACAGGAAAAACAACCACAATCACAAGAAAATGAAACAACACTTACACAATGGAAAGAAAAAGGAGAAAAGCTAATAAAGAAAATTCAAAAAGAAGCACAAGCTAGTGCAAGGAACGCTATAATAAAAATTGATGATGGCAGTTTCCCCCAAGAAGTTCTACAAATCCTCTATGAACGGACATTTGAGCACCACACAGAAATTATACAAGCGAGATATCAAGAGGAAATCGACATAATAGATGGGACTATTAGGAGTTTAGACTCAACCCACAAAAGCCAAAAAATCAATGGTAAAGAAGATGATGGATACGAATCCCCAAGAAAAGTATGCAAATCTTCCAAGAAAAAAGAAAAAGTTAAAATACTTACTTGCTGAAATTCTCACGGAAGACAGTATAAAACAAATGCGGAAAGAAGTGAACTCGACAAAAAAAAAAAACAAAGTAAGAAAACGAAGCCACCGGCACTAGTTACTGTGCAGCCTTTAGCGATGGATAGCACATTAAACAATGCAATTAACAAAGAAATCAAAGGACCTATTTCAAACACAACAGAGATAGTACCATAATACAAATAGAAAATATGGACGACTACAATAAAATTAGCACTGTTTTAAAAACGGCCGATGTTAAACACTATACCTTCACACCGTCAGACAACAACAACATGCCTTTGTGATCAGAGGATTGGACTCTGATCCGACCCCCGAGGATGTCAAAGAAGCTCTTGAAAACGAACATTCCATGATAGTACATAAAGTATACAGAATGAGATCGGAATATACACCGCTTTTTATGATTACTACGCCCAAAAACGTCACATTAGCCGAGCTTAAGAGAAGTATAAGCGTAATCTTACATCAAAAAATCTCTTGGGAAATGAGAAGGAACGACAAAAAGATAGTCCCGTGCCATAGATGCCAGAAATGGGGTCAAGTAAAAAGTCTAAAATGTGCACTAGGGGACTGGACTAGAGATTGCAAGAAATCAAGAGACACAGATGCCACCTGCGCCAATTGCGGAGGCCCCCATCCGGCAAATTATGCAGGCTGTGAAGTATATCAAAAAAGATTATCAGCAATCGAAGAAAGAAGAATGCAGCAGAAGCCAGGAAAAAAAAGCTTCAGAGAAGCCTCTCCCCCCAAGGAGAACACATGGGAAAAGAGGAGAAGTCATAACAAGATCCAAGAAAACCCACAATCACCCAAAATCCCTACCACACCAACTCTAAGCACTGTACCTAACGTCCCGGACGCGACTGGGGAGGGCATGTCGGAAAATTCGTTAATAAATCTATTTAATAACCAAAATAATCAAAATCTGAAAATTTATGAATTAATTAGGTTCATAATGACAGCCATACAAGTAAATTCAACACATGATCAGACGCAGAGAATGCTCTATGCCTGCCAGTTCATTGAAGAAAACGCGAATAACTGCAAGCTCTAATGTCCATGAATGTATGTCAGCTCAACATCAACAAAGTTGGTAGGAAATATGCATTTCTTGCTAATTTCGTCGATACGCATACAATCGACGTAATGTTCCTGTCCGAGACGAAGCTCAGACCGGACCATAACTTTAAACTTAGGGGATTTAGAATTATTAGAGCAGACAGGCCCAACGCGCAGAGAGCGGGCGGGGTAGCTATTTTGATAAAACATAATCTCCCATACATGCAGTTGCCTCCAAGGAATACCTCATTTGAACACCTTGGTATTCAATTAGAGGATGGCACCTGCATGTATGGAATATATAATCCTCCGACGAATATACTCACAGAGGCCGATTTGAATGCATTAGTTAATTCAGCAAATAAAGTACTTGTAATCGGGGACTTCAATGCCAGGCGACCGGAATTGCACCAATCAGCCAAACAAGAATGGGCACACATTATGGAATTACTCTTTAAACACCGATGTAGTAATAGAAAATCCCGATAAACCTACCCATTTTCCCAATAACGGTTCGACACCAACCACTATCGACCTGGTAGTAAACAAAAACGTAACCGACATTAGTAGTTTACATACCATTAACGCCATGACATCGGACCACGACCCAGTAGTGTTCACATTAAGAAACAGAAACAAACCCAAGATTAAGAGGAAAAAGTTTGATTATGGGAGCACTAACTGGGCCGAGTTCAGGAAAACACTCACGAACACGACAGTAATAAATAGATACATAACAGGCGCAGATATATATCAAGAAGTAGAAAAATTTGTCAAGCGATAAAACTACCAAGCTGATAGAGGTACAGGATGAGCGAGTTGTCTTGCCCCAGCATATATTAGATTTAATAGAGCAAAATAGAGTTGGAAGAAAAAGATGGCAGAGAACGCGCAACCCTTTTTATAGAGAAAACGTAAACCTTATTGCTAATCAAGTCAGGACATATATAAAAGAACATAACGATATACTGTGGGCGTTTTGAACCCATGCCAACCATAGAGAATGGTCAAACACCGTGGATCGTGGGAAAGCGGATGTTTGGAGAGTACTTTCAGAATGTCAACAAGACGGACGTTGACAGAACATAAGAGCAAAGACAGACCACAATTCTTTCAAATCAAATTAAAGAAATGCCGCCAATATCCATCAATCTCAGAACATTAGCTAAAGTCATTACAAACATAGACGAACTGAAAGAAATCAGTAATAAACTTCCTCAAAACAAAGTGCCAGGGCTCGACAAGATTGATGCAATTCTGCTCAAGAACTTGCCAAAGAAGTTCCTGGTAGAGTTTATATATATATATATATATATATATAATAAATGCCATTATCAAATTCCAACATTATCCGAAAATACAAAAAAATGCCGAAAATATTCCTATACTAAAAATTGGAAAAGGAAAAAACAAAAACCAGGTAAGCAGCTACCGGCCGATCTCGCTGCTAAGTACTGTTGCCAAAGTCATTGACAAAATCAAGCGTTTTGTCAAAATCGAGGATCGGCTAAAACTCGTCCCAAATGAATAATTCGGCTTCCGTAAGGTCTATTACATCCCAGATGGCCAGAATCGTTCATGGGGTGAGGGAGGCCTATAATCGAAAACAAAACACTGTTATGGTCCTTCTGGATATCGAAAAAGCTTTCGATACCGTCTGGACAGGAGAATTAATAGCGAAAATGCAGAGAGCTGGCATGCCTTTATACATGGTTAAGCTGCTAGACTCCTACCTGGATCAACAGTCGAAGCAGGTATCCCACAGGGTTCGTGCCTCTCACCACACCTGTACTCCCTCTTTACGCAAGATTTTCCAATGTTCGAGCGGACGAATGTTGCAATATATGCGGACGACACCGCAATATATGCGCATTCGTTCGCTAGTGAGGTTGCAGTTGACAGCTGCAGATTCACTTAGAACATAAAATCGTTCCGTGTATGGAGAGTAACAAAATAAAAATCAATCCTACAAAAACGTAAATAATAAATTTTTAGAAAATTCTCTAACAATAAAATATTCAAAAAGTCTCAATAAACAATAATACCATCGAAGAAACGGGTCTGTGAGATACCTGGGGGTATTACAGGACAGGCGGCTAACATTATACAACATGTTCCTCGCGATAGAAAGAACTTCAGTTGCAATAAAACGCAATTATCCACTTATAGCTAGAAACTGAAAACTCTCGACGAATAATAAACTCGCAATATATAAAACACTCATTAGGCCAGTAATGTTATAAGCCTGTCCAGTTTTTTGCACCCTGCCCAAAACAACAATGCTGAAATTGGACAGGATGCAAAATAAAATACTTTGTATAGTCACACAGAGCGACAGATACATTCGATTGGATGCGCTGCGCGAGTTAGCAGGAGTCGACTCCATCCAAGATTACATTAAAAAATTGTCGAATAAATTCTACAGAAACTTCATCTCTAAAAGTCCGTTGACCGGGGGAATAACCGATATTAGAGCTTATCATAATCAGCCGCGTATACACGGAGGTTTAATATACCAGAAAACGGACGTATTCTATGAATGAGTATAAAAATATCTCGAATGAGTTGTATGAAAAATATACGAAATCCATTCTGAGTTTCATTCCGGCCACTGTCCAATCTCGGGCCGACCAGAAGTATTGAAATATCAAACGACACTTCCACAGCATATCACTTGCTCTGCAGCCGCCGAAAACTGCTGTTTTTTTTTTTCAATTGGGTTTTTGATCTACTTTTTTCTGTATGTATGTATAACAAAAGCGCATAGCAGGAGGTGGAAAAAAGGTATGAATTAGTTTAAATAAAGCATTATTGCAAAAGATAAATCGTTAACACCAGCGAGGTGATCCCCTACTACACCCCCGGGAGCGTACGGGACTTTTATAGGGAAAGGTATGCACCGCAGGGTGCAAAAATACCCCTACTTCCCCCCAAAGTCCATTTCATCCCCTAAATCCCTGGCCTTTCTGAAGAGATGTCATATTTCTGAGATAGAAATGTATTGCTAATAATGTGATATGAGATGTTACGTACTATAATAGTAAAAATAAATATATTTGAATTTGAAATATATTAGAATTTGAATATTATTGTTCAGATCAAAGAAATTAAACCTTCCGAGTACAGTTTATTCACAAGGGGTGAGGAGAAAAACAGGAGGATGTGAATGGGCTTGCTAAGAGAGGAGTGGTGGCCAAATGACCGGTGGCGTCGGGTAATAAATTATATTCGAATTTTCAAACAAATCGAATGGCTGGAGATTTGGAATGGCAATGGGAATCCAATTTAACAGAAAATGGTCGAACACAACAAATGACATACTTAAGAATGATATACCAAGATATATTTGATATGCTTTTAATAAAAATAAAAACTAAAAATTTTAATCCATCGATTGAATATTTACTTTAAATGTTTAGCCGAGTTAATTTTTGGTATATGTATTACTGAAAGGCTATATAATTATACACCAAGAGATGAACTTTGCTAACATTTTTAAGGGTGGGTTTTGAACTTTTTCAAAAAGTCGACAGGTATAAACTACCCCTTCGACGGCCTACAATCAATCATCGCTAGGTATATCATTATACAGTATTTCAGCAATACGTATACCAAAAATGATCTTCACTAAAAAAAAATTAGGGTGGGTTTTGTTTTTTTTAATATCTACAGGTATAAACAACAGCTTCAACATCCTTCAAATCAATCATCTCTTGATATATCATCATATAGCCTTCCATTAACACGTATAACAAATATCGACTTGGCTTAACATTTTTTAGGGTGTTTTTTTTAAATATCGACAAATATAAACTATTTTTTTGACGACCTGCAAATCATCATCTCTTGGTATATCATTATATAGCCTTCCAGTAACATGTATACAAAAATTAACTTGGCTAAACATTTTAGGGTGGGTTTTGATTTTTTTCAAAATATCTACAAATAAACCCTTCGACGGCCTGCAAACCAATCAAAATTAATGTTTTTTCTAAAAGCATATCAAATATTTCATTCTTAAGTTTTGCATTTGTTGTTAGGCCATTTTCTGTTAAATTGAAATTCCATTGCCATTTCAAATCTTCAGCCATTCGATTTGGTTGAAATTCGAAAAACTTTCGAATTTAATTTATCACCCTACGCCACTGATAATTTGGCCGCCAGATAAAAACGGCCGCTAGAAAATGGCCCCTTGAAAATGGCCCCTTACTTCACACCGGTCTGCTACATAGGGCTTTTTGAATGAATGCTAAGTTGAATATTATGTAGATTTGTAATTCAGATTCTCTATTCTTGAATGACTCTATTTTGAACTATAATAAAAAAGGAAGCACAATTCCTCAAATACTTCTTATTAACTTTGAGATATCACTGAAATATGATATGATGTTACTTTATTTTCAGTAATTAACTTTATCTAGATTTCAAATATATATTTTATTCAAAGGGATGAGAGATTAATCATGTTTTGGATACAATCCGCCAAAGGAAACTATGATGGTGTTCAATGAAGTATTCAATATGTTAAATCCAAAAAAATAACCACACCAAAATTGTAAAATATTTTTATTCAATCCCTTTAAAAAAATGGTTTCAGAAAAAGTTGTAATTGATATACTAAATAAATTTTTACAGGGTTTCTGAAAAACTCAAAAAAATTATCATTTTATAACGATGTCTCAAATGTATTGGAAATGATGTGAGAAGCCCTTCCTGTTGAATTGCATGAGGTTCGGCTCTCTATAGATTTTTCCCAACATTTATAATGTGGTATCGGGTGAAATACATTCAAAATGAATTTTAAAAACCTTGATGCATTACTATTTTATTATTTATTTATTTATTTCATAGTACTCCACAGAATACATAAAATTCCAAATGGTACATACAAAAAACAGAATATACAATAAAATAAACAAAAATATATACATCATATCTTAATGTTAAGGTTTTTATAATAACAGGACAATACTCAGGTATTTTGCTTCAATTTTGAATATATGAAATGAGACAAAATTTTCATTATAATTCATTTGAAGCCTGGAAGTTAGCGTAGTGCTACCATAATTAGTTCTGTGATTTGGCAAGTAGAAAAACTGTATGTTTCTAGTGTTCCGGGGATTAGCATGTATGAACAATTTCCCTAGAATTTCAGTGGAGTTATTTAAAATTTTATGAAGAAAGAAGATCAAGGCAAGTTTGCATCTATCACTTAAAAGTTTGGAGGTTAATTATAGTAGCCTAGTATGAGAATCAAATCATGATAAGACATTTTCATTTTATAAATAACAAATTTAGTGAATCTACCTTGTACTCTTTCCAGTCTTTCCTTGTGACCAAGATATATTTCTTTTGAATTTTGATACAAATCTCGTTGAAATATTTAATTTAGTTGTATCATATATGTAATAGATTAAGATTATTTATGTTTCCTGGGTTCAATAAAAATTTATTATTATTTCATACCTGATCATTATATTGATTTTTCCCAAAAATATATATCCAAAGGGTGATAGTTAGGGAGGTGATGGATATTTTTTGTTCAGTCGTAGCTCATTTTTTAATCAAAAAGTTATCATATGAAACTCTAATAAATTATTAGTTTATGTGTCAAATATGATAATATGGTTGTTAATGAGTTGAAAAATGTAACTTCAAATCATTTATTCGTGTTTCACTTTACTGAATTTTCTCACCTCTACTGTACGTAAAATATGTGCATAAGTAATCAATCAATACTTTATTGTCCAAGAATAGCTTCTTATTGACAAAGTGTCATAAATAAACATTAACAAAATAAAAGTACAAGTATACAAGTGAAGTATAAATGTGGAAGTAAAACATTAGTCGAAAGAATGAGATGAGATAGGATTAATCTGTATAAACAAATACTAGAAAAAATTAAAATAAAAACATGCATTTAAGGCCACGCCTGCCTACTATACAGTACTAAGGTACACTTAAAACTACAAAATCATCGCATGAGTTTTACACTTAAGGCTTATCGTTAAAAAACTCATCCAAAGTGTAATATGCCTTATCCAACAGTAACTCTTTGACACTTTTCCTGATTTTTCTTTCTGAATTTAGAATTTTGATATTCTGAGGTAGATGATTAAAAACTTTTTTTGAGTTATAAATCAGTGAATTCTTAACTTGTGTAGAGTTGGGCTTAGGAAGATCAATATTATCCATCTGTCTAGTCTGAAAGCGAGGATTTCTTATGGAGTTTTTATTTAGCTTATGTTTTTTAAACATCAAACACGCCGTCTCTAGTATAAATATGCAGGTAAGAGTCAATATTCTATGTGATTTGAATAAGGGCCGACATGAATCTCTGAAGCCAGCCCTACACATATACCGGACAGCTCTTTTTTGGAGCATAAATACATTATTAATTGATGCTTTGTCTGAGTTCCCCCAGTAGCAGATCCCATATCCCATAACTGCAAAATATGTTGTTCTTGCCGTGGTCTGGTCGAGTTCCTTCGATATGACTCTAAGTGCATAACAGCCTTTAGCTAGTTTGGTACATAAGCTTGAGATATGTTCCTTAAACGTCAACTTATTATCAATATATACCCCTAGGAATTTAGTCAAAGAGGATTCGTGTAGACTTTTGTCACCTATTGAAATAGGATTTAGCAAACATTTAAAGGTGAGAATGTGGGTTTTATTTTCATTGAAGGACAACAGATTGGCGTCGCACCACTTCTTGACTTTGAGGATGTCATTTTCTATTAGTGCATTCAAATGATGAGTGTCTTTATTATGCCAAAGAATGGTGGTATCATCTGTAAAAAAGGTGAATCTACCCGCAATATCCAGTAGTGCGAGATCATTCACGTAAAGCAGGAATAATAAGGGGCTTAAGACAGAGCCCTGTGGTACCCCACAATCCACCAAAGACTCCTGAGAGGTTAGACCATTAGAGTAGACCACCTGTCTACGTTTAGAGAGATAAGACTCGAACCACTTCAGGGGCACATCGCGGAAGCCATATCTTTCTAACTTTCTCAGCAGTATTTTGTGATCCACACAGTCAAAAGCCTTTGATAGATCGCAGAACACCACTGCCGCGGCTTCATTGTCATTAAGCTTTAGGTATAGATGCTCGAGAAGTTCAAATGTGGCATCAGAAGTGGATTTGTTACGTTGGAAACCAAATTGGGCTGTTGATATTATATTGTTTTTATTTGTGAATGATAGAATTCGTCTTTTAACAAGTCTTTCGATAATTTTGGAGAGAGCGGGTAGGAGAGAGATAGGTCTAAAGTTACTGGGGTCATTATGATTGCCCCCTTTATATATTGGAATAATAACAGCGTTTTTTAAGCAGCCTGGGAACGTGCCTTTCTCAAAAGATATGTTAATTGCCTCAGCTAGAGCATCCAATGCACTAATCGGTAGTTGTTCAAAAATTTTTATAGATATTTTATCCCAACCAGATGCTTTTTTGTTTTTTATTTCAGCGAATACTTCTTTCAATTCATGGCGGTCTGTGGGACTAAAGAAGAAGGTGTTTTGGACTGTTACATTTCCCATATAGTTCATGGGGTCTTCCGTGATTGCTATGGTTTTGGATAGATTCAAGGCGACTGTACAATAATATTTATTTAGTTCATTACAAGACGGTATGCTGGTGTTAGTTGGAGCACTATTTACTCCTCTTAGGTCATTAATTATTGCCCAGCTCTCCTTTTGTTTATTTCTAGATTCCAATAATCTGTTATTGTAATATCTTTTTTTAGCTTCTAGAATAATAGTCCTATATAAAGTTCTGTATTTATTAAAGTAAGAGAGAAACCAACTATTTGGCGAAACAAATTTTCTGATATGATAGGTTCTTAGAGGAGATTAGTAGACCTTTAGTTATCCAAGGTTTTCTGTGTTTTTTATTTTTCAGGAGGCGACAAGGGAAAGCTTTATTGAAGTTATGCACCAGTTTAGTGTGGAAATCAGTCAAAGGATCGGTGTGACTGATAATAGTGTTCCATTTGGTGGCGGAGTTCAAGGTATCGAATTTATTGAAGTTACTCGTGGAGTAAATGCGTCCAAGGTGTTTCACCACTCTATTTTTTGCTCCTAAAACCGGGAATGTGAATAGGATTGCCTCGTGGTCAGATATACCAGCCATTACCACATTGCAGGACGTGTTGGCGATATTAGAACATACATAATCAATAATAGAGGAAGAATGCTGGGAATATCGGGTTGGAGCATGTACATGCATTGTAAGATTTAGGGAAACAAGTAGATTTTTTATGGATGAACTGAGCGGACAACTGGTGTTATCGAAATTAATATTGAAGTCACCCGTTAGTATTAAAGAAGTTTGGGGAGTAAATTTAATCAAGAGGAGCTCAAGTCTTTCTATGAAAGTGTGAGCATCGGTTAGGGGAGAACGATACAAGCAGAGTATTACCAAAGCTAGTTTTTTGCTTGATATTATACAAAATTCGAATTCTTTTTCAACTAACATATCGTTGTATTTGTCAAGGCTAAAAAAGTCTGAGGTTTCAAGTAACTCTTCATGAGCGAGAATCATAGTACCACCATGAGAGAAGTTATTTCTGCAGAAGCTTGTTAGAATGTGATAATTGGGTATGTGGATTATTTCGTCAACTTTCAGCCAGTGTTCAGTTAGCAGGACAAGCCTAGGCGAATTGAGACTATCCAAAAGTAAGGTTAGTTCGTCGTAGTATCTTTAAGTGTATGATTCAACTATGGTGAACATTTCTAAGAAGTTGTGCTGCACTTGTATTCTAAGCAGTTCAATTCTAGTGCATTATAAAAAGCTGTGCATACAGGGTGTTTCTTAAGTACGTGAAATACAGGGTGTCTAAGTTGAATTCTTATTTAATTTTTTTGTGAATACATTTCAAAATAATTGTGATATTCGAGTAAAGTTTGGTATCTGGGAGTATTTTTCAATGACAAAATCAAACTTGATGTTAGTTTGTCTCTTTCGTGGGGGTGGCGCCACCTACATGTCTTTTCAGTCATTTGAAAAGTCATAACTTTTTTGTACGTACCTGTATCATGTTTTCTAGTAGAAAAATCGAGTTTTCCAACATTTTTGTGTAAAAAATATATTCTTGGTAGAAGTCGCTGCAAGCAACTGTTTTCGAGTTATTGGGATTTAAAATAATCGAAGCAAGTGATTTCAAATGATAAGATTTTTAAATTCAAAATTAATTTAGTAAAAAAAATATATTTTTTTAATTTTATTTTAAATAGGAATCAGGTGTTATTACAATTTAATACTAATAATAATAACAGTAATTAGGACAAATTCAATACTAAAACAGTTAGTTGAGGGTAATAATTAAAGTAACTGTTCAAATTGGCAACCTTGCACCATTATGCATGCGTCGGCTCGTCGTCTCATGGACCCACGTACACGTTCCATTATACCTGGTGTATTTCGGATAGCGTCACATCCAGCAATGATTAGTTGACGAAGTTGTTCTTTGGTTTCTATTGGCACCTTATAAACTAGGGCATTCAAATGACCCCACAAAAAAAAATCGATTGGATTTAAATCCTCGGAGGCCAAGTAATTCAGGCAAAATATTTTCAAGGAAATCATTATAAGAATTTTCATTAAGAGTCCCTGGAAAAAAGTGGGGACCAATCAAATAACAACAATACCAATCCACACATTCAATGAAAACTGGTATTGAAACCTGGACTGAACTATTGTGTGAAGATTTTGTGCAATTTTCTGCAGTATCCATTGGCAAAATGTTACACGGGGAAGCAAATCTCAGGGCTTGCTTGTATGTGATAAGGATACAACTGATTTTGTTTGAGAATTAACCAAACTAATTTGTGATGTACGTTCAGATTTTGCGTAATTTTTCTCGTGCTTGTCTGTGGATCTTCTTCGATTGCCTGAAGAACAGCTTCTTCAACTTTTGGTGTCCTAGTAGTCAACGGTCTGCCTGCTACTGGAGATTTTTTAAAGGATCCAGACTCCATAAATCTAGCCTCATAGCAATTGCCATCGGCAAGACCGTATACGTAAATCATATTAGCCATTTTGCTATTCGTGTATGCTGCCATTTGAAAAAGATTGGAACACAAATATAGAAAACAACTTCACTGTCACAAGAACGGATTGAAATGACATGACAAGTACTCACCAGAATGTTATTTATTTAAATCGGAAAAAAGTCCAAAAAAACTATGTAACAAAAAACAAGAATCATTTTTTGACTACATTCAAGTGTTGGATTCTTCACGTGACATGAAGTATTGCCTTGAGTGGTTAAGAGTTTGGTTTCTGGGTATAGAATAGAATTTATTGATCTCATAATATCAAATAATGACATAAGACAAGTCAAATATGAACAAATTAAAATTAAAAGGTCTAGCTAAAACTAGAACATTTACCTTGAAATATTAAAATCGAGCAGTAATTTAGGTTAACAAATACACTAACGTAATATACAGAAATTATTTCAAAACTAGAAACACACAGGTACATCAAAAATTAAGATCAAACAAAGTATATGTTGCAGTTTAGACATATTTCAACGAGTATTTTCAAGATATTCTTCAACCGAATATGGACTATTTCTCATCTTTAATAGAATATAATCAATAGATGTGCTTTTTGGGGGTTAACATTTCGATAATTTTTCACACGGTATTTCCATACTTTTGCTGAGCACAATTCTGAAATTCAAACCTGACGCTCTAAATTACATTCAGAGACAGTTCTCTCTCGTTTATTCTGGATGATAAATAAAATAATTTTTGATGTTCTACATTCATTTTGAAGGATCAATGGGGTTTAAGTTATGTTTGTATTCATAACCTCCATAAGTTGGAAGACATACTTTCAAACTGAAAAAAATACCTTTATTAACACTGGAAAAGTCGTCATATCTCCTGAAGTAATTGGGAGCACAAAGTTGTGCAATGTTGTTGTTGTTGTGGGAATGTGCAAGTAGGTACCCCAAAATTGTGAAAATTGTTGGAGACTATAAATTTACCCAAAAATCAAACTATATATATTTCACAACCGAAACTTTTAGGGCCAGGATTCGATTTGAACTCCAGATTGAATTAAACAGTACATAGAAAATGGAATATATGAAGTGTCAACAGATTCTAACCTCTGTCCTTAATGCATTTGAAGTGCAAACAAAAGCTTAAGAATTAGTTATCGAAAATAATTGGAGAAAAAGTCTCACTTATTGATTTTATAAACTTTTGAAATGTGTTATTATTAGCAATTTCACTCACCTGCATTGATGCGGCAAAAAATCGACAGCCTGTGACTGACTACACAACACACAACATACAAACACGATTCATTTCAATAAACACACAACATTGGTAATTATATATAACTGAGTTTATAATGTAGAAATAACAATTCACAAATCATAACCTCAATCGGATTGAAAAGCATTCAAATTTTACGATTGGTTGGAAGTTTCATAAGTGACATGTCTGTATTCCACATCAGTGTGCAGATTACCTAAGGTTGGCGAATGTATTTTGTAATGGGGAAACAGATCCAATGCGTTGAACTATGTCAATTTGACACCATCTTCTGTGGAAAATTTGTAACTTCTACAATATGAAACAGGTGGTATCAACTAAAAAGTCTAAACAAAAGCGAATAACTATAACTAAACAATTGCATACTAGAAAGAACTGAGTTGTAAAGATTTGGGAATATATCTTGACACAAAACTAAAAGAATGCTAGGCCTTATATTTAGAAACTACAAATACTTTAAAAGCTTTATCACCATCTACAACTCATTGGTTAAATCTCGGCTAGAGGTCACTTATCTATGCCACTCATATCAGATCACTAGAATCTGTTCAATGACAGTTCATGAAATATGTTACCTACAGACTAGATGGTGTCTACCCTAGTCAGGGAATAGATACCTAACAATATTTAGTTGAAGAGTTTTAATTTTCTATATCTGGAAGACAGGAGAACTTTTTATTCTTGTGTATTTATCTACAAACTTCTGAATAACCTAATTGATTTAACAAAGCTGCTTTTCCAACAAAATTTTCTAGTTCCAAGAATCAGTATCAGAAATGAGCAATGTTTTTACTCACCTTGCCAAGAACCAACATATGTAAATCTCCACTATTTGCAATGTGTAATAACTTCAATCATGTTTGCCAGAAAGTAGACCATCATTCAACATCTTTACAGGTATTCAAATAGAAAATCCAAAACATTTTGTTTGCGAAACAAGATTAATCTTTTTCTCTTTCTATGTTGTGCAAATATCAATATGTTTATATCATTTCACACTTTTAGTGAAAAGTGAGTAAGTCGTCTTCAGAGTGGTGATGATAGTTACTTACATGTTTCAGTTTTCGAATGAGGAATATTAACTGGCCAATCTTCTATTGAAGCGGACAGATGGTAGTCCATGTCAGTAGAATCAAAATTAATGTCTAGTAAAGTAACAGTTTGTTAAATTTCTTATTTTTTGCATTTGATAAAAAGGTTATTCTCTGTGATTTCGTCCAATTGCGTTTTGAGTTTATTTGAGGAGATCACAAGTTTAAATCCTTAAATTAATCAAGAGTATACAGAATATTATTTATTGGAATTCTGTTTGTCTATTCTGTTGATGAGTATTTCAACACAACCTGATTTTTGGGTTATACCATGTTACTGAATTTTGAAGTGAATTTGTGACAATTTGAATAAATGTCTGTGTTACAAAAACTAGCTTAATTTTCCACATTTTTTTTTAATTTACCCCTTTTTTTTCATTGAAAATGTTTTTTCTTTTCAGCAGGAAAGTTTACAGAGTTTATTTGCAAGCTATAACTACTATGACTGTTTCATTTTTTTCTCATCCAACTTACCTATTTTGGAAGATCTTGATATTATTTCTTGGACATTTTTCTTAATGTCTGCAAATATATGGTCTTTGGATTCTATTTCAATATTGTTTTCCTTCTGTTCCTTACCGCCAATTTCAGTTTTGATATCTTCATTAATTTGAACAAACTCAAACTCAGTTTTGATCTCTACCTTTTCACTGAAGTCATCCTCATCTTTTATTGTGAGTTCATTATTAAATTGGTTAATTATGGGTTTCTTTTGTTCAACTACATCAGAATCGCCTGCATCATATTTCAATTTGCTATTAATGACTGAAAATAAGTTTTCTCTAGTTATAGAGTAACATAAGGCACAAAATCAAATTTTAATAGTACACCTTACAAAAACTCACATAAGCAGCTGGGTTCATCTCGATGCTGTTCAAAGCACATATCATCGTTCACTTTAAATTTTACAAAAGGCTCAATTTCGGTTGGTTCTTCTTTAATTTCGAATCCACAATCTTTTTCGGTGGTAATTTGCTCTTTTTGATATCCACAATTGAACATGTTTATTACTTATACAAATATGGCCTTAATTCTTGAAATGTTCGTTCGTTCATTAATTATGGTCTATCCATTTACAGGATAATATATCAGTCGCGGAAATCCACATCACCTAGGAACGTATTCTGTCGACTTCGATTTTCCTTCGGGGGGCACCGGGATAGTCTCACTCGAAGTGATACCTCAAATGCCCATTACTTTCACAACTCACAACATGTAATTTTTAAACTTTCCAATGCACGTGGAACGGCTGTACAAAAACTGACATTTACTTGACTTCCGGTCCGCGTGGTCAGACAACCGTCTCCCACGACCCCAGGAAGTCGAATCTCTCCATCGACCTGTCAAAACGAAAGCAATATGGCGGCTGTTGGCACACATTGTAATTCGTCATAAGCGACCATAGTGGTAAAAGTGTTTATCTTGTGATTTTCTGTGTGAATTTGAGTAGTTTTTCCAATTTAGGATTATAATTCGTGCTTCAACTGAAGAAAAATGCATTGTAGTTAACTGTGGGTCCCGTCACGACAGGGATAGAGTCGGGTTTCACTCAGTGTCTACAGTATCAAATCATAAGTTTTTGACCAGTTAAAATGACTTATCGATGAGGAGAAGAGCTCTATGGTTAGCTGCAATCAACCTAGAAGATCTTACGGATTCGAAAATCAAGTATCAGAGAGGCTGCAGCAGACATACCCTATGTGCACATTCGTGATAACATCCTTCATTTCGTCATGGATACTTACCTATAACTTCAGACTTTCGTGTTTGATTTGTTCCGTAGAAGATCTTACGGATTCGAAAATCAAGTATCAGAGAGGCTGCAGCAGACATACCCTGTGTGCACATTCGTTCATTCGGTCATGGATACCTACCTATAACTTCAGACTTTTGTGATTTGATTTGTTCCTACGATTACTTGTATGATTTTGCCTACTTGTATATATCTGAACTATTGTACATTAGGAGGTCCCATTTCAAATAAATAAATATATATATATATATATATATATATATATATATATATAATTGATATATTTTCCACTTCAAAAGTAGACAAAACTCCAAATGAATGTTCATATATATGTACCTACCTCCTCAAAAAACATTCTTATAGGTATTGTTATTGAATTACTGGAATACAAATTTTCTTTAGGATTCTGGTGACTCAATAAAAAAAAATATTTAGAACCTTCCCTTTTTAGATATTTCAGGCAATTATCGAAAGCCTCGATCAAGTCTTGTGAAGGGTGTTGTATTTGATTACTCTCGTTTCGGACGTCCATTGTCTTAATGTATTTGAAAAGGTTTACACGATGTTTTGAATGTGAATACTGTATTCAGACGATTGCAGATACAAACATTCGAAGCATCGTGAAAACCTTTTCAAGAACATTAAGACGATGGACGTCCGAAACGAGAGTAATCAAGTTACCACATCGTCTACAACCTTCAAAGGGTATTGTAATTTATTAACAGTAAAAATTGGATATATCGTGATATTTATCGAAATTGTACTATATACAAATATCAATAGTGTGTCATTTTTTTATAATTGGTATTAAATTAAGAGTAATCAACTGAATCAGTAAAACAACAAATAAACAAACATTTATTTATATACAGGGTGTAACTGAATAAGTGTAAAACATTTAAGGAGGTGATTCCTCATCGAAAAAAAGATAGGATCTTTCATATAAAGAAACTTCATTGGAGCATCCCTTGTTAAGATACAGCCCCTTAAAGGGGGTACATAAAATTTGTATAACAATTTTTTTCACAAGCACTGAAAAAGTTACAATATTGAAATTAACCTGATGTTTTGTACTACCAAAAAGACACTTAGCCAGTAATTTATTTGGTTTACCCCATGGTTGTAAGGGTGAAAAACGCAACCCCTAAAATTTATTTCCAATGTAACTTTTGTCTTATTATTTGTTTACCATTTAAAATTTATTTCCGATAGCCTGTTTCATTCTAAACAAAAAATGTCTCTTGGGTTTTTTGCCCAAAATAAACCAGTAAGCAGCAAAACATTATTTTACGAACAACTACAGAGATACATCGTCATAAATGCGAAAATACGAAACTAATCTATCTAGTAGGTCGCTATTAGCGGTAGTGACAATTAAATTGGTATGACGCTGTCAGTTTGGGAATTTTCGAAATTGAATTAATACTAATTGTGTGTTGTTGTTCTGTTCTTAATTTGTTACTTTAATAATTCACTTGTTAATAAAATGGCATACACAAATGAGGAAATGGCTGATATGCATTACGTTTACGGTCTGTCGCAGGGAATGGGTTAGAAGCTTCTAGAAGATATGCTGAAATGTATCCTCAACGGCAGCATCCTTCACATAGAATATTTGCTCGACTTCATCAACGATTACGAGAATATGGTTCATTCGACAAAAGAACGCAGGATTGTGGTCGCCATCGAGAAATACGAACACCACAGCTTGAGGAAGCAGTACTTAATTTGATTGAAGAACAACCTACTACCAGTACTAGAAAGATTGCTTTCCAGCTAAATGTTGATCATATGACGGTATTTCGAATTTTAAAGGAACAACTCTTATACCCTTACCATCTGCAACGAGTACAGGCACTGTTACCGCGAGACTTTCCGAACCGTCTTGAATTTTGCAATTGGATGCTGGAAATGATTAGAAGAAATTGTGACTTTCTGAAGACGATAGAATTCACAGACGAATGTAGTTTTTCTCGGGACAAGATTATTAATTTTCATAATTACCACATATGGGCTGATGAAAACCCTCACGCTATTGTCGAAACTAGCCATCAAGAACAGTTTTCTTAACGTGTGCTCGGAGTTATTGGTGATTTAATTGGGCCTCATTTTCTACCTCCTCGATTAAATGGTGAGGCATACGTTCAATTTTTAAGAGAAGTGCATCCAGTACTGCTGGAGGAAGTTCCTTTGGGCGTCAGAAGGGATATGTTTTTTATGCATGATGGGGCTCCCGCCCATTTTAGTCAAGTAGCACGTCAGCATTTAACTGAAACATATGCAAATCAGTGGATAGGTCGAGGAGGACCACATAAATGGCCCGCTCGATCCCCGGATCTCAATCCTCTCGATTTCTCTATTTGGGGCCATTCACAGCATTTGGTATATCGTACTCCTGTTCGCGATGTAGAGGACTTAAGAAACCGTATCATCGATGCGTGCAGGGTAATCAGAGAGACTCCAGGAATATTTGAGCGAATACGTGGCTCAATGCGCCGACGTCTAGACGCATGCGTAATGTTTGAAGGTAGACATATTGAACATTCACTATGATTTCTACATGTTGTGTGTTTTGTTATTAATAACTTAGTTTTGTTTATTACCCTTTAATCGTTTAATGCAGGTACTAACTACAAAATAACAATAAATCCAGTTCGCATTTATGACGATGTATCTCTGTAGTTGTTCGTAAAATAATGTTTTGCTGCTTACAGGTACATCAAAAATTAAGATCAAACAAAGTATATGTTGCAGTTTAGACATATTTCAACGAGTATTTTCAAGATATTCTTCAACCGAATATGGACTATTTCTCATCTTTAATAGAATATAATCAATAGATGTGCTTTTTGGGGGTTAACATTTCGATAATTTTTCACACGGTATTTCCATACTTTTGCTGAGCACAATTCTGAAATTCAAACCTGACGCTCTAAATTACATTCAGAGACAGTTCTCTCTCGTTTATTCTGGATGATAAATAAAATAATTTTTGATGTTCTACATTCATTTTGAAGGATCAATGGGGTTTAAGTTATGTTTGTATTCATAACCTCCATAAGTTGGAAGACATACTTTCAAACTGAAAAAAATACCTTTATTAACACTGGAAAAGTCGTCATATCTCCTGAAGTAATTGGGAGCACAAAGTTGTGCAATGTTGTTGTTGTTGTGGGAATGTGCAAGTAGGTACCCCAAAATTGTGAAAATTGTTGGAGACTATAAATTTACCCAAAAATCAAACTATATATATTTCACAACCGAAACTTTTAGGGCCAGGATTCGATTTGAACTCCAGATTGAATTAAACAGTACATAGAAAATGGAATATATGAAGTGTCAACAGATTCTAACCTCTGTCCTTAATGCATTTGAAGTGCAAACAAAAGCTTAAGAATTAGTTATCGAAAATAATTGGAGAAAAAGTCTCACTTATTGATTTTATAAACTTTTGAAATGTGTTATTATTAGCAATTTCACTCACCTGCATTGATGCGGCAAAAAATCGACAGCCTGTGACTGACTACACAACACACAACATACAAACACGATTCATTTCAATAAACACACAACATTGGTAATTATATATAACTGAGTTTATAATGTAGAAATAACAATTCACAAATCATAACCTCAATCGGATTGAAAAGCATTCAAATTTTACGATTGGTTGGAAGTTTCATAAGTGACATGTCTGTATTCCACATCAGTGTGCAGATTACCTAAGGTTGGCGAATGTATTTTGTAATGGGGAAACAGATCCAATGCGTTGAACTATGTCAATTTGACACCATCTTCTGTGGAAAATTTGTAACTTCTACAATATGAAACAGGTGGTATCAACTAAAAAGTCTAAACAAAAGCGAATAACTATAACTAAACAATTGCATACTAGAAAGAACTGAGTTGTAAAGATTTGGGAATATATCTTGACACAAAACTAAAAGAATGCTAGGCCTTATATTTAGAAACTACAAATACTTTAAAAGCTTTATCACCATCTACAACTCATTGGTTAAATCTCGGCTAGAGGTCACTTATCTATGCCACTCATATCAGATCACTAGAATCTGTTCAATGACAGTTCATGAAATATGTTACCTACAGACTAGATGGTGTCTACCCTAGTCAGGGAATAGATACCTAACAATATTTAGTTGAAGAGTTTTAATTTTCTATATCTGGAAGACAGGAGAACTTTTTATTCTTGTGTATTTATCTACAAACTTCTGAATAACCTAATTGATTTAACAAAGCTGCTTTTCCAACAAAATTTTCTAGTTCCAAGAATCAGTATCAGAAATGAGCAATGTTTTTACTCACCTTGCCAAGAACCAACATATGTAAATCTCCACTATTTGCAATGTGTAATAACTTCAATCATGTTTGCCAGAAAGTAGACCATCATTCAACATCTTTACAGGTATTCAAATAGAAAATCCAAAACATTTTGTTTGCGAAACAAGATTAATCTTTTTCTCTTTCTATGTTGTGCAAATATCAATATGTTTATATCATTTCACACTTTTAGTGAAAAGTGAGTAAGTCGTCTTCAGAGTGGTGATGATAGTTACTTACATGTTTCAGTTTTCGAATGAGGAATATTAACTGGCCAATCTTCTATTGAAGCGGACAGATGGTAGTCCATGTCAGTAGAATCAAAATTAATGTCTAGTAAAGTAACAGTTTGTTAAATTTCTTATTTTTTGCATTTGATAAAAAGGTTATTCTCTGTGATTTCGTCCAATTGCGTTTTGAGTTTATTTGAGGAGATCACAAGTTTAAATCCTTAAATTAATCAAGAGTATACAGAATATTATTTATTGGAATTCTGTTTGTCTATTCTGTTGATGAGTATTTCAACACAACCTGATTTTTGGGTTATACCATGTTACTGAATTTTGAAGTGAATTTGTGACAATTTGAATAAATGTCTGTGTTACAAAAACTAGCTTAATTTTCCACATTTTTTTAATTTACCCCTTTTTTTCATTGAAAATGTTTTTCTTTTCAGCAGGAAAGTTTACAGAGTTTATTTGCAAGCTATAACTACTATGACTGTTTCATTTTTTTCTCATCCAACTTACCTATTTTGGAAGATCTTGATATTATTTCTTGGACATTTTTCTTAATGTCTGCAAATATATGGTCTTTGGATTCTATTTCAATATTGTTTTCCTTCTGTTCCTTACCGCCAATTTCAGTTTTGATATCTTCATTAATTTGAACAAACTCAAACTCAGTTTTGATCTCTACCTTTTCACTGAAGTCATCCTCATCTTTTATTGTGAGTTCATTATTAAATTGGTTAATTATGGGTTTCTTTTGTTCAACTACATCAGAATCGCCTGCATCATATTTCAATTTGCTATTAATGACTGAAAATAAGTTTTCTCTAGTTATAGAGTAACATAAGGCACAAAATCAAATTTTAATAGTACACCTTACAAAACTCACATAAGCAGCTGGGTTCATCTCGATGCTGTTCAAAGCACATATCATCGTTCACTTTAAATTTTACAAAAGGCTCAATTTCGGTTGGTTCTTCTTTAATTTCGAATCCACAATCTTTTTCGGTGGTAATTTGCTCTTTTTGATATCCACAATTGAACATGTTTATTACTTATACAAATATGGCCTTAATTCTTGAAATGTTCGTTCGTTCATTAATTATGGTCTATCCATTTACAGGATAATATATCAGTCGCGGAAATCCACATCACCTAGGAACGTATTCTGTCGACTTCGATTTTCCTTCGGGGGGCACCGGGATAGTCTCACTCGAAGTGATACCTCAAATGCCCATTACTTTCACAACTCACAACATGTAATTTTTAAACTTTCCAATGCACGTGGAACGGCTGTACAAAAACTGACATTTACTTGACTTCCGGTCCGCGTGGTCAGACAACCGTCTCCCACGACCCCAGGAAGTCGAATCTCTCCATCGACCTGTCAAAACGAAAGCAATATGGCGGCTGTTGGCACACATTGTAATTCGTCATAAGCGACCATAGTGGTAAAAGTGTTTATCTTGTGATTTTCTGTGTGAATTTGAGTAGTTTTTCCAATTTAGGATTATAATTCGTGCTTCAACTGAAGAAAAATGCATTGTAGTTAACTGTGGGTCCCGTCACGACAGGGATAGAGTCGGGTTTCACTCAGTGTCTACAGTATCAAATCATAAGTTTTTGACCAGTTAAAATGACTTATCGATGAGGAGAAGAGCTCTATGGTTAGCTGCAATCAACCTAGAAGATCTTACGGATTCGAAAATCAAGTATCAGAGAGGCTGCAGCAGACATACCCTATGTGCACATTCGTGATAACATCCTTCATTTCGTCATGGATACTTACCTATAACTTCAGACTTTCGTGATTTGATTTGTTCCGTAGAAGATCTTACGGATTCGAAAATCAAGTATCAGAGAGGCTGCAGCAGACATACCCTGTGTGCACATTCGTGATAACATCCTTCATTCGGTCATGGATACCTAACTTAACTTTGTGATTTTTTGTAGATTTGATTTTTCCTACTGATTATCTGTCATGATTTTCTATATTTATATATATTGAACTATTGTAATTAGAGGTCATATTAAATAAATAAATATATATATATATATATATATATATATAATTGATATATTTTCCACTTCAAAAGTAGACAAAACTCCAAATGAATGTTCATATATATGTACCTACCTCCTCAAAAAACATTCTTATAGGTATTGTTATTGAATTACTGGAATACAAATTTTCTTTAGGATTCTGGTGACTCAATAAAAAAAAATATTTAGAACCTTCCCTTTTTAGATATTTCAGGCAATTATCGAAAGCCTCGATCAAGTCTTGTGAAGGGTGTTGTATTTGATTACTCTCGTTTCGGACGTCCATTGTCTTAATGTATTTGAAAAGGTTTACACGATGTTTTGAATGTGAATACTGTATTCAGACGATTGCAGATACAAACATTCGAAGCATCGTGAAAACCTTTTCAAGAACATTAAGACGATGGACGTCCGAAACGAGATAATCAAGTTACCAATCGTCTACAACCTTCAAAGGGTATTGTAATTTATTAACAGTAAAATTGGATATATCGTGATATTTATCGAAATTGTACTATATACAAATATCAATAGTGTGTCATTTTTTTATAATTGGTATTAAATTAAGAGTAATCAACTGAATCAGTAAAACAACAAATAAACAAACATTTATTTATATACAGGGTGTAACTGAATAAGTGTAAAACATTTAAGGAGGTGATTCCTCATCGAAAAAAAGATAGGATCTTTCATATAAAGAAACTTCATTGGAGCATCCCTTGTTAAGATACAGCCCTTAAAGGGGTACATAAAATTTGTATAACAATTTTTTCACAAGCACTGAAAAGTTACAATATTGAAATTAACCTGATGTTTTGTACTACCAAAAGACACTTAGCCAGTAATTTATTTGGTTTACCCCATGGTTGTAAGGGTGAAAACGCAACCCTAAAATTTATTTCCAATGTAACTTTTGTCTTATTATTTGTTTACCATTTAAAATTTATTTCCGATAGCCTGTTTCATTCTAAACAAAAAATGTCTCTTGGGTTTTTGCCCAAAATAAACCAGTAAGCAGCAAAACATTATTTTACGAACAACTACAGAGATACATCGTCATAAATGCGAAAATACGAAACTAATCTATCTAGTAGGTCGCTATTAGCGGTAGTGACAATTAAATTGGTATGACGCTGTCAGTTTGGGAATTTTCGAAATTGAATTAATACTAATTGTGTGTTGTTGTTCTGTTCTTAATTTGTTACTTTAATAATTCACTTGTTAATAAAATGGCATACACAAATGAGGAAATGGCTGATATGCATTACGTTTACGGTCTGTCGCAGGGGAATGGGTTAGAAGCTTCTAGAAGATATGCTGAAATGTATCCTCAACGGCAGCATCCTTCACATAGAATATTTGCTCGACTTCATCAACGATTACGAGAATATGGTTCATTCGACAAAAGAACGCAGGATTGTGGTCGCCATCGAGAAATACGAACACCACAGCTTGAGGAAGCAGTACTTAATTTGATTGAAGAACAACCTACTACCAGTACTAGAAAGATTGCTTTCCAGCTAAATGTTGATCATATGACGGTATTTCGAATTTTAAAGGAACAACTCTTATACCCTTACCATCTGCAACGAGTACAGGCACTGTTACCGCGAGACTTTCCGAACCGTCTTGAATTTTGCAATTGGATGCTGGAAATGATTAGAAGAAATTGTGACTTTCTGAAGACGATAGAATTCACAGACGAATGTAGTTTTCTCGGGACAAGATTATTAATTTTCATAATTACCACATATGGGCTGATGAAAACCCTCACGCTATTGTCGAAACTAGCCATCAAGAACAGTTTTCTCTTAACGTGTGGCTCGGAGTTATTGGGGATGATTTAATTGGGCCTCATTTTCTACCTCCTCGATTAAATGGTGAGGCATACGTTCAATTTTAAGAGAAGTGCATCCAGTACTGCTGGAGGAAGTTCCTTTGGGCGTCAGAAGGGATATGTTTTTTATGCATGATGGGGCTCCCGCCCATTTTAGTCAAGTAGCACGTCAGCATTTAACTGAAACATATGCAAATCAGTGGATAGGTCGAGGAGGACCACATAAATGGCCCGCTCGATCCCCGGATCTCAATCCTCTCGATTTCTCTATTTGGGGCCATTCACAGCATTTGGTATATCGTACTCCTGTTCGCGATGTAGAGGACTTAAGAAACCGTATCATCGATGCGTGCAGGGTAATCAGAGAGACTCCAGGAATATTTGAGCGAATACGTGGCTCAATGCGCCGACGTCTAGACGCATGCGTAATGTTTGAAGGTAGACATATTGAACATTCACTATGATTTCTACATGTTGTGTGTTTTGTTATTAATAACTTAGTTTTGTTTATTACCCTTTAATCGTTTAATGCAGGTACTAACTACAAAATAACAATAAATCCAGTTCGCATTTATGACGATGTATCTCTGTAGTTGTTCGTAAAATAATGTTTTGCTGCTTACTGGTTCATTTTGGGCAAAAAACCCAAGAGACATTTTTTGTTTAGAATGAAACAGGCTATCGGAAATAAATTTTTAAATGGTAAACAAATAATAAGACAAAAAGTTACATTGGAAATAAATTTTAGGGGTTGCGTTTTTCACCCCTTACAACCATGGGGTAAACCAAATAAATTACTGGCTAAGTGTCTTTTTGGTAGTACAAAACGTCAGGTTAATTTCAATATTGTAACTTTTTCAGTGCTTGTGAAAAAAATTGTTATACAAATTTTATGTACCCCCTTTAAGGGGCTGTATCTTAACAAGGGATGCTCCAATGAAGTTTCTTTATATGAAAGATCCTATCGTTTTTTCGATGAGGAATCACCTCCTTAAATGTTTTACACTTATTCAGTTACACCCTGTATATTCATTTGAAACATTTTATTTTTTAGAACAACTGAGCAAGAGGCAAGTCGTCCAATAATTTTTTTTACTGGATGGCATTGGCCACACAGCTTCCAAATCTGTGCGTGACATTGCCTCTAATATAGCACTAATATGACCACCTACTTCACTGAAGGTTTTTAATTTGCCTTTTGTGAATACTTGACCTGAAAAAAAATTATGTCGATTAGAAAGAACTATTATGAAAGTTGAGAAGTAATATTCTTAAATATCATATCAATGTCTCTTATAATAAACAAATGTGGCAATAATCATAATAGAACAGATCAGAAGTTATACATTGCTTCTTATGTATTATTATTCCTAATTTATAATAATTCACTCCGATGACTCAAGATTTGCAACTGTACATATACCCATTAGATAAAACCTGCTGCCTAGGAAAAAACATACTAGACTAACTAAAATATATAAATGATTCTGAGTTTTTGTTCTCACCTTCACAACGAAGCCAGGTTCAAAGTATGTATGTATTCTAAACTTGTATAGGGCTTCATCTGCATTTGGGAAAGCTGAGTAGAAAGCAAATACGAAATAATATCCATATTCGTAACAGGAGGAGCACCAACAATTGAACAATTCAGTTCAGAAATATTCAGTGTAAAAATGATCTAAATCACTGATCAATCCTCAACTTCATTTTATGCCTGTAACAAATATATTGATAAAAATGTAAACAGAAGATGGGGATGTATTTTCAAGCATACCGTTCACGAAAGCCTGTGCTTTTCAACAATAGTGTCTTCAGGTAATCACTCTCCATCTGAATTTTATTAATTAACAACACAAAAGCTCCGAAAATAACCAAAAATACACTTTTACATGCCAAAAGTGCACACTGACAATGATGTTCTTATGGCGATTATCAGTTTGTGTGCCAACAACCGCCATATTGGGTCACGTGGTATGGATTGCCTAATAGTTATAACCTACATTGTCTTCTTATTTTTTTCAATTAATTGTACGAGACAGTTGTTACCACAGGGGGGCGCTACTCCAAGTCACTATCTTATTACTTCGAGGCACAAATTATAAATGTCCGTACCTTAAAATTTAATAACTTGGAGGGGTAATCCCCAGATCATATATGCTACGCTAGATACGGCACCTAGGTTTTATTGTTTTGGGAGGTCCGAGGGGGATCAGCGTACTTTAAGCGTACAAAATAACGGATACTCTCTCTGGTGTCGATTTTTGAAACTATACATACGTACATTGTTTACTTTTCCAAACATTAATGTTAATATGATTTTAGCCATTCTATACCTAAAACATGTGGGATCTCTTGTAATTGTTGTTATTTTATGAAATTCTTGTTTACCTGGTGAATGTTCTGTTGACTATTGTACGTCCTCGAGTGAAAAAATGAGTGATTCAAGTTCAAATCATTATTGTTGTGTACTTCAATGTGACTCTTGGCAAAACGATTCCATTGTATTGTATATTGTTTCTTGTGTCATAACTATGGAAATCTCCAGCTGTACTATATATATATCCAGATTCTTCTTTACGTAGGTTAGGCATTCGAGGATATAAATAGAAGAACGTTTATTATTATTCTATTCAATATTATGTACATAATTCAAGGTAATCATGTCACACAATATGCCAAGGCTTGTGCGTGTGACTTACTTACAAATATAATTATAAATTTATGATTAGACTTAAAAAGATCATTTGCTAGTAACACATAATTGGGGAAATTAAGCTATTGAACATTCAAACTTAAGAATAATAATAAAAAATGTATTTTCAGGTGATAATAATATTTGATAAAATTTGATAAAAAAGAGATGTGTGTATCGATATGATACTGTGTCAGACATGGAATTATCTGAGAAATCACTAGTGAAATACGAAAGTATCTATAGTGTCATAATAAAGTTGTGGTATCTACACCAAGCAAGGTTGTTAATTGCTTCTTTATTTTGTGGTAATTATTAATTCTGAAACTCATAGGTAACCAATTATATATTTTGGGAGCAGTAAAGAGGAAAGTTCTTTGGATTGTTGTGTATGATGTGTGTGGAATCATAACGTTGCTGCAAGATAAGGACCTCCTTATTGTAGGGTGATTCAGTTTGCTCATCTGTATTTTACCTTTTAATATGCATCTTGTGACAGCTTTTATGTAGAGTTGTTCTATTTTCAAGATCCTTGTCTCTTTATAAATAAGATCACTGGGAAAACCCCTTGGTTTATTCCAAATTATTTTAAGTATTTTTTTTTGAGCTATCAGTTTTTTTTTGAGCTAGCACAAGTAACTGTGAGAATACCCATTTCCCTGAATTTTATTTTGCAACAGTCCCTGTAGGATTGTCTAGAGATGACTCTCACACAGCGTCTTTGAATTCCGAACACCTTAGCTAGGTGGCACAAGTGACCCCAGCTTAAAATAGCATAATGTCATATTCGAATGGAATTAAGCAAAGTAAGCTGTCAAGAGAACATCCACAGATACGTAATTCCTGAGATTTCTAATCATATAGGAAATAGAGGAGAGTTTTTTGGCCAATTTGTTTGTATGAGTTTCCCATGTTAGGAGAGGATCAATATACACACCTAGGAATTTTACCGGATCTACCAGGGTTGTCTCATGATTACGTAAAGTAAAGACTAGCGATTTGGATTTGCCTTCATTTAAGGTCAACTTGTTGGCTGTGAACCAGTTTTTGGCTGAACTTATTGTTGTGTTGTCATCTGCAAACAATATAGCTTTGCTGTCAACAATATGATGCGATAGATCGTTTATATGCAAAAAATAAAAATATTGGCTCTGCCGATGACAATGATGAAGAGTTCACTGGAGAAAAACCTGAAGCCTGGATATATCTATACAGAGTCAAGAGAAATGTGAAGGACATCAACATTACAAAATTTGTAGAAAAAAAAAACAATGAAACGGTCGTAGTGAAGGAACTCACAACCAATGAGCATCGTCTTAAATGTTTCATGGTAGGCGCCGACTTCATACATAAGGAAACCTTATACGATACCTCCTTTTGGCCAAAGGGAGTTGGATTCAAAAGATTCGACTTCAAGAGATACAATAACTACAATAGAACAAGTGAAGAGAACGATTTTTTAGCATAAGTCATCCCAATATAGAGTCAAGTGAGACGCTGGAACTGGAACATGTACAGTTTATGTTTTATCTTAACTTCCAAAGTATCAGAAACAAACAAACTCAAATAGAAGTAGAACTTGAACATCACTCATATCCACCATTCATTGTGGAGACAGAAACCTGGCTATCAGAAAATGAAATAGGTAGAGTTTTCCAATTGATAATTATTACTTGGTAAGTAGTTTTTGTCGAAACACATATCGAGGAGGAGGCACTGCATTATGGGCAAAGAAAGGCTATGAAGCAACTCCTACCTCTCTAGTTCATATATGTACTGAAAAAGACTTTGAGGTCTGTGGTGCAGGCTTCAAAACCCACAAAATGTTTTCCATTTACAGATCACCCACCGGTAATTTCCAAAATTTCCTAGATAAACTTGAGATGCTATTAAATGAAGTATTCTCAGTCAGTTCACAAATTTGGTTAAGCGGAGACTTCAACATTGACTTTAGTACCCCATCTAAGGAGGCATATAGTATTTTGAATATCACTGAACAGTTTGGACTAAGATCGATAGTCCATGACTATACAAGAATAACCTCACACTCGAGAACCAAAATCGATAAAATCTTTACAAATGTACAGTCGATCTCTTTAGTAGTAGACACACCTATCTCTGATCACAGACTTATCATTACCTCTGTCAAAAAATCACTGTCAAACTTCGCCCGGGCCGAAAAATCTTTTATGTTCAAAATAATATTTTCCAACAATAATAAGCACCACATGGCAGAATTACTCGATTCTGAAAAATGAGTCTCTGTTTATAAGGCAAAATCCTGCGACGACAAATATAAGAACTTTATTAGTATTCTGACATCCCACTTTAATGTAGCATTTTCCCTAAAATACCTCCAAAATAAAAGTAAAGCAAACAGCACCTGGGTCTCGGAGGAAGTAAAAGCCTCTAGTTCATCGTTGAAGGATCTATATGCTCTTCAAAAAAACACCCTGATTTAAAACCTATATATAAACAAAGGCTCAATGAACATAAAAATCTTACTGAAAACGCCAAAAAGTTACATTTCAGCAATATCATCCAACATTCAGAAAACAAAAACAAGGTCTCCTGGTCAATCATCAATAAGTAAACTCAAAAACAAAGAATATTCAATGCAACCCAATATCTTGCAGGATAATGAAATGATTACAGACCCTAGTAAAGTTGCTAATATATTCAACAACTTCTTTATATCAGCCCCCCAAAAAATCATTGATGCTATTCCGCAAATCCCCCTCGAAGATTCTGCAGATATGCCTAATAGAACCTTACAATCCTTGGTGCTACTGCTATTCACAGAAAATGATATGATCCACATCTTTGCAAAACTTAAAAACAAACATTATTCAGGACCTGATGACCTCCCTTGTAATGTAATCAAAGAATTCAGCTCATTTCTATTATCACCGATCTACTCCTACTCCTTCGAGAACTACTGCTTCGAGACAGGCACAGTCCCTGCTCTACTCAAAACATCGAAAGTTATACCTGTGCACAAAAAAAACTGTAGAAATGAATTGGATAATTATAGGCCAATCTCCTTAACACCATCATTCTCCAAAATTTTCGAATACTGCATGCTAGAAAGGCTCAATCCTTTCATAGAGAAATTTAATTTAATACTAACCGAACAGCATGGATTCAGAAAAACACGGTCAACAACTACTGCTACCACAGAGTCTATACATAATATTCTTGAACAGCTTGACAAAAGAAAATGTCTAATTGGAGTATTCTGCGACTTGAGTAAAGCCTTCGATTGTGTACCACACAATCGGCTACTAGACAAGCTCTGGGCACTTGGCATTAGAGGAAGAGCACATGATTGGTTCAGATCTTTTCTTGCAAATAGAAATCAATATTTATCATTATCCTAAAATGAGAGAGGTCTTATCTCTTCACACTACTCCACTACACTCAGGCCTGACGAAAGGACGGGGAAGCCGGGACAAATTTCCGGGGCCCGTGCCACAAAGGGGGCCCGGAGATCGGACCGCTAAGTTGTGCAAAGTATAACCATGAAGTATGTCTCACAACGTAAAGGGCTAGTCCGACTCTGTATACACAACGCATAGGGTTGGTTAAAGTTATGCCGCGCAACTCCGTGACGCAGCCCAAGTAGCACAGAGTCATAAAATTAACATAATGACTTCTTATACCATCTTAAAAAATATTTTGTTGATCAGTAAAACTACTAATTTAATAATAATTTCTGAATGTGACACTCCTGCTGATCGAATAATAAATCATAAAATAGGTAATGCTGTGAACCGTACCCTTCGACTTGTGAGAAACTGTTCTATCAAATTTCTTGAGGATAAAAAAGAACAAGGTAGTAAATTTAATATTTGTTTTGAACTTGAAAATTATTGGTCTGACCCTAAGCATAAAAATGTTGTCCTTACAACAGTACAGACAATTGAAGATGTAAATTTTCAGATTACAACCATCAAAGAAATAAATATATGACAAAAACTAAACTAACAGGCCCAGCTGAATATCGAAATGACTACTATATTATATTGCATCAAAATATACAATGCTTGAAAAACAAAACTTTAGAACTAGAAATATTTCTAGAAACTTTTGAATCTCAACCATCATTTATTTGTTTAACCGAACACTGGTACACAGAGCAAGAACAATATCTCATTACAGTCGAAGGATACCAGTTGGCTTCTGCTTTTGCAAGGACACATAAAATACATGGTGGATCATGTATTCTTGCGAAAAACTCAATAGATATAAGTGAAATCTCAGAAATCAATAACAAAAGTATGGAATGTGTAATTGAATGTTCATCAGTACTCTGTAAGTCTCTTGTATTAGTATTAATATGCATTTATAGACCTCCTACTGGAGATATTGAGTTGTTTTTACAAATACTTGGTGAAATACTTGACCATGTCCAAAATAAATACCGGAAGTATAAAATAGTGCTCTGTGGAGACTTCAATATTAATCTGTTGAATAAAGAGAAAGAAAACACCCAGTCCTTTATAAATCTGTTATATATGTACAATCTAACGAAACAAATTAATGAACCAACTAGAATAACACTCCGAACTTCTACGTTGCTCGATAATATCTTCATTAACTTCGAAAATGGCTTTCCTGGTGAAGTAGTTACATCTGCTCTATCAGATCATGAGGCTCAAATTCTTAAAATAAATAACACTAAACAGGCTGAAGCCGTGACCAATGAAACGAGGACTAAAAGAGGATATTTTCAGACTCAAAACTTACCCAGTTGAGAAATGAATTACAGATTTTAACATGGGCAACACTCTACTCCTACAATGATCCCAATGAAGCATATGACTACTTCTTTGGAACATTGAAACAACTGATGGACGTAGTTGTTCCCTTGAAAAAGTTTAAAATTAGTGGTAGGAAGAAAAGAGATTGGATAACCACAGGTATTAGAACATCCAGTAAACATAAGAAAATACTATATCAACAGCAGAGAAATGGAACAATCTCAAAGGAAACTTACAAAAATTACTGTAGGATTCTAAAATCTGTGGTAAATGAAGCAAAAAAGATATCTAATATTAATTATATTCAAGAATCAAACAATAAATCTAAGGCAGTATGGAATCTTGTTAAGGCTTATACTGGCCACTCAAATGGTGTGAAAGACTCTATAATCAAAAATGTTGACCCACATGCAAATGATGAAACACTGGTCCTAAATAAAGTAAATAACTTTTTTATAAACAGTTGTCCTGATCTGAGTTGTGACAATTATATAGAAAAGGCTCATTTTATGCCAAACTCTTTCGAAAAGAGTATATTTTTTATGCCAACAAATCCACAAGAAGTTTATAATACAATCATGAATTTAAAAAATACTAGATCAGTTGGGGAGGATGAAATCCCAGTAAAACTTCTAAAGTGTGTAGCTCATGAGTTATGCGAGCCTTTGTCATATCTAATAAACATGTCATTCTCAACGGGTATCTTTCCTGATAAATTAAAAACAGCATTTGTGAGGGCTATATTTAAAAAAGGGGACAAGAGTGTCATTGACAACTACAGGCCTATAGCAATTTTGTCAAATATCAGTAAGATATTTGAAAAAGTAATCTGTGCAAGATTGACTAACTTTTTGGAATCAAACAATCTTCTATCTGACAGACAAAATGGTTTTAGGAAAAATAAATCAACTATCCGAGCTACCTATCAGGCATTATGTAGAGTAATCGAATCACTGAATAAGAAACATAAAACTACTGCTGTCAATCTTGATCTGTCAAAGGCATTTGATAGTGTAGACCACCTCTTGTTGACCAAAAAGTTGTCTCTTTATGGCATTAGAGGGTTAGCACTCAATCTAATCATTTCATATCTCAGAAATAGATACCAATATGTGACTGAATCAAACTCGGATGGCCAGTTTATATCTGGAAAATTACTTATCACCCGAGGTGTACCTCAAGGATCAGTGCTGGGTCCCCTGTTGTATATACTTTATACCAATAACGTTCCCGAAGTGATTAGTGAATATATGGTTCAATATGCTGATGACTGTTCGATCATATTCAGTTCTGATGATCAAGAATCAATAAGATACAATATCACTAAAACTTTAAATACACTGGAGGAATATTTCACCATGCACAATCTGAAGCTGAATACAAATAAAACTCAAATCATCCCCTTTGGTCATAAAATGAATATGGACAGCTTCAACCATGGCACAACATCCTTAAATCCAGTATCAAAACTTTCTTTTCTTGGCATCACGTTCGATTCGAAGTTAGATTGGAAAAGCCACATAAGTGAACTGTCAAAGAACTTATCGAGATACTGCTATGCTCTGAAAGTCATCTCACAGAACATATCCTCAGATGCAGCCTTGATAGCATATTATGCATATGTTCAAAGTCATATTAGGTATGGCATCATTTTCTGGGGAACATCTACTGATGTTAAGAAGATATCCATACTCCAGAAACGCTGCCTAAGAAACATCTTCAATATTCCACGAAGAGTCAGCTGTAGGTCTATATTCATGGATAAGAAGATTCTTAGCTTAACAAGTATATTGATCTATGAAGCAACTATATTTGTTACTGAAAATATGTCCCTCTATACATGCTATAACAGAGATCATAGACATAATACTAGAAATAAAAACAATCTTATGAATATTAGGCCAAGCCTCGCATACATTCAGAAAAACATTCCCTTCTCAGTAATTAACATATATAACAAATTACCTGAATCGTTAAGAACCGGGAAAATTAATTTGAAAAACCTTTTCAAAAAAAGCATACTATACATTGGATGAGTATTTCACAGACATATTAGACGGGTAATGTTCTCTTCCTTTTCCTTCAATTTATGAATTGTAAAATTTACTATTTTTCTTTCTTCTCCTGATTATATCCAGAAATATAATTCTGATTACATCCAGAAATATAATTTTTACTTATACGTGTGTGTGTGTATGGGTTGTGTTTATATATATATAATGAGTGTTTTTTATCTATTTATAACTTTGTGTATTTACTGTAACATCTATTTACTTATTTAATGTATCTGTGTTTTTACTGTAACATCTATCTACTTATTTAATGTATCTGTGTTTTTATATTTTTTTACTTGCTAGTTATGTGTAATCTTAATTATATTGACATGTTCTACACCTGAAAAGGTACTTTTGAAAGAACTAATAAAGGATCTATCTATCTATCTATCTAAAGACCACGTATTTGTATGTTTTAAAACCAAAAAGTTAATGTGCGATTTATAACCTTCAGTCGTTGCTATGACGTCGTGTAGTAGATATAACGAGAGTACAATAAAGAATTCTCGAGATGAAGTTGTACTGTGGTTTGTATGTAAATAAATTGTATGTGTCGTTAAGTAGAACTTAAGAGCAGTTGCTGTGAGGTTATTATGACAATAAACATATGTGGTTCTAATGAATAGATTTTTTAAACGTTTCTACGACTACATATTGTACTCATGTAATGTAGTTTTATCACTTGAACTTTGGTCGTAATGATTACATTATGTATCTATGGTTAGATTATTTTTGTTGGTTATGTTATTTTTGTTGGATAGGTATATTGTGTTATGTATGTAGAATATTCAGTTCCGTATGGATGATTTTAAAATGCCAAAACAAAAATCCAATCTGCCTTTCAAGAGAACTGGAGCGCATAGAAAAATATAAAGAGGAAGGATGAGTGCCTACCCCAAAATTAACATCTGAAATCATTAATCAGTCTAGCGGGACACTGCAAAAAATGAAGTTCATCCAGTTCCTTCAATTGTTTTCACAACAAGGAAAGACATAAATAATATGTATGTGCACTTCGAGTGATAAATGAAAAATATTTAAATATAACTGTTCAACATCAAGATAACCTCTATTGTAAATGTCAGTTATTTTTAGCGTTTTCCATTAGGCGGAACTAGCGGAATGCTTATGCACTCAGTGTATATCTTTTTCTGTTTTGATAGCGTTACGACGTTAGTACAACAAAACTTGCTACTTGTGGTCACAGCGACTACATTACAACTTTTTTATGTAAGATATTGCGATGCCTTTGAGACACTCGTATGATAGTACATACCGGAGTAATTACAACTTTTCGACACTAGAAGGACGGCATCCATGTTTTTCGATTGATTGAAAACATAATTCTGGTAGCCATATTGGAACAAAAATATTTAAAATAAAAAATATGGGACCCTGGGTGTTATATCAATTTAAAAATCATTGGAGATGTGCTAATCAAGTATCTTTCGTAATATGGTCTACATATTTCAACGATTAATGAGAAAAATTGATGAAATATATTTTTTCTGAAATATAAATAAATATTTATCTCTCTCCATTTTCGAGGCGCATGAATTTTAAGTGAGTAGAATTGGATTTTGATCGTAAAAATGGATTTGCTTGGTCACTAGAGTTTCAGAACAATTCTTAAAGACACATAAAGGAAAATCATTTTTATCTCGATAACTATCACGGTCACAGAGTATCATGAACATGTGAAGGAAGGCTGACTAATATATTATATTGATATTATATAAAATCTTTTGATATATTGTAATACTATATTAGAAAGATTATGACCTTCATGCATAATGATATGACTACACTAAGACCACAGAACGACCCTTTAGCGACTGGCTTATATAAGTCTATATTGGCAAGTCATTACCACTATAATAATAATAATTTGTTTATTTCACTAGTTAAAAAGTATATGATAGCGGATAATTCCATCAGTACAGTAACAAGGAAAACGTCATGTGAAGTTGTCTACATACAAACTGTTTCTTATTTATATATACTAATTAATTATTTCAGACACATTTACCTATATATTTTGTAGGATTTGAATTAAAAAGTTAAAAACGTGTGAGGATGCTAGTCAGCAGGTAACAAAACACTTCAAATCCATAAAATAATAGCACACACACTTAACAGTTAAAATTAGATTTCACAGTAAAAATTGCAAATTCATGGTCAGGTTGAAATTTAAAATTCTAGTAATCAGAGAGTGGCACAAAAGGGAGGAGAAAGCACTTAACCTAAAAATTCCTCGAGGGTGTAGCAATTCTTTTCTATGAGAGCAGCTTTCAGTCTGGATTTGAAAATATTGACATTTGCCGAATTTTTTATCGATTCATCAAGCTTATTATACAGTTTTGGTCCTAGGAAAAGATGGCTTTTTTGGTATATGGTAGTTCGGTGTATGTGGGGTATCAATAAATTTTTGGAGCGGGTCTGGTATTGATGCTGAGTTGCAGCAAAGTTCTGCCCGTTCTTGTACATATACATGCAGAGTTCATATATATATATATATATATATATATATATATATATATATTAAAAACCCGCAACAGATAGTATTCGTAGCTCTTTAAAAGTGCTTCTGCATGATTGCCTCCATCCGATGTGGGCCATGATTCTGATAGCATATTTTTGTAACATAAAACCCTCGCTGCAGATGCTCCTGTGCCCCAGGTGAGTATTCCATACCGTAGATGGCAGTGTACTGTTCCATAGTACAGATTCAACAATACCTGTTTACTACAGTGGTTTGACATAAACCTCATTGCGTAGCAATTCCTACGGAGTTTATCACAAAGGGTTTCTATATGAGGGGTCCAGGTGAGTTTGTAGTCTAGCGTGAGGCCTAGCATCTTTGTTGTTGAGCAAGATTCGATGTGCAACTCCTCGTTCTCAAAATGCTGAAGTTCTCATGAACATTATTCAGTGAGAACTTCATTAATGTTGTTTTCGAGATATTTAGTGTCAAATGGTTTTTATTTGCCCATGTTACTACCCGCTCATATATATCCTGAGTTTTTTCTGCCAGAGCTATAGAATTCTTGTCCTTTATGAGGAAATTGGTGTCATCCGCGTATGCAACTACATGTATTCCCGTGAGACTATTCAAGAATTTCATCAGGTCATTGGCATATATGAGGAAAAATAAGGGGCCAAGTATTGAGCCTTGAGGAACGCCCTGCTCAATGGTTACTGACTGACTGACTGTTTTTTGAATGACTACTTTCTGGGTCCTGCCCTGTAGATATGACTTCATCAGTTTCAAGGCAGTACCTCTCACGCCATATCGTTCCATTTTTTGGAGCAGAAGGGTGTGATTTACATTATCGAAAGCTCTGGAAAAGTCTATGAACAATCCACAGATGTTTAGTTTGCCATCGAGGCATTTATGACGTGTTCATGGAAGTCATACAGTGCAGTTTCAGTACTTTTGTTCTGCGAGAAGCCATGCTGGTTTGGAGAAAGCAGTTCATTAGCAGAAAAAAGGATATCAACTGCTTCTTGATATTCAATTCGAAAATTTTTGGAAAGCTTGGAAGTAAACTTATTCCTCTGTAGTTCTCGTACAGATTAAAATCTCCTTTTTAAAAAATTGTAGTAACAAGTGCAGCTTTTAATTTTTCAGGAAAAATTCCACATTCCAGCGATAGATTCATGATGTATGTCAAGGGTTCACATAGTTGAAAAACACATTTTTTCAAAATATTATTTGAGATTTTGTCATGACCACATGCATTGGAATTCTTCAGAGTTCTTGCAAGGTCTAGAACGTCATGCCCAGTTATAGGGTGCAAAAAAATGGAGTTTTGGCAGATTTTTATGTTATTTTCCAAAAAACTCATATCAATAACTTCTTGCTTGACAGCACCAGAAAAAAATTTGTTGAAGTTGTTAGCCATGTCAATTTCAGGGACACTTTCACCACCTTCATTAATTATAATATTATCGGGATTCTTTACTTTTTTCTGAATTTGATTAAGAGTTTGCCACATAGTTTTTGATTTATTTTTAGAGTTGGCTATTCTATAGTCAATACCCTGTTTGTAACTGTCTTTGAGTTTTTCTCTGTACGTTTGCGTTACTTGCCTACTTATGTTGAGTTCACTTAAAATAATGGTGAACTAAATTATGGAAAATTTTGGTGTTATATGCTTGGGTTAAATTCTTCATTTGTTTGCGGAAACGTTTCAGCGGAAACGATACTTCAAAATAATGGTGAACTAAATTATGGAACATGTCGTAAGCTTTGTTTGGACAGGTTTCATTGTAGACATTTTCCCATAATTCATTTTCTAGATAGAGTTTGAAGTTATTGATATTGTTCTCCGAAAAATATCTACCGTAACTTGCTGAGCTTTTTTCCAGTTTTTCATTTTTAATAGTTGGAATTCGAATGATTTGGGTGAAGTGATCAGACAGATAGTAGTTTTTGACTGCCACTTCGTAGTCAGTACTGTCCCTAATAATAAAATTATCCAGGCATGTACTTGAGTTAGCAGTTATCCTTGTTGGCTCGTCGATAACATATTTAAAATTGAAAATTCCTAATTGGTCCCGAAAAAGGTTCAGTTCCCTACTGGCAACAGTAAAATTTATGTTAAAATCTCCCCCTATGATGATGGTATTATAGTTTTCACTTACCAGAGTTAGCATCCCCATGAAGTGGCTTAGAAAATATTTTAGACTACCTGATGGAGGTCTATAGATACATACGCATACCGTACTACTTTATAACGTCGATGTGACGTCGCAAGAGTGTGCCTTTTTGTCGTATTGGCATACATAGCGATGTCTTAGCATATCACAAGACATAAGTCATGGACTTTTGCGAAAGGTCTAGTAGACGTCTGTACAACCGAATTATGACCTCTGTGTGCTACTTGGGAGCTCTCTTAGTCTTTGTTTTACTTGTTTTTATTTTTAATATAATACATGTTTATTTTGATTTTCAAGCATTTTCATTTAATGATCAGATCATCAAGCCTTTAATTTTTTTTAAATCAGGAGTATTATGGGTAAGTAAAAGGTTTACCATGATTATTTTAAACGGTCAATATTTATGCGGGCTCGAAACATACGCACTAGCACTAGCTCGCGTGCCCGAAACATATAGCTATCCCGGGGCCTGCACTAGCTCTCGGCGGCCCTGACTACACTTTCCGTGAAACTAGGAGTTCCCCAAGGAAGTGTAGTAGCTCCAATTCTGTTCTCCCTGTATCTGGCAGACATTGTGAACTACCTATCAGAATTTAAAGGTATCTTGTATGCGGATGATCTGTCGATCTTGGTATCAAAAGAATCTAATGATTTGAATGAACAAGGTGGTATCGATCTGATGTACAAAATTACCAAATGGTTCTCAAAAAATAAGCTGTATATAAACTCAGCAAAAACTGAATTTCTTATCTTCCATACAAGACAAAAACAAATTAAAAATATCAACCTGACCTTAAACAACACTAATGTGAATTGTAATAGCACTGTTAAGTTCTTAGGTCTCACTATAAATGATAAACTAGACTGGGAAACCCACATATCTACAGTAATAAAAAATATTAACACCAAAATATTCCAGGTACGCTGTATGTATAATGTCCTGACAACCGCGGTAATGAAAAACTTCTATTTTGCAGAAATTAAATCGAGACTGGCATATGAAATTATAGTCTGGGGACAATCACCTGCTGACAAACGTATCTTTATTACACAGAAAAAGTGCATTCGTGCCATGTTTCGTAAACCTCAAACAGAATCTAGTAGACCTCTCTTTAAAAAGCTACAAGTATTACCCCTCATTTCTCTGTACATATTGGAAACTGCCCGTTACATTTACAAATGTAAAAATAATTTACTCTGCCGTAATGACATTCACAGTCATTCCACCAGGAATCAGCATCTGCTGAATACAATAACAGTAACAATAAAATTCCCCAAAACATTAGAGATGTACCTACCTATTTCAGATTCAAGAAGTCACTGAAAAAAGTACTAATGGAGGGTGCATTCTATACTTTGGAAGAATTCTTTAAGATATAATTTAATGTTAGTGTATTCTGTCATACTCTATGTGAAATTGTTTTCTTATCATAATATTTAAATTGTAGTGTACTCTGTGTGCACTTGTTCTCATTCTTATAATATTTATTTTTTTACTCTGTAATTTTGTATTGTCTCTATACTCCAAATGTCTTATACCACTTGTAGTCTTCAGATGAATAAACTTGAATTGAAAAATATATATTAGGAAGAGGGTAGGGCCCAGGATTGAGCCTTGGGGCACCCCACCCCGTGTTTTATCCAGGTTTTGTTGGAGATATAACTGTTATGTGTAACATACTGTCGTCTATCTGCTAGGTAAAAGAGCATAAAGTTGATGCTATTATGGCTAATTATACCGGCTTAGCTTTATTAGTAGTAAGTCGTGTTGAACCCAGTCGAACGCTTTAGTTCTGTCATGAAAGTCAGCGACGACATACAAACCATCTTCAAATCCATTATTTATGACTTTTACAAGTTCATTTATAGCAAGAGTTGTTGAAAGATTCTTACGAAAGCCAAATTGGCATTTGTTGAATAGGTCGTTTGATTCAAAATAATCGATTATTCTCATTTTTAGCTGTGCTTCAAATTAAAAAACAAATCGGTAGCAAGGAAATGGGCCTGTAATTTAATAGTTCATCTGCCGATCTTTTTTTATAAATAGGAATGACCTTGGCCAGTTTTAAAATGTTCGGAAATACATCGTTTGCTATGCAAGAATTTATCAGGTTTGTCAGGGGATATATTATTAGGTTGATTATGGTTTTTACGATTTTGACATTGATGTCATAAGCATCAGTGCAATTTGTATTTTTCAAGTTTGAGATGACTTCTCGGACCTCATTGTAGCTTACCTCATGAAAATAAAATTTAAGGTTTGTATTTATTTGGATTTTTTCTGCGGGATTTGAGGGAGTATGGGGTAGATTTTCCACTAAGTCCTCCCAGAGAAATAGACATTGAAGTTTTCCGCTGATAAATTTGGACCATTTTCGGATTTTATGATGGGGTTGTTGCCACATGACTAATATATAAAAATTTATTAGATTCACTTAGCTCAAATTCATCATTACTGTCACTTTTCATTAAACGTTCTCAAAGTTTCCGTTTGTTCAAATATTTATTTTCACGAGCCATGTTTTTCGACCCGAAAACCAAAATACTTGCAGACTCAGGTCACATCGAAACGTTACTGTTGCAGTAAGTCGATCTAATAAAAGAATACATGAATTCGTGAAACAATGCCTCTGAGTTCGTGCCTGATACACAAAATTCTGATTAATAGCACAAGAGTTTTGAAACATTTTGTAAACGTCTCGGCCAGAAACAAATCATCTGTAGGCAACACAGAATACATTAAAAATCGCGTATTCGACCGGTACCCGCAGTTAGCACACATAAAGGTCCCGCGTATTTATCCGGTTCCCGTTGTACGATTACAAAATTATTTTACATAGATATCCGGTTCCCGCACTGAAAAGGTTAACATACACTGAAGAGAAATGATTGGCAACCATATTCTCAGTATCGTTTAACATATCATTCACATATGAGTTAACTCCATCATTTTAAAGCATATTAAAAGAGTAGGCAGTATGCAAGGAATTTTTTCAACAGTATATAGAAGGTAATATATAAAAGCCACAAAATAAGGGAGATACCATTATTTTTAAACTCGAGTAGTGTCCAGGCCACAACTTGTTTTCAGTGGGCCAAATCAACATATTTTTTCCCATAATTTTTTTTCGGTTGATTGCATTCTTCAAATAATGACACACGTTTACAAAAACAATGGACTTGTAGACATGCTTTTATGTATGTATTTACAATTTTTAACATCTAAGTATTTTTTGTACCTCTTATATTCTTCACCTTTCCGAAAGAATATAATCACTATAGTCTTGATAAAAGGAATATAATAAAGAGTACTATTTAACCCCGTGCAGTTCTTTGACTGCAACCTCACGATCTTTGAATATTCTATATATGATTATTGTCCGGCTGAAATCTAATCTACAGATGAAATTAGCAGGTTGTTTTCTATAAAAACTTTTTTTAACTCTGCTGAGCTTTTGACGAGCTTTTTCAAGGAAACAAATGAAATATTGTTACGTCAAACGAGAGGTTATTGAAAAGAGAATTTTCAAATACAGGAATGTGGAAGTACATAATAAAATTCTAATCAATTATTCAATCAATCTTTATTTAAATGTTTGTGACATGGTTTACATGAACAGTCAATTATTAAAAAAATACTTATATTATGAATGATACAAACATTTTAAAAGAACAAGCATCGAAATTACCCTCATCATAAAAAAGTAATCCATCACATACACTAAAATCATCAACACCATGAAACGAGTTCAAATTATGTTTCAATTGAGACAAATTATCAATTTCTCTTAGGATTTCCAGAATATTGTTAAAAGGTTTAAGACCAACATGATCAAGAAGATTGAACTTTAAATATGATCAAATTTTTAATATATAAAGATGAGAGAAAATCAGAAGATTATTACTAATATACAACAAAGATAATATATAATGTAAATTAGTAAAATGCCTATTTCAAAGTTGTGATTCGGTGTCCTCTTGATCATAGAAGAGGACGTATGCTCCTCCACTCACAATGGATTTTGGTGACAGCGGTGATACTCTCGAGTCATTGTACTCGTGCCATGTGCCTGCGTAAGGGTGCCTACAGTAAGCCGTGTAGTGTCCGTTAAGAGTTGTTCCGCTATGGTTGGATACAGCATACAAGTTGTAGCGACACGGAGCTGCGTTATCTACTGCATAAGTATTCATATCTAATCCATCGAGAGGAAAGTCAATGAAGACATTTAGTTTTCCTCTGAATCTATCCTTCTGCGAAATTTTTTTCAAGTGAATTACTAAAATTTTGGGGAATTTAAGTATAGATAATGACTTCGTGCATTTTCTCCTTTTCTTACATTTAGAACAAGTGGGTTTTTCGTCATCATCCAAAATTTCTTCCCTAGTAAACGAGTCTAAACATTGTGACAGACTGAGCTTGCCAGTAATCTGTGGAATAGGGAGTGAAAGGTCCCAGAATGGGTGAAAAGTGACAGAACAATGGCCACAGAAAGTACATTTCAACGATAGTTGACCAACAAAGTTATCGACAATTTTTGAGTTGTCCATTCTAAGATATCTTGACCAAGACTCTTTTGCCTTTTCATTATCGCTCAAATTTTCATCGATTTCTATGAACGTAGGTTTAGGCCTTTCTCTTACTCTGTTTACATCTTCATGAAGACCTTCCAATAAATATCTGAAAAATTCGTTGGCATCCTGTTGAGCGTCACCCATAAAACGAGGTGCAAATCTTTGTATCTGGTTTTTCAAAGAAACAGTGTTAACCACCACATCAGACGAATCTTCTGACCAAAGTTCTTTTACCACTTCTTCAAATGCTTTTATCAAAGAATCCTTCATACTTGATATGCTTGTGTTGATATCCTTCAAATGTTCGTTTTTTCTCAGATACTCGAGCAACCATCTGGTATTCGATAAACATTGTATTGCGCTATTCATAAAGCAAGTATTGCCAATGTTTTTTAAACCATTAAGACCGAGAGTTTTGGAGCTTCCAAGCACAAGTGGTTTCATGGAGTTATAACTGAGGGAGATGCGCTCACCGCTACTGCTATCTTCAAAGGAATAGTCTCTTATGCGATGATTTTCTCTATCATTGGAACTCGATTGGAGGCTGCTTGAAATCGAGTTGGGTAAAGATATGGCAGATCGCGTTATTTTTTTGGAGGTGGATGAATCCAAATTATACTTTTCAGGTATTTGGCTCCGGATATTAGACTTATGGATACTACTTGACATGTTAATTCTTTGTGGACGAATAAATATATCATCTAAACGTTGAGTAGCGGTAATAGAACCCAGAATTGACAAACTTTCACTATTGGATATCGAGCTATATTGAGATATGTTCTTTTTAGAATGTGGATTGTAGAAAAATTCATCCAAATGACGTCCAACTGGAATGGTTCCCAACACCGAAGCTGCATTACCTCTTTGAATGGCGATGCTGATGCATTGAAGGAGAAAGCTGGTGGATCTCCTATCATCGGTCACTTGGAAAATCTTTCTACCAATCTCTTCAATAAATTCCGTTGCTTGGAGGCCAAATACTCCGTAGGTTTCAATAGCTACAGGGTAGAAAATGTAGAGATTTCTCAGGTTTTGATATATCTTTATCTTAACTTTCTCTCCATTTTCTGCAGCTGCACCCTTGCGAATGGAGGTTGAGTTCAAGTGTGATGTGGCCATAGTGTCCATACAAGTAAAATCCCATACCACTGGTTTACCAAATTTCCAAGGAATTAATGTCATTCCATCTGGTCGTTTTCCATCATCACGACTGACACCTGATGGCTCTAAGATAGCTGGAATTTTGGCAGTTATCAAAGCTCTCTTTATCAAGTCATTGACTGCATCATGGCGGGACCTACGACCAGCGCTAAATTTGCAACTCAAACCATGAACCCCAGATTCATCTACTTCAGCACCACATTTGCAATTGTGACGGACACAAATTGAAGAACACAGCCGAAGTCCAACAGAAATTCTGAATGTTTCATTGTCAAGAAGATTACCCAAAGAAGAAACTGGTAATGCATCGAGCCACGCACCTGATTCCTTTGAAGACACTGCATTGAGACAAGCCTTCTGAGATGTAGATACAGCTGTTTCAAACAGATTATTCAAATTAAATTTCAAGAGCGGATGATCCCATGCACTTTGCATTTTCTTATCCGTACCTTGCAGAGGGACATTGACTTTAGAAATCCACAATCTTTCGCCTTCTTCATAGAAAGAATCTATCAATCCAAAAAAATCTGATGGGAGTATCGAGTTCACCAAATGAGAAACACTATTTAAGGAAGATAAAAATGCTGGTAAGGTGAGTGATGATGCCAAACGAATACCCAATCCCCCCATTTTCACAGGAAGCGTTGCTTGAAGCCAATTCTCGTTACGAAATTGATTATTTGTTATCGATTCGAGAGTACTTTTTATCAATTCATCGAATTTCTCTAACTCTAAATTACCATGCCATGTTGGAGAACATCTAAGTATATACATAAGTTTGGGTAATGCCAAACAGTTTTTTAGTAGGAAAAAAGCAGCATGAGCTGGAATTTCTTTGAGCCGTGAAGATATTAGTGAGAGAGAGTCTGTTTTATCTTTGATACATGTAGAAAGAGCCTCAAGAGTAACAGGTGCACCAAGAAGTACAAAATCAGATTCTATTAATAATTTCAAACCAGGAATGAAAAAGACGAACTCATCGAAAACTTTTTGATTTGGAACATCAAGAAAGAAGATTTCACATTTATTGGTATTCAATTCGATACCAATTTCATTCAAATTGGAAATTATGTATTTCAAATCCTCCAAAATAACATTTTTCTCTCCTCCTATGGAACCATCATCGAGATACCAACCGTTGAACTCGCTCTTGATCGACTTGGTCAAATCGTCGATTGCAAGACAGAAAAGAGCTGGACCTAATGGGCCTCCTTGTTGGATTCCTCTCTCTGAGATGATAATTTCTTCACCAAAATTTAAAAAAGAGGGAAAATTATAACATTGATTTAAGAATGGAAATATATTTGGTATTGAATCCTTCACCTTCTTCAACAATAAATTTCTGTCAACCATGTTGAATGCATTTTTAAAATCTAGCTTGAGAAACACTCTTGATTTCGGGTTTGGGTGTTGATTAATATACTGTCGTGCAGCATGGGCAACAGCTTCGTACCCTCCAGGAGTTCCAAAACCAAACTGAGTGGGACGAAAAACTTCTCCTAGCTTTTCTTTTATACTAAAACGCGCCAATTTTGCCACTAGTCGACGATAAAACATTCCAACTGCTATGGGTCGAATTCCACCATCTTCCTTTTTCAAAGCACAAAGTGAAGCTCCATATAAAACTGTACAAATTTCAGGATTCACTCTGCCTGCCAGCATAAAGTTGCATAATGCCGTCAATGAATTTAAAAGTTTTTCGCTCGCACAACCTGAACTCTCACTGAGCATATCTTGAATATGAGATGGTCTGAGCGAGTCTATGCCACCAGCAGAACTTGTTTTGAAAGATTTCACTGCCTCATTAACATTGATTTTATCGACTTCTAGTGGTTCAATTTCCTGACGGTCGTATTGGAGAGGTTCAGATCTGATAGCAGCTGGGTGTTTTGACTTCAGTTGTAAAAATGTTGAATTGTCAAAACTTGCAATCGTATCGTTTGAGCTGAGAATTCTTATAGCCGATGAGAGGTCTCCATCCGAAATCTTATTCATAACACTTCTCGTCAAGTTTGGGGAAAATTTTGATGAACATTGTTTGGTTTGGACATTTGGATGGGTCGAGTCTGAATCATTGATATTCTTTTTAATCAAAGATGAAAGGGACACCTTTCGTTCTTTACTACTTTGAGGAATTTGAAGATTCTTGTAACTGAAGAGAAATAATTTTTCCCAAGATTCTATGGAATTAAACTTGATACATTCATCTATAGCATCGCTGAAAGCGAATGCACAACAGATTCTTGCAGATTTTGGGATTCTTTTTATTACGAAAGTGCTTCTTTTGAATTTGGCCAGGCGATTATGAAGTTGATTACTCCTTTCTTGATTGTGTTTTTCTTGGGAATCATAGGTTGACTTGTTTTGTAAATATATTGGCAGTGAATGGTGAATGGGAGTATTGTGAATTCTCAGTCCTTTTTCAGTTTTGAAAGATTTGAAACAGATCTCACAAGATGGCATATGACTAGAGATACACTCCTTACCATTGAGTTCATCATTTTGGGACCTCATCTGGTAGATCGTATTGAGTAATTCTTATAACTGATATCCAAAATATTAGGATAATCCTGTAGGTAAATTCTGCCAATGATGTCAAATTGGCAGCTGACAAATTAATCACCGTCAAATGATCACAAATGTAGAAAAATACCAAACCAAGGCAGAATTTCATCGATCTTCTTGTCCTCTGGGTTCTTGGGTACGACAAGTGGAAATTGGGACAGCCTCCAATATTTATAAGGTAAAATTTTCGATATATAATCTTCAAAACTGGGAGATGTATAGTGACAATGGTACAGGGGCTATTGATTATTTGGAATAACTTGATTATTGGTCTAGCAAAATTTAAAGAAAATTAATTCATTTTCTTGTTTCATATCTAGGATTTTCGTAAATTCATACCCTAAGGGGGTGAAATAAAGGGTTGAAAATCCCATCGGACCCACAACTAGTAACATTATAAAGATGCAAAAATAATCTTCAGTGAATCGACTCAAATGAAGAGAATGCATGAGAGAACTGATATCAAACATAGTTTTACTTTGCTTGGTTTTACTACATGCAGTGAGCTTTTGAGCAAATTATTAGAACGAATTTCACATTGAAATATCTTTCTCCTTTAGTTTTCTCATGCATGAATGAATAGACAAATTTTCGCATTAAAATGGGTATTCCCCTTCATGAGTTTTCTTATGACACAATGATGCACTTTGTTTATGTGCAAAACTCTTTAGGCAAACTTTGCATTGGAATGGTTTTTCTCCTGTATGAATCCTCTCATGACCCAACAACGTGCTTTTGAGTATAAAACTCTTGGAACATACTTTGCATTGAAATGGTTTTTCTCCTGTGTGAATTCTCTCGTGTACTGTGAGACTCCCCTTGACGGTAAACGACTTTGAACAGATTGAACACTGAAACGGTTTTTTTCCTGTATGAATTCTCTCATGTATCTCAAGATTCATTTTCCTTTCAAACGACTTTGAACAGACTTTGCACTGAAAAGGTTTTTCTCCTGTATGAATTCTCTCGTGCGCCGAGAGATACTTCTTTAGGGAAAACGATTTTGGACAGATTTTACACTGAAATGGTTTTTCTCCCGAGTGACTTTTTTCATGTCCCGTGCTGCAATAATGTGCTTTTGTATGCAAAACTCTTCAGACAAACTTTGCATTGAAATGGTTTCTCTTCTGTATGAATTTTATTGTGTCCCGTAAGATGCTCCTTTCTACACTCAAAAGGATATAATTTTGGACAATATTCACACTGAGGGAGTATCTGAATCATCTGAGAATTATTCGAATTAATCCTTATTGTAGATTCTTTCACAGTATCATTAGCCCTATCCACAGCTGTTCCACACTCTTCTATATTTTGTTGAGGCCATATTTCGGAGTCTGAAAAAAAATTGAATAAATTACTAGATTTTTCTTAATGGAATCTTCATACAAGAAAGGATCAGTATGATATTTGCAGAACATAAAATGTATTTATTATCATCCCAAGAAATACTCACAGTAGGGATATTTACAAAATGCACATAAAGAATATCAATATCAAAGGAAAACTTTGAACATAGTTGAAAAGTTAAATCAAATAATGGTTGAATTAAAGAAAGGAAATAATAATGAACACTTTATTGTCCAAACAGGAGTACACCCAATTACAGGACAGATTAAGATTATTGTGATATGTGTTACATTTTATTTGCAGTTTTCAACTTTTTCAGTTATGTGCTTTTAACTGTGATTTGAATTGGTCCAGTGAGCTGAGGAATGGGTAAATTTTTTTACAAAGTGTGTTAAAATTACTACACATTGAATTTATTGGTGAGTTTGCCATGATATTTGTTCGCGGGACTGAAATGTAAAATGTCTGTTCGGATCTGCTGTTAATTCTTGGTACATAGAAGTTCAGTTGAGCAGTCAGATCTGGACAGTCTACGAGATTGTGGATGAGTTTATACAAAAAAATACAAGAACAATAATTAATTCTCCGTTCTCTGAGTGAGAGCATTCCAAAACGTTTTAAAAGGATGTTATTGTCTATGCCTTGAGGGGGATATTGTCCATCCGTTTTCCATGCCATGTACTTTATGAGGGTTCTTTGAACTGATTCTATTTGCTCAATATATATGGTATAGCTTGGGGAACATATTAGTGAGCAATATTCAATTCTGGACCAGACATATGCATTAAATAGGGTTGAATAACATTTTATGTTTGTGAAATCTCTGCAGTTTCGAAAGATGAATCCTAGCATTTTTTTGGCTGATGAAATAGTTTTTGTTATGTGTACAGAAAAGTTTAGTTTATCATTGAAATAAATTCCAAGATCTTTGATGTGTTGTTCATATTGTAGCGGGGTTTCATTGATTGAGTAGTTAAATAAGTTGGTGTTGTGGTGCAGAGATATTGTTAAATACTTTATTTATTTATGTTGAGTGGAAGTTTATTTGTAAGACACCATTCATAAAGGTTATTTAGATCTTGTTGAAGGAGGATACATATGAAAACGAAACAACAATTTCAATTTAATGAAAATATTCCTGAATTAAAAAGAAAAATGCAATTCAAATTTATTTAATTTATAGAATTGTGAAGCTATGGACGAGGCAGGTATAATAAATACAGGTTGTAACCCAATTTGTAGTCCCGTGAATGACGGGTGTAAAATACAAAATTTTATAACGAAATATAGGGGTAAAAACTGCAACCGCTACAAGCTGATGGAAGCCCCCAATTGTCCACATGGCAGTGTTTACTTTTCAGGCGAGATGAAAACTGTGGGTGTCATCACAAATGATTTTTTGATTATGGTTTGTTGAGTTCTTGAAGTATGCTGACTTTATCACTAGTTTGGATATAACGAGGTTCGTTTGTTTTCATTGGTGTAGAATTGATGTTATTTTGAATTTGAATACTTATCACCGGTTAGCCTGCAACGAATGTTAATAAAAATTCTTAGACTTTTTTGTACATTCCTCAAAAAATCAGTTCCAAATTCCACATATTAAAATGTTTATTGCATCCGGTAATTGCCAGTGTTTTTTTACGGCTTAAGTTAGGTGGAAATGATTTATGTTGAAATGAGTTTTTTCCTGTTACATGCAGGGAAACGGTTTTTAAATCGAACTTTATCGTACATTCAGACATGTAAGTTGTTGAGTTCTCATTTATCAAGGTGGATTTTATATATCCAGGAGAATTCATTCAACATAGAATATTGTAAAGGTTCTGAAAATGTGGTGGCTGATACATTATCAAGATTCCCAATAATTTCTGGTAGCGAAAAGGAAATGGAGGTTCCTGATTATTCTAAAATCAATATATTTCTTCTTAGTAGTAACGAGCTTTCTGGTATTATACGAAACAATTTCAAAAATATTTTTATCCCACAAACGCAGGATGACTTTTGTGTACGTATAAGAAAAGAGCTTATGAAAGGAGCGCTAGGTTCAAAACGTTGTAAGGAATGTTATTTGATTCATGATGATCTATTATTTCGTACAGGAATCAAGGATAAATGTGGTGCAAGACTGTGTATTCCAAAAAAATATAATAGGGAGGTACAATTTGGGGAATCTCGGCAAAAAAATTATATTGAAAATATTTCTTATCCACCATTGTTTATACCTGATAGAAATATAATTCCTAACGCAGAAGAAACTAAGTACAAAAGCTCGTAAACGACAGTTGAGACATGAAAAAAATAAACATAAATTGACGGAATTTAAGGTGGGAGATAAAGTTTTGGTGAAATCTCATCCACTGTCTTCGGCAGAAAATAAGGAAATTAAAAAATTATTTCTTTTATATCAGGGTCCCTGTACCGTCACCAAGGTAGTTAATCCTAACGCCTATCAAATCAAAGACGATGATTGTGATGTATGTTGGGTTATTCTCAATATGAATACTCTGTACATGTATTTAGAATGCTTATGTCAAAGAAAGATGTTGTCATGATGTATGAATTTTGTTTAATAAATAAATAGTTTTTGCAACTTTGAACATTTCTTTGAAGTCAGAGATTAATTATTACTCAAATAGTGTGAATACATTACAATTGGCGACGAGCGGTTAACTGGAACGATTGGAAAGGTTGAAAGAATTGATTGGAATTTGAAAGCAATAGTAAATCATGCCGAAAGCAGATAGGCACAGTATACTTAGAGGGTCTATTGGTTCTCTGTCCGAGTATACAATGAGCGATGATTGGTGTACCTATGAAGAGAGAATGGAGCAGTATTTCTTGGCAAATTATGTAGATGAAGATAAGAAAGTAGCCGTTCTTTTGACATTGATAGGCGAACAGGCCTACAGGATTCTACGAGATATTTGTGATCCAGATTTACCAAAAACTAAAACATATATCGAACTGTGTACGATTTTAAAGACTCAGTTTTCCAGACAGGTATCTGTTTTCAAGGAAAGGATACAATTTTATGATCTTAGACAACTGGAAAATGAATCTGTCAGACAATGGTATGTCAGAATGAAAAATAAATCAATAGATTGTAAATTTGGAAATTTACTACAAGAGGTTCTCAAAGATAAGTTTGTTTCTGGTTTGAGAAGAGGAGCTATTCTAGATAAAGTTTGTGAAGAAGAACATTCGTCAAGTTTGGACTCGGTATTAGAAGTGGCGTTGAAGAAGGAGGCCTCTTTGGCTTCGTCAACTTTTGGTTCAACATTCAATAAGCTAAACGTAGCACGCAGTTATTCCAAGGATACACCGGGAAAGAGGCAGCAGGAGGCATCTCTAGAAAACAAAACAAGAGTCCAAAGAAGTTCCAACGTTGCTGGAGAAGGAAGTAGTGTACCCAAGTGTAAGAGTTGTGGTGAAGGTTATCATAATTTTTCTAAATGTAAATTTAAAACATATACAGTAAAAACCGGATATAACGACATTGAAGGGACCGTATACTTCGTACGTTATGTCCGATAGTTGTTATAAGCAATATACACAAGTATGTATGTATATATTATGTCTGTTTGTAGTATGGGGATAGGTTATGCATATTAACTTGTTTTCAAATAACTTTTATGTTCAGATGTCCTCGATCGTTTAATTTCCAAAGAGTTGTTCTCGAAAAGAGCTTTTATTTTATATCTATCCTTCCAAATCGTTGATATCGTAGAGTTTGAGACTCCACATTCCTTTGCAATTTCACTATTTGACTCGCCATTTTCTAATCTCCATATAATGTGTGATTTTTCTTCAATATTAAACACTTTCCTATTTCTTTTTTGCGACATAGTAACGCGTAATCACACGATCTAAACCAAAAGTTTTAAAATCAACCTGTAATTCACGCGGTCAACTATCGCACTGAATAAGTCGTAAAACATGCAAGGTCAAATGGCAAAGAGCGGGAAAGAGGTTCTATAGCAAAATATTCCTTCATATTATTAGTATAAAGGTGAAAATTGTTCGTAATGTTTTGTTTTGCTGGAATAGGTAAACGGTTGGTCGTTATAGCCGATGAATATCGATAAAGTTTCGTCGTTTTAAGCGATATGTCGCTGTATCCCATGTCGTTATAGGCGGTATGTGTACTTATTATTTTATATAGATTCGGCCAGGACCTTGCCATTCGGTTGTTATAACCGATCTGTCGTTATAAACGATGTCGTTATATTCGGTTTTTACTGTACTTGCAAAATTTGCAAAAAAATTGGTCATATTGCAAAGGTATGTCATTTCAACAATCATTTTCTCGAAGTTGAAGAATATGCTTTTGAAGAAATGAATGAACAAACATTCGATTTCGTGGAAATGTATTTTGTCAACTCTGCTGGTTTTATAAAACCGCATAGGGTTGAAATGCTCGTTAATAATATAACTCTTCTGATGGAATTGGATTCAGGAGCAGGTATTTCCGTTATTTCTGAAAGTATTTTCGTAGATAAATTTGGTGATTGTTCTTTGAATGAAACTTCTATTCGGTTAAAATCGTACGATGGTAACATTATCATTCCTGAGGGGGAAATTTACGTTACAATGAAATATAATAATATTTGTGTACCAAATTGCAGATTATTAGTAGTAAAAAAGGGGAGTACATGTTTACTTGGTAGGGATTTGATGAAAGTTTTCAATTTCGACATACAAGGAATTGAACAAATGAATTTACTGGAGACAAATAATAGTTTGGATGTTTTATTAAAAAAATATAATGATTTATTTAAAGATGAATTAGGTTTGTATAAATATGAAAAAGTTGAGCTTAAATTAAACAGCAATGTGAAACCAGTTTTTTGTAAACCTAGACCAGTTCTATTTGTTTTCAAACAACACATGAATGATGAGTTAGATGAATTAGAAAAAAAAGGGGTCATTACATTAATAGAAAATTCTGAGTGGGGGACTCCTTTGGTACCAATAGTTAAAGAAAATGGAAAGCTGAGGTTATGTGCAGATTACAAAATTACAATTAATAAATATATTCAAGATGTTAAATATCCTCTTCCTCGAATAGAAGAACTATTTGCTGCATTACAGGGAGGAGAGAAATTCACAAAATTAGATTTTTCTAATGCATATAATCAACTTGAAGTTACCACAGAAACAAAAAAACTGTTATGTTGGAGTACACATAGGGGAATCTATCAATTGAATCGATTACCTTTTGGCACAAAGCCTGCTTGTTCTATTTTTCAGAAAATTGTTGAAAAGGTTTTATTGGGGGCCAAAGGTGTTATTAATTTTCTTGATGATATTGTTGTTACAGGAAGAAATAAACAGGAACATATTGAAAATTTAGAAAATGTTTTTGAAAGACTTCATAAAGCTGGTTTCCGATTGAATTTAAAAAAAATGAGATTTTTTGTGGACAAAATAAAATATTTAGGGCATTTTATAGATAAAAATGGTTTACATAAAGATCCTGAAAAAATCAAGGCAATAATAGAAGTGCCAAGACCTACTAATGTTACAGAAGTAAAATCTTTTATAGGAATGGTAACATATTATGGAAAATTCGTTCCAAATTTATCTGAAATATTAGAGCCACTATATACATTATTACGGGGAAACACTACATTTGAATGGTCAAAGGAATGTATGAAATCATTTTCAAAAGCAAAATCAGTTATATGTTCGGAACAAATATTGACTCATTTCGACCCCAATTTACCAATCAAATTAGTGTGTGATGCCTCAAAAGTAGGTATTGGTTCGGTATTATTACATGTTTTTCCTGGGGGATTGAAAGACCCATAAGTTTCGCATCACGTGTGTTGAACAAATCGGAAATGAATTATTCAGTTATACATAAAGAGGCCCTGGCAATTTATTGGGGGGTTCGCAAATTCTATCAATATTTGATGGGACACAAATTCACGCTTTGTTCAGACCATCGCCCTCTGTTAGCCCTTTTTGGGGAAACGAAAGGTATACCCCAAATGGCAGCAGGAAGATTGCAAAGATGGGCTCTTTTTCTGAGTGGATTCGATTATATTTGAATACATAAAAGGTACAGAAAATAGTGTTGCAGACGGGTTATCAAGATTTCCGTTAGGAAATAGCAATATGAATGAAACGGAATTGGATTATTTCAACTTTTTAATCGAGGAACAAATTCCTATAGACTCTGATCACATAAGAAAGGAAACCAGAGTTGATTCAATTTTAAGTAAAGTGTATCTATATAGTAGGGATGGCTGGCCAAATAATGTCACAGATGAACAACTGATGCCTTATTCACGAAGGGCTTCTGAAATTAGTATAGATCAGGGTTTGTTGATGTGGGGGTACAGAGTTTTAATACCAAGTAAATTCAGAAAACAACTATTGGATGAGATACATGCAGCACATAATGGTATGGTAAAAATGAAAACTTTAGCACGACAATATTTTTGGTGGCCTAATTTAGACAGTGAAATTGAACAATATGTTAGAAATTGCAATTCTTGCATGATCAATTCAAAAACACCCAACAAAGTACCTTTGATCAAATTCAGCGAGAGTAAAAATGTATTTGATAGAATTCATATTGATTTTTTAGGCCCTTTTAAAGGAAAAACTTTCTTAATAATAATTGATTCGTTTTCAAAATGTCCATAAATTTATGAACTATCGAAGATTGATTCAAGTAGTACAATTGAAAAATTGAGGGATTGTTTTGCAAGATTTGGTTTACCAAACACGATAATTTCAGATAACGGTCCATCTCTTGTTTCAGCAGAATTTGAAAATTGTTGTAGGAATAATGGTATTTCACATATAAAATCACCACCATATCACCCTGCAACAAATGGAGCAGCAGAGAATGGTGTAAAATCATTTAAAAATTCTATTAATAGATTATTGGCGGATATAAAAAATAAAAACGATAGTTTATCTACTATGATAAGTAAATATTTATTTTCGTATCGCAACACCCCGCACTGTGTAACCGGTAAAAAACCATCGGAATTAATGTTCAAATTTAACGTTAAAACTCGCCTCGATTTTTTGACTCGTTCAGGTAGGGAAAAAGCTACACAAAATCAAATCAAATTCCATAACGGAAATAGAAATGTATGCTTCGAAGAAGGGGAAATAATTTATGTCAAAAATTATAGAAATTCGAATAAATCAACTTGGACGAAAGCCATTATATTAAGGAAGTTGGGAAGAGAAAATTATATCTGTTCGCCATTAGATGATCGAAATTTAGAGTGGCGAAGACATGCCAATCAAATAATAAAAGTGGGAAGATTTTACAATGATATACAGTATGATAATATTCCAAAAAATATATATTTTGATAGTGAGTCGGAATCAATAAAAGAACACTCAGTTTTTCGGGAAGAAAATGATCCAAATTTCCTAAATATCAATAATAACCCGGCTCCTGAAAGTAGAATGCCAAGTGGGGAGAATGTAGATAATTATGTTAGAGAAAGACCCCGCAGACAGATCAGAGCACCTGATACATTGAATGTATAAAAAAAAATGAACAAATCTTAATGGTGAAGGTGTGATGTATGTTGGGTTATTCTCAATATGAATACTCTGTACATGTATTTAGAATGCTTATGTCAAAGAAAGATGTTGTCATGATGCATGAATTTTGTTTAATAAATAAATAGTTTTTGCAACTTTGAACATTTCTTTGAAGTCAGAGATTAATTATTACTCAAATAGTGTGAATACATTACAATGATACTGATATAGTACTGGGAATTCAGAATATTCATAAATTAAGGCCATATTGAATGCCACTTTGAATTAAATAGAATGATTATAAGTTGAACTCTTGTCAAAGTGTGCAGTCATTTAACTTGGGGGGTGATGAACCAGGCTTTGAACTTGTTTCTTTAGTTTTCGTCATCCTGAATGACAATTTTGTAATTATTGTTAGAAAGTGGTGGGAAAGTGCGCGTTGGAAAGGGTATCCAGGAGACAGAAAAAAGGCGAGAAGAAAACAAAAAGTCGGAAAGCAGAATGACAAAATTGAGTAATTTTGTCATCCTTTATTAATAAGATTGAAGTAGTTAACAAAGGATGATATTGGATTGATAGCAGTCGAACAGTATGTCAGCAATGATTGGAAGGCATAATAAGAACCAGGTACATGTTGAATAATTTTCAAACTGTCATCGAAGCAAATTTCAGTATTGCCTGTTAAACCGCCATAAGGAACTCGAAAGTGCTCATTTTGGGGAAACTAATTTAACGTAGTTGTATAGTTTAACTTTGTTGTTCTGAATATATGTTAACTATGACAATATTTCTCATTTCTGACGACCACCATCACCCATTATAAATGAGCCCCAAAGAGGCTTGTTCAAACTATAACAGAATATGATGTAACTCAGCATCCAGACATACTGGAGGGGTGGTATTATTATATATCAGAAGTGATATAATCTTTTCAACTTACAAATCGTTTGTACTCGAAAAAACTACTGGTGCAAAGTTATTAAAATAAATCACAATTGAATAAAAATGTTAGTGGGATGTTTATATCACTCACCAAGCGCCAGCCACTCACAATTTACTAATGGCTTCGATGTTCTATTTGGAGATGTTTTTAAAGTCATACTTGGACGTCAAGGAGATTCAGCTGAGGAAGCTGCTGAATTTTGTCAAAGAAATCGGCATGCCCAGCTGAGTTTCTCAGAACAAGTGGGCGCACAATGGGCCCAAATAGAGAGGCCTACGTGTACGGGGTTCTTCGGAACCAGCCCACCTTGTGCGAAGAAGAAGAAGAAAGTCATACTTGTTGGAGATTTTAACCTGAATCTACTGAATAATAATTTCTATTCAACTAAAATTTTTAAAATATTGAATATGTATGGCATTCAACAAAGTGTTACGGAGCCCACATGATATACTGCTAGTACTGCAACTCTTATTGATTATGTACTCACTAATTTTGACATTTCAACGAAAGTGCATGATGTATGTAATATATCGGGTCATTCAGTAATTTCAGTTGATTTCTCGGGGAAATACTTTCCTTCTTCGATAAATAAATCAAAAAAATATAGAAATCTAGGTGTTGCCAATTTAAATGAAATAAATCTTGACTTAATATCATGTAACTTTTTATTATATTGTGTAGATGTGAATATATTTTATGAAGATTTAAAAAACAAATGTGAACAAACTGTCAACATAATAGCAACAGAAAAAATAATAATAACATCATTTCGAGCTCACTTTGACTATATGTCCAAAAAAATAGCAGAAAAATTATACTTCTTTTCAAGAATTTCCCAAAGATTGTGGACGCACTCAAGAATAACAGTATACATCTCTAGATTACAACCAAACTTCGACTATTGTGCAAGTATCTTGTACTTATTTGATGCAAATAAAGTATCATCATTACAAAAATTTCAGAATCGTGGAATGTGTATCATCCTTAGATGTAATCATCTCACCAATATATGCCTGATGCTTCAAACATTACAATGGTTGACTATAACGCAATGACTCTATCTGCGATCAATGATAATTATTTAGAAAATATTGAATTTCAGAATTCATTACATACAATTCTACTATACATGATCATTATACAAGAGGAAACAATAATCTCCACTTACCAAGACCAAATATGTCCTCTTCTATGAAGTCACTTTTTTATAAAGGCCTCAATGAGTTCAATAAATTACCAACCTCCATCAAAGAATCGAAATCATTGAATGACTTTTAGAATATCTTAATTTCATATATTAAAACTGATTCTTAATATTATGCTGAAAAATGAATTTATCTGTCATGTCATTTGATCACTATCGTTTGTTTCAAATTATAAATTTTTCATTTCTTAATTTTAATTTTTGATATCTTAATAATTTATATGTAATGTACACTCATGTAGGTATGTACATATTCCTTGTATGAAAGTACTCTAGAAGTTACTGTAGTCGCTTATTATATATAATATTATTATACTATTATTATAATTGATTCATATAACTTTGAAGTTATTTATACTTGGTCATTTATTTTTTTAATTGTTAGTCTTAAGCTAAAATAAATAATTATTGTATTATATTAGGATGTATCCTACAAATAAATATTTCAATCATTCATTGAAAATGTGTGAAGAAATGAAAATGGCTATGTATGAAAACTGGAATGAGTTAGAAGTCGAACTACTAGCAAAAAGCATGTATAAAAAAAACGGAAAAAACGCTTTGTTTTGATGCGTCAAACTCAGCGGAAATATCGTCGCGTGAAACATGCAGCGGAAATTCCGTCCATGTAGTTTGTCCCTTACTCCTATGGGTTCTGAACCTTATGATAAGGATTTTGTCAGTATTGAAGTATAATGAAATAGAACTAAACCATTTGAACACATTACTCAAGGCTACGGTACCTTCATTTTGTTGTACATTGTTGTCACATTTACTCGATATCAAAAATGATGTATCGTCATCATAAGTAACAAAATTCGCTTTTTTCAAGACTATTTCATTATCATATAAAAGAAATAATACAGGTCCCAATATTAAGCCCTGTGGAACACCCATGATTAAATCAGAAGATTCTGATGTAGCTTCTTTTACCTTGTTGTTGTTGTTGTCAGTGAAATTGAGAGTGACACATTGCTTTGTTGAGAAAACTGCTAATCCAATTCTAAGAGAATATCGTGATTGACACAATCAATTGCGCGACTGAGATCTCAGAAGATGCCAATCGCACATTTGCTCGCATCAAGATACGGCAATAGCTGTTCGTAAAATTGATGGATTGCACTATTTGTAGACATGTTAACCCTATAGCCAAATTGAGAGACTAAAAATATTTTAAGAAGCGATCTAAGTAACTGTATTAAAAGATATTTCTAAAAGAGGTATTGTAATAGGCCTGTAAATGTTTAGAACATTACGGTCGCCTTTTTTTATAAACCTGAAATTTTTACCCATCTTCAAAATACCTTCCCCAAAAATTATTATAAAATCAGGAATATTATCAAAACCAAACGATTTTTTGTTTATAAGTTTAGCCCTCTAACAAATCACACATCTCATTGTAAAAGGTATCAAAGACATAGAGTCTCTCGATAGTTTCTCTTTAAGAATCACAAAATTAATATCTGGAATTTTGTTGACAATTTCTGGAAGAGCTTGTACAAAAAAGTCCTCGAATAAAGAAGCAACTCATACTCATCCTTGGTGATAACGATATTATTCTGGATCTTAGTTTCTTTCGATAATTCAGAAATAACCTTCAAGGAAATGGGAGTGTTTATCAAGTTGCTGTTTTTTCTTTGTACCACGATAATATTCTTTCAATACAGGTTAAAAAAAATTAGTCCAAGAACTTTTTGAGATTCTGACAGGATTTATAAATTTCATCATTTATCCAAAATTTAATATCATCATATGTTTTTAATGTGACATTTTGACATTGAAGTAAACGAAGGCTTCATTAGTAGATTGTATCTGATATCTAAATTCATTTGTTGAAACTTCTCTTAATAATATATTTATTTCTTGAATAATTGGAAGAAATAAAATTCAGACTAATTAATATAGTTTGATGGTCAGAGACATCGATTACTACAAGTAATTTACATATATCAAAATTAACAAATATATGGTCAATTGGAGATATGGATGTTCTTGGGACTCATGATGGCCGGAATAATATTAGTCTCAAATCAAGCATTCCAGACTATTGGATAATTTCTGATAACCTTTTGAAGCATAATAGGAATCTTTATTTAAATCACCACATAAAATAATCTCATAAGATACTCACAGACATCAACAACATTATGTAGAAAAAAATCAATGTCGCTACTAGGTGAGCGATAACAGTTAATCAGAATTATACTTGCATTGAATAGCACATAGCTCAGCATGTTGTTGGGTTGAAAAAGTCCATAAATCTTAATTTTTGTATTGACAGTACGAACTAGCAAGATGGTAACCATTTATATGTAGGAAGTTTATTGACAAAGATGATTCCCATGTTTCTGTTATACGTAAAAATAAGAGGTTTTTGCATTTCTCAGTTTCAATATATAGATTTCTGGATCCTCTCCTGGCATATCATCAACCCAAATTTGTGCATTTATCAATGTGTTGCATTGCCCTTGATTGGCAACAAAGGTTTCATTACTTGCTTTGTTTTGTTAATGAGTATAAGAAAGTAGTCAGTGATATTTACTATTACTTGTATAAATTTTGATTACTTTCTCCACTAGAGATATAGTCTTTACAACTCTGACTTTGCAGGTCATTTTTGTTGGATAAAACATCTTACCTTTCGGAAGTTCACAAGAAAAGTTTGGTCCCATTCCTGTTCCAATTAATATATCGTTGACAGAGTTTAAGTTCAACTCATTTTCATTTTTTCCACTTGATATTTCTTCACATATTTGAGGTTTGACATCATTGTAAATGATATCAACGTCATACTCAGTTTTGAATGTCTCCGTTTTCAATGCAGCACTGTTTGCTGATAAATCTTCTGTACATTCAAAGTGATCTTTATCTTCATTCTTTAATATAACCCCATCATCGAAATGATTGACATTGGGTTTTGTCAGTTCACCAGCAAGGTTATAGAAATTCGCATTTTCGTAGAAATCTGAAATTGAAGTTACAATTACAACTTCGTTTTTAATTCACAGAAGTATAGTACAATAAAAACATCTGATTGAAGAGTAGAAATTTGGCATTATATAATTAATTATACTATTATTTTTATATATTTTTCCCACCATAGAAACCTTAAATTTCAAAAATGGTAAATGGTAAATGTTAAGAAAATGAGATCACCCAGTGTCTTCACGAAATTTTCACAGGAGCTTAAGAAGATGATAAAAACAGTATAGCAATCGAAAATTTAGCGCGGAAAAGATAATTTTAGGAGATTTGGGCCCCAGAAGGTCCATAAATAGAGGTTATGGAATATAACTTTTGGAAACTGCAAACTGATATAAAGAATAGCTTTTTGCACTAAAATATTAACTGTACACTCATTTAACGTTTGAGTAATATTAAAATCACTTAATGATCAATAAAGACATGAAAAAACTCCGATTGTTTCATCAAATGTTTCACATGAACTGTCAAAAAACAAATATTGGTAGTTGCAAAAGTGCATTGATCCGTTTTATGGACATGCCACGTTGCCAATTATTCAAGTGAATTTGGCCAATCCGGATTTTCGCAAAATTTTCACAACATAATCACAAAATTATCACAGGTGCTTCAAGACTCGATAAAAACACTTCAGCAATCAAAATCTAAGCGCGAAAAATATAATTTGGGAATTATGGCCTTTTAAAGTTAAAAAAAGTGTGGTTTCACTTCTTTAATATTAAAGTGTGTAGATGGGTTCCAACTTGTCCTTTTGTTCGTTAGCAGCATATTTGCGAATTCTTCGTCCATTATTTTTTTTTTTTTTTAATATTCTTGATGTAAACAATGAAATGTTCATTACATTTAGCACGATATATGTTTTACAAAACGTGTAACGAGCTGAAAGTTATTAGAACTGAGGAGTTTTTGAAATTAGCTGGAAGGTTATACGATCCCCGAAAACAGGCCGACGATTCCATCCATATGGCAAATGAAGATGAACAGAGTGAATTGGAAGATTATTAAATCACTTTACTTCGAAAAAAAAAGACCTTTTCAGGGCCACCAATATTTTTAAAAATAATTCATACTACCAACGACATGATTACGAGCGAGTGAAGGTGTAAGGTTAATTGGCTTATTTGGAAATAAATTAGTTTTTTTAAAGGAATTGGTTTTTTTCGCCTTGTGAGGTTGATTAGCTTGCATTCAACTTGGGTAACAAGGTTAACCAAGTTAGGTTAGATTATGTTCCTTCTTTTTACGTGAGGAATTAATTTGATGTTTCCTTGTATACCTGGCCTTCGGCGTGTCTCGGCCAGGCATACAAGGAAACATCCAATCCAAATGCGTTTCTTGGTCAGGTTTACAATTACTTAAAACAAAATAGTCTGAAGTCACATTATTTTAATGTTTGTTAACTTTCTAAATGCGGCACATCAACTTCCGAGAAATCATCCAGTCCAAATGCGTTTCTCAGGTCCAGTTTACAATTACTTAAAACAAAATAATCTGAGGTCACATTATTTTATAATATATTTGGTAACTTTCTAAATACGGCACATCAACTTCATGCTCAATTTTCAAAATTATAATCACTATCAAGAAGATATCAGATCTTTTTTTCATGCTGTAATACTTATCATTTATATGCTCAATATGTATGACGCATTGAATTTCAGTATTTTCTTTTTCCCTTTTGGAGACATAGGCAACGTCGCATATCAATAAACTTCAAGATTCGGATAATCATAACACAAATAACACAATCATCAAAGTTTGATTTTTGACATTTCTTCTGTAAAATTATATAAATAGTAATCGGAGTTTTTTCATGTCTCTATCGAAAATTAAGTGATTTTAATATAACTAAAACGTAAAACGAGTGTGCAGTTACTATTCTAGTGTAAATAGAAATTGTTTATATCAGTTTATAATTTCCAAAAGTGATATCCTATAACCTCTCTTTATGGACCTTCGGGGGCCAATATCTCCTAATATTATCTTTTCCGCGCAAAATTTTCGATTGCTATACTGTTTTTACCATGTTTTGAAGCACCTCTAAAATTTCGTGAAGATACTGGGTGATCTCATTTTCTTTACCTTCTCCCAAAACAGTACATACAATACAGACACAGTTCTCTTTAAAAAAATTATAAATAATAGAAGCAAACTATTATATCATCATCATAGACAAGCTGAGGATAACAAGGTAAAAATAGCACTATCTTATTAACTAACACTTATACCTAATAGTTTGTTTCTTTTATTTATAATTTTTTACGAGCACAGCAATCAGTGAATATTAAACAAGTTTCTGTACATAAGAACGATTCGAAGATTATCCAACAATACATTAGATAAAATAAATGTACTTTCTAATTACATTTTTACCCAAATTATAATTGATAAAATTTTGAATATTTGCAATGTGGTAATAATTCTTTGAATCAATAGTTGTAAGGTCCTTCTTTATATCATTGTCCCTTTTTACAGCTGTTCATTCTCTTCTATAAAAGTATGTTAATAAAGCCTTATTCCATATGGATTTTTCTCAATAAAATCTTTGGATCCAGTATTCTGTTTGGAGCTCAATTGAAAAATGTATTTATTATCATTCCAAGAAACCCTCAGAGTAGGAATATTTACAAATTACACAAAGAATACAATGTCATAAAGGAAAAGATTATACTCACTAGAAAAAGAAAAGATAAAATTGGTGAAGATTTACTTTTGTCACTATAGATATATTCTTTTATAACTCTTACTTTGGAGAATAATATGTCTGGTGACGTATTTGTAAACAATGTCAGCCTCAGTTTTGAGTGTCTCAGTTTTCAATTTTACAGTATTTGTTAACAAATCGTTACATTCTGAGTGATCTTCATCTTTAACACGTTGGATGCCAAAGCGTTATTTATTGTTTTTTGCGTTCAGGCCAGGGGCATATAAAATAAATGTAGTAGTAGTAATTTATTGAAATAGATAAATCTAATTTACAAACAAACAGTCACATAATCATTAAAAATACAGATAATCTAATAATTCTAAATTAAATAATAAGAGTAATAAAATATTAAAATATTAAACAGTAATACATCACAAATCTTGTTATAAAAAAGCCAATAGACTTTTCTTAAAACTTATAACAGTATTGGACTCTTTCAAGGGTATGGGGAGTTTATTGAATTCATTCAAACCTTTGAAAATAAGTTATTCATGCATCGTCTCGAACTAGTTCTATTAATGTGGAAGTCATTATTTTGCCTAGAGTTATAATGATGAATATCTCGATTTAAAATCACAGAATCATTAAAATAAGTTGGTTGAAAACCTTTAACAATCTTAAAAATAAAAACCATTGTTGAAAAATAAAGCCTCTTTTTTACTGACAACCACTGAAGTGAATTCAACATATACGAAATTGAAGTATAGCGACTACATTTAAGAATCATACGCATTCCACGATTTTGAAGTTTCTGTAATTGAGACACTTTATTTTTATTGAATAAAAACAATAATCGAAATGAGGTTGGATAATGCAATTGAAAGTTGTTATTTTAGAATATGTGCTCAAACAATTTGAAATTCTAGAAAAGAAAAAGAGCTTTTTTGATATTTTCTTAATAATATACTCAGCGTGGTTATTTAATGTCAAAGTACTATCAATAATAAAACCAAGATATTTAATTTCGGATACAATTTCGATATTTTCTCCATTTATATTTATGTTGATAGTATTCAAATTACCCAAGTTACGCAGCTTATAGTCAGATGCTATGATCATTGCTTTCGTTTTGTTGACATTTAGTTTTAGTTTATTCACTTTTAGGTATTTTTCGATATTTTTCAGTGAGTTGTTTATATTTATGATTGCATTCTCAAGATTTTTATCAGACTCAAACACTAAGGTATCATCAGCAAAAAGATTCAAAGAGTGTGAACCTGGTGTGTAGTGTATGTCATTTAAATATATGATAAATAAAAGTGGTCCCAAAACGCTTCCTTGGGGAACTCCCATATCATTTAGAATTTTGTCAGATTGAACATTGTTTATCTTGGTCTGTTGAAAACGATAACTCAGGTAACTTCTAAACCAGTTCAACACATTGCCAGATATGCCATAATATTTAAATTTTTCCAATAGAATGTTTTGATCTATCGTTTCAAAAGCTCTACGCAAATCCATAAAAATAGCCACAGTATACAGCCTTTTTCCAGGTTGATATGGTATATTGAAGAGATGTTTCACACGAATGATTTTTACGGAAGCCAGACTGAGCACCAATAAAGAGTTCGTTGATATTGAAATAGTTTTCGATCTGTTCGTAGACCGCTATTTCAAAAACTTTTTCAAGTGATGGCAAAGTGTTGATTGGTCTGAAATCACAAGAATCTATTGAGTTATTAACTTTAGGAATAGGAATAATGGTGCTAATTTTAAACTGATCTGGAAATATACCTTTTTCTAGAGACGTATTAACAAGGTTTAGCAATACATGTCCAAAACAATCAAAAGTTTCTTTCAAGAATTTACTGTTGAGAATTTCATCTTTGCTTATTTTGTTGTCCAATGAGAATATGATTTTACGGAGATGGCTCATACTTAGCAATGTGAAATCACTCAGTGACTCATTGATATGGGGATAGATTTGGCTCGACCATATTTCTTCATATTCAATACTGTTAGCAATTTGATGAATACTTGATACAAAATATTCGTTGAAATTTTCAGCAATCTCTAAGCTATCAGTATTATAACGGGATTGAATATCATCAGTAAATCTTATTTTATTATAACAAAGATCATTTTTAGGACTTATCAGATATTTCAAGTTTTTCCACATCAGTTTAGAGTTATTTCTATTTAAATCTATTTGTTGTTCATAGTAATCCAGTTTTTTCTGTCTAAGAAGGTTGACATACTGGTTTCTAAAATTTTTTAAGTTTTCCCACATTTGGTCTTTAAGATGAATACTATATTCCATGTGGGATCAAAATTTTCATTCTCTGAGCCATGATGCGCAGAAATAGATATACAAGAATAATGAACTACCATGGAAGAAATTTTAAAATTTTCATCAGTCTTGGAAAGAAAAAAGTGGAAATGTGTCTTGGTCACATTGACTGAGTCGGCGCAGTGAGGACGTTTGTGAATATTCCACGCCGGCGCGGTCAACTTCTAGGTCCATGCGTCAAAACAGCTGATAACTCAGTGCACCTGTTGGTTTTGTTCGGTAAAGTTCACATAGCGTGCATACAAAAACATGTCGCAAAATAGAAAATGGGAGACAACGCGAAAACTCACGGATCAGGAACTATTGGATATCATGAATAATTCATTTGAATTCGAAGGTATGTGACGCTATTTTACATAATAAATAAAGCACAGTTATTTTCACATCCAAATGTAAAGTGTGAGATTCTGCACGATAATGCCCCACTACTAACGGAAGACCGTTACCATCCAGCCTTAATGATCAACATTGATATATCTTCAAAATATAAAACATTCAAAGTAGAAAACTCTCAAAAAACATATAACTTCAAGAAAGCAGATTATCCGTCTTTGTATTTGGCTTTGCAAGAATGTGACTGGTCATTTTTGAACACTTACACAGACGTGAACCTTGCAGTTGGTAAATTATATGAGACAATATACTCCATTTTTGACACACACATACCACTATACAAAGCAATCAACCACAAATACCCGATTTGGTACTCTGCCGAAATTATAGAAAATATTCGTGAAAAAGCCAATATCTTGAAGAAATATAAAAAGACTAAATCAATATATTACTTAAACCACTACAGAAACCTGCGTTCCATCATAAAAACACAAATTGAGCAAGCCTATGAAATATACCTAATAAATGTACAGTCAACAATTCACAATGATCCAAAATTTTTTTGGAATTATGTTAACTCAAAAAAACAAAAATCAAGAATTCCTGGTAAAATGAATTATGACAATCAAGAACTAGAGAGCCCTCAAGATATAGTAAATGCGTTTGCTGAGTTCTTCAGCAGTGTGTATCTTCCTATCAATCCAAATCCAATTGATCGTTCAGAATTGGTAAATAACAGAGAAACTATCAATATCACAAACATTTCTGAGGATGAAGTGAGAGAAGCGATAAAAAAACTCAAGAATAAAATGACTGCTGGTTTCGACTCTATACCATTTTTCATAGTGAAAGATTATAGCTCAATTTTAGCCGCTTCTCTCTGCTTCATCTATAACCTATCGTTAGAAACAGCAACGTTTCCTGATGTTTGGAAACTTGCCAAAATCTGCCCAATTTTGAAGAACGGGGATGTTTCGGCCATAACAAACTACAGAGCAATCTCGATAATCTCTAACCTCGCAAAGGCGTTTGAAATTATTCTGTATAAACACATTTACTTGTCAACTCACAATCAAATTAGCGATTCTCAACATGGTTTCATGAGCCACCGCAGCACGTCATCAAATCTAGCAGTGTTTTCCCATTATGTGTGCTCAGCATTAGATAAACAGGGACAGGTGGATGTGATATACAAGGATTTTTCTAAGGCCTTTGACAAAATTGATCATAGCATCTTACTTTCTAAACTGGATGTCGTTGGCCTTGGTCAAAAACTACTGAGTTTCTTTGAATCGTACCTTCTTAACGAAAACCAAATAGTTCACTACAATGGATTCAAATCAAACACAATAATTTCTACGTCTGGTGTACCCCAAGGGTCGAACTTGGGACCATTGTTGTTTTTAATCTTTATTAATGATTTAAACTCACAAATAAACTCTATGAAGCTTTTTTTTGCTGACGATCTGAAAATAGTAAGTTCTATCCAAAATGTGGATGATTGCATAAAACTTCAGGAAGACATAGATAATGTACAGGCTTGGTGTGAAATTAATAACCTGCATTTGAATATTGATAAATGTAAAGCGATGTCATATACAAGAAAACACAAATATACTGAACATCCATACAATATTCAAGGTAGTTTGTTGACCGTTGTAATGAGACTAAAGATCTAGGTGTATTCTTCGACTCTAAAATGGCTTTTGCCAATCACATGAATAAAAAAGCTTCCGAAGCCACTAAAATGTTAGGATTTATCATAAGAAACTGTCAGAACTTTACAAATGTTAATGCCCTGAAAATATTATACTTCTCATATGTAAGATCCAAACTTGAATACTGCTCAGTCATTTGGAGCCCCTACTATGTTTGTCATGAGTACACAATCGAAAAAGTACAAAGAAAGTTCTTGAAATTCATGTACTTCAAAAATTGTGGTATCTATCCAGCTAGGGGCTCTGACCATAACAACCTTCTTGACCACTTTCAATTCATTTCATTAGAAAAAAGGAGAAAATGTGCGTCAATAACTTTTCTTCATAAACTGCTACACGGCCTAATTGATTGCAGTTTGCTTTTATCAGAACTGAACTTTAGGGTACCAAGGGCTCATTCACGGCTGAATCTCACATTTTACTGCTCCACAGCGCGAACAAATTTAATCTTGCATTCTCCAATTGAATATATGTGTGATAATTACAACTCCATATGCAGCTTTTGCGATATCAATACTTGTTCTGTGAAGCATATGAAAAAAGTAGCAATGGAAATATGGAATTGACTATAGTTAATCTGTTTTTGTTGTTTTTTTTTACCGCAAGAAATTACGTAGCATCACTTTTACCGTTTATTAGCGTTCATTACCGTTCATTACCATTAATTAGTTTATATTAGTTTAGTGATTTTTCGTCTCACTAGTGTAATTTACACTTTGTTTTTTCTTTTTTTCTTCTTTTTTTATATATTAATATTGTATCACATGTCACATTGAACTTAATATTCCTTGTTAATTATCTACTACTTAACAGTACTGATGTATTTAATTATGTCCTGTAATTGGGTTTTACCTGTTGGGCAATAAATGATTTTATTATTATTATTATTATTATTATTATTATTATTATTATTATTATTATTATTATTATTATTATTATATTATTATCCATGTTTTTCTTGAAACGATGACGGTATCGAAGATACCGACTCTTCCGAAAACAATGAAGAGCAAATGGCACATTCTAGGGATGGCGGAATGAATCAAGTCCCTCAGCAAATTGATACTGAAGAATTTGAATTCACACAGAATAGAAATATCAATTTAGAGGAAAATGTAATTGAGACAGCAGAAACCCAAGAATAATGAAAGTAAAGCGGAGAAGCAGAAACATCTTCTGATTCTGAAGATGACAGAACTCCAGTTATGCGCAGAAATATTGACAGCCCTGAATGGAAAATAGTCCAAGGTAGGCAGCCAGTTCTTATCCCATTCAGGAAGGAAACAGGAGTAATAAACATCTGTTCCAGCTTCTAATTGATGAGGAACCTCTTGAGTTCTATTCTGCGCTGGTTGATGATAACATATTTGAGTATATTGTCGTACAAACTAATCTTCATGCTACGCAAATCATAACGAATGAGAACGATGTTACATCTCACTCGAGAATACATGATTGGTGTCCGACAGATATCTACGAAATAAAGCGTTTATTTGGATTGATTATTTATATGGGTACTTATAGTTCATCTACCAAAACTATCAGATTATTGGAGCAAGGAAGCAATGTTAAAAAACGAATTTGCTTCTGCAGCAATGTCCCGGAACAGGTTTGAATTGCTTTTGAGAATGGTCCACTTTGCGGATAACGAGAATAATCCCCAAAGTAACAGACTCCACAAAATCCAAAGTTTAGTCGATAAGGTCGTCCATAATTTCCAGACGGTGCTCGAACCTGGAGAAACAATATGTATTGACGAATCACTGATACCATTCCGTGGCCGAATCGTTATGCGTCAATATCTAAAAGGAAAACGTCATAAGTATGGCATCAAAATATTCAAGCTATGTTGTAATGGAGGCTATACTTATAACATAGATATTTATGCCGGCAAGAATCTTGACCCAAACCAAACGACTCACCCAGAGTAGTAATGAAACTAGCTGAGCCATTGCTTGATTGCTCGATTGCTTGATTGCGGAAGAAATCGAAAGCAAGCTGGCGCTTGATAAATTTCAAAAGGAACAATTCTAAGTGTAAATGCGACACTTCAAGGGACAAACTATCGTCTGATGATTTCGTTGAATTTTTTTCCAACGTGGCCAAAGATATAATCAAATCTTTACCACATGTACCCACCACAACATTCCTAAATTACAAAAAATTTCCCGCTCCATCTTCCTCATTTTTCATGCAGCCTGTAACAATTTCTGATGTCAGAGAAGCTATCTTATCTCTGAAAAACTCAAGATGCCTAGATATCCATGAACTTAGTAGCAGAATCTTAAAAGAAACTATTGATACAATTGCACATCCTCTAACAAACCTAATTAATCAAATTTTCGAAACTGGTAAATTTCCAGATATTTTCGAATATTCCAAAATCATTCTGCTTTTCAAAAAAGGGAATAGGGATGAAACTGATAATTATAGACCCATTTCTATCATCAGTATTTTTTCGAAACTGATTGAAATTATCTTAAAGCAAAGATTATCCAAGTACTTCGAAGACAGCAAGTTTTTTAGTAATGAACGATTTGGCTTTCGAAAAAATCATTCAACAACAAGTGCAACAATGAGGGTGGTTGAGCAAATAGTTGCGGGTCTTGAACAGGGACATCATGTGGGTATTACTCTCTGCGATTTATCTAAAGCTTTTGATTGTGTTTCTCATGAAATCCTTCTTGAAAAACTCAGCTACTACGGAATCAGAGGTATCACTCTCACACTTATTGAATCGTATTTGACAAATCATTTCCAAGCTGTATTTTTCAATAATGAATTGTCCAGTTTTAGAGACGTTAAATTTGGTGTCCCACAGGGTTCGGTCCTGGGCCCACTGTTGTTTGTAATTTATATTAATGATCTTCCTTCCTTCTTGGCCCCAAACGAAAGTGTTCTATATATATATATATATATAACTCTTTATTAGCACACCATTTGCTCTTTACATGAATATAATACACTTATGAATACGAATAAAACTAAAATTAAACATACCATACAATACTCCATCAGTTAAAAGAAGATTACACAATAAAATATTCATTTAAATACTATTAGTATTAAAAGTTCTACAACATTAATATTCTTTAAATTAAAAATTATCACAAGAATTTCTAGTTTAAAATGGTTCTAATACATATTCACTACATTGTTTTTTGAATTGGTTCAAGGAGGTGATGTTTTTGATCTCAATTGGTAAACTATTGAAAAGTATTAGACCCCTATTGAATATTGTGTCACACACTGTGTTTTCAGTTTTTACATAAAAATCATTTACTGTTCGAGCTCTAGTGTTATGAGTGTGTACATTACTTATACACTTTAATTCGTCACTGAGGTATGTCGGTAACATATCGTGTTTGAGCTTGAACACAAATATCAACATATTTCGGTAACATATCGTGTTTGAGCTTGAACACAAATATCAATATTACCGACATTAACGATAATATCTCTAGCATGTTCTTAATTGAAGTACGTCTGTTACACATGAGTATAGCTCTCATGGCTCGATTTTGAGTTTTTTGAATAGTACTCAACTGGTCACTATTGAGAAAAAATAAAAGGGTTCCACAGTAATCAAGATGAGGTGCTATTATTGATTTGTAAATAGTCAACTTGGAAAACAATGAAACTTTACCATTAAGCCTATACAAAAAATGAACTTTTTTTGCGACCTTCCTTTTTATATAATCACAGTGCGCTTTCATATTCAATTCTTCATCTATCATTACTCCTAGGTACTTGATTGTTTTCACCTTCTCAATATTACTGTCATTAATCAACAAGGTCATTTTAAAATCCTTATCCTTCAACCTTTTAAGTTTGCTTCTGTTCCCTATCAACATACATTTGGTCTTTTCAAGATTCAACATTAGTCCATTATCACACAACCATGTGGAAATATGTTTTAAGTCCTCATTTAAAGAGGATTCTATTTCCTCTGGTTCACCAGCGAAGTAAATCAATGTATCATCAGCGAATAATTTTAGTTGGCATTTTTTCACTTGATTTATAATATCATTTATATACAAGCTAAATAATATTGGCCCCAAAACGGAACCTTGAGGAACTCCATACTGATTTTCTAATTCATGTAAAAATTCATTGTTATACTTCACCTTCTGTGTTCTATGACGTAAATAACTATTGAACCAGTTTAATACATTGCCCGTTATACCATACCGATTTAGTTTTAATAACAATAAATCTATGTTAACAGTTTCAAACGCACGCTTAAAGTCCAAAAAAACAACTCCTATTACATGGTTTTTGCTGATACTTGTTTTCCACTGGGTTATTAAAAATTGTAGTGATGTCTCACATGAGTGCGATTGTCGAAATCCTGATTGTTGTTTGATGATTATATCGTTGCTTCCAATAAATTTGAGCAGCTGCTCTTTGACCACGGTTTCCAATAGTTTTTCATATATAGGAAGGGTATTTATGGGTCGAAATTCGCTACAGTTTGTAGTATTGGTCACTTTTTGAATTGGTATAACTGTTGATAGTTTCCAGGCACCTGGAAAAGTACCAGTCCTTAACGATGTGTTAATAACATCCAAGAAGTAGTTTCCAACTGCCTGAAAAGCTATCCTAACTATACGAAGATCAATTCCATTACTATCAGGACTATTTTTCTTCATTAACTCCAGCATTTTTTTCAAATCTATTATATTGACCATTTCAAATTTATCAAATCTAGCATGTACTGGTTGAATATGAAATATAACATTATTGAAATCGTTAAGTGGTTTTATATTGTGAACAATTTTTTGTATGCTATGGACAAAGAAGTCATTGAAAGACTTTGCTATATTAATGTCTTTTTCAATCACAACACCATCAAAATTGATACTTGCCGGACTATCTTGTTTTTTTCCTTTCAGTAGTTCTTTCAATGATTTCCACATGGCCTTATTATCATATTTATTTTCATCAATTACTTTTTCATAATATTTTCTTTTTTCTGTTCTTATCACATTGTTCACAATGTTTCGAATTTTCTTATACTCTACCCAGTCATGATCCAATCTGGTTTGTTTTGCTATTTTGTATAGGATATCTCTTTCTTTGATTTTTTTTATAGCTTCCTCAGAAAACCAAACATTCAATTTGAAATTGTTGAATATTTTATATTCTTTGAAGGGTGCATATATATTCAGGTTATTGACAATGACACTACTTTAATTTATTCTCATGAGGAATATAATTCCCTAGAAACCGTATCGGAAGAAATTGAAGAGAAAGCTGAACAGTGGTTCATAGCTAACAAGCTGAAATTAAACAACAATAAATCACAAAACTTGATAATCTCTACCAGGAAACCCATCCCAGAGGATAAAAATGTGAAGCTACTAGGATTCATTTTGGACGATAAGCTATTAGAATTCTGTGCAATGCAAAATATAGAGAAACCTGCCGACCACTGTTTGAAAATTTAAAAATCATGACTCTTCCTTCCATTTACATTTGGAATACTTTGATAGAAATTCACAAAAGAATTCCCACATTAATAACACAATCAGACATTCACCAACACAACACCAGAGGTGCAGATATAATAAGAGGACCTAGACATAGGCTCAGTAAATCCCAAAATAATTCACTGAATTTGAACGTCTACAACATTCTTCCAGGGGAAGTTAGAAAATTAGGAACATTTGCTTTCAATAAAACAATAAAATTATTTTTGCTCGAAAACCCCTTCTACTCTCTTGAGGAATATGTGAAATGTGTAAGGCAAGGCGTAACTATGCTCAGGGAATCATAACTTGTCAATAACTTTTCAATTATTTTAAATAATTGATGCTTTGATTGATTGACTTGTGACGTGTTTTACTAGGGTTTGTTTTAATAACCCTTAAACTCCTAGAAAATCACGTTACTTATGACGCCAGAATTTTAGGCAGGAAATATTTTCCTTTCTCTATTTCAAATCTCGGGCGCCAGATTTTATAGTGGTTTTCTCCACGCACTAGGGTAGCTAGACACTTTTTGAATCTTTACAAAATACTGTAGGCTTTAAGTACAAATTTTGGATACTGAACGCCGATTGCTTTTATGTCTCCCAAAGAGACAGACAGACAGAAATGTCTTTGTTTGTTTTTTTTTTCTTTACAAATTTCTTTTTCTACAACTTGACTAAATACGTCTGTTGCGTAGCTTCAATACTTTATAGGAAATAGAAAGGTTTTTTTTTTCAATGTAAACACAGTGTGTAATAGGTATTAAATTAACTGGTATATTCAATAAGATTTGGCACAACAATTTTCGTAATACAAATAATTTTGTTTAAAAGAAACCCGGTCTGGCACATTAAAATGGGGATAATACATACACCGATACATATATATATATATATATATATATATATATATATATATAACTATTTATTCACATATATAATCCTATTTATCAAATAGTATCGAAATGATATTTCCCTTCACGATAAATATAACTGGCCAAATGAACAGTAACTTTCCGACAATTTTAAGGAATAAAATGGACTACTCTTAAGAGCAAAGAAAAAAACTGTTTCTTCCGTAACACGGTTATCTGACTGACTCAGAAAGTGATTTCTCAAGTTTGTAAGCAAATGGCTTATAACATCCGATTTCCCTTGTTAACCCTAACACAAAATTTGAATACTACTGTCACTTGTATATTACCTAAGCTTCACGTTGGTAATAATCCTCTGTGATTTTTTTCTGTTCCTTAAAATAGCCCTTTTCTTCTACGACCGTTCTCGTTAACAAGAATTATATTTTTGCCTTTGTTTTCCTATTGTTTACGCTCGGTGATTTCCTGAGCTTAGACAATATTAACAAATGGGCGTGGATACAGACGACAAAGCCTCACAGTATTTTCGTGTTATAAAATCCCTTATTTCCCCACAATGTAATCAAAATCGTTTATTTACCCAAATCACCTTCTCAAGTCCCTATTATGAATTATTCCTCCTGAATATAACTATAAATTGTGAAATTCGTGAATTTTGTTTTGCTCGGTATGTATTTTCAGGGACATATAAACTTTTCAACGCCTTTATCGCGGCCGATGTTCCGATTTGGTTAGTGCCTGAATCGGGACAACGGGGACCAATAATTATTGTTATGTAATTGGTTTATACGTCAATTGCTTAAATTCGGTGTTTTCCCCGAACTTAAGACAATAGAAAATTTAAATTCACTGAATCAAGTGATGTAAATATTCGCGTCAGTTGTTTGCATTCGGCGTTTTCCCTGAACTCAAATAACTGAAAACATAACTCAATAATTTTAATAACGGGCAAATAAAAGAACTATTTGGGTAAGATTTCCCATGACAAGAAAAAGAAAACACTTGCCAGAGCTTATGTGAAAATTGTTTTCCGCGGGGACACAAAATAAAATGGTCTACTTTCCACTGTTCAATTTGTCAAATAAATCATATATTTTTTTACCCGTAGAAATAACCAACAATTGACCAAAATGTCAATACTACCTAAATTAAACACTCAATCGATTTCACAAAAAGTTCGATTGAACCCCCAAAAATAAAATAAATCAATATTCACTCTGTAGTCTTCTGACCAACTTAAACGTTTCGGCAAATGCTCGAATAAAGGAAATTATAATAATGCAGAAAATATATTTAACTTCTCAGGCAACGAATTAACTCAAATAAAGAATACTTTGGCAGAAATAAATGTAAATGCCACGACAGATAATTAACTAAATGAAATAATAATAATACATATAATAATATGCCCGGAAAATTAATTGCATCAAATCAAATAATAAATGTAGAACTAATAAACTTCAAGTGCTTCAGCACACGGAGAAACCCAGCTCCAATACAAATTATTTACTATTTCCTCTTACGGATACCTCAACGCTACTGGAACTCGAATCTACTTTTCACACTTTTCACTTTTACTTCTAAACGGATTTCGTATCACCACTGGATTCAAGTAACAAGTCACAAGTCTTACGGGAGAACAGGAACAAGCTCCGATGAGAGCTTCATGTGCCTTTTCATAGATCTCGAATGTATGACCAAACTAGACGAAAAAGCCCAGTAAGAAAGGCGCGGTTTTTTGTCTGATGAACTAAAACTGGACCGAAAATCTGGGGGATTATTTCGTTCCTGATACAAAAAATGATTTGGTTTTTCCCATCCCGATCTTCATTTCTTTCTCGTCTTTTACAAAAACTATCACCGGAGCTTTTCACCCTTTTTATAAAATCTAGAGAAAAACTCTGTTATGTTTTATGCATGATGTTGACGTGAATTCCAGTAGCTTTGGGTATATACCTTACTTTCTAACAGGGAATGAAATATTTTGCCAGACCAGAATTAATAGAAACCCCAAATAGGCAGGGACGTACCAAAGTTATGTTGAATATACTTTAGCCGTGCTTAGTAACGGAGCTCTAAAAAAATGCTTCGTTACAGACTTATGCTCAAGTTCTTGTATGTGATGTCTATTATGTCTGGAATAACATATTAATGTATTACTCTATTATATTCATTTTATTTTATTTATTTACACATATTTTGACAAAAACTTTTTTACTACTTGTGAACTACAATTTTACTATTTTTGTAACTGTGACCTGTCATAAATGTATTTTGTATACATAGCATGATTAATAAAGTATCTATCTATCTATCTATCTATGGTTACGGATAATTGGTACACTAGTGTATCATTAGCAGTACAGTTGTTGGTTACAAAAACACATCTAATTGGCACCTTGAGGAAGAACCGCAAAGGAAATCCGCCCGAAGTGATTCGAAAAAAACTTAAGCCTGGAGAATACATTGCACAAGAAAATCGTAAGGAAATAACTGTTCTTTCCTGGAGAGACAAGCGCTACGTCCTGATGCTCTCTACAAAGCACTCAGATTCTCAAATCAAAGTGCGAAATCGTCGGGGACAAACAAAGAAAAAACTGGAAGTGATACTTGCCTACAATCAAGGAAAATCACCTGTTGATCAGTCAGATCAAATGACAGCATATCAATCACCACTATCAACTATCAAGTGGTACCGACAACTGGCGTTTGAGATCTTGCTAAATACTGCTATGGTAAATGCTTGGTTGAGACAAAGAAGTCAAACAGGTGGATACAGGTATTCTGGATTTTCGTAAATCAGTTGCCTATGGTTTATGTGAAGCACGCCCTCCTACAAAATTTGAAGCTGTCACGCATAATAGAAATGGTCATTCACGACATGAGCTATCAGAAAAAGATATCCTAAAACGCAAACCATGTCAGATGTGTACCGAGAAGGCGAAAAAAGAACATGGGTGGCGTATAGCAAGGAACTTGAAGAGGATTCGTACCTACTGTAAAGGATGTGAAGGAGAGTCTCATCTGTGCATTAACTGTTTCAACAAAAAACATCGCTATGGCGCGGAGTAAAATAGGTATTGTGGTATTCAGGATATACTGTTGGAAGAATCTCCAAAAGAAAATTTGTAGGACTTAAATGTAAGAGTTTGTTTTTTTTTCAAATTTAAAAATATTTCGTTTATTTTTCAATAAATTTGCGAATTTGTTAAACGTTTCACAATAATAAAGACTGCCTATTACGAGTATTTATGTTTTTCATACTTCATTTGCTATTTCTTTGTTGATAAATTTGTGAGCAAGAAACTGGCACTGCACAGCGTTCTTCCAGGCCGCTCGACACTTTGCACAGTCAAAACCATCAGATGCCGAGCCTGGCCTATGGGATGCGATAAATTGACCCGGTCATATTGACCGAGCAGGTGGAGAGCAATACATTTTTCTCGGTCATATAGAGCGTACCGGCTTTAGGAAAATATTTTCTCAGTCACATTGACCGAGCCGGCAGTCAACGTGTTAATCTTATTATAACTTCATTATTCAAATGGTTGACTGCATGTTTATCATATGTTCAATTTATTAATCTAATGTCAACTAACTGTCATATAAAAAATATGTGTCATGTCAATTATTTGTATGTTCATCAAAAATATACCAAGTACAAGTTATTCTGTAGAGATAACTAAAAGTATTTGTCCATTGGAATATATAAAACCAACAGCTTCTGTAGATATAAAGTTGTAGCTCTAAGATCGAGACCATAAAATATGCACTTCAAGTACGTGCCAAGAGTGTTAAACTGGGTAGGTATATAATTACCAACATTCAATACTTACTTCTTAAAGCAAACTCACGAGTTGGAGAAAACTTTAATTCCCTGGGGCTTTTCCCCATAACCTCGAATTTGCTTGAATTTGGATCATAAAATTTTTCGTTACCATTCGTCTCCAGGCCCTCATAAAACACTCCATATTCTTCACTATACGATTTGAATTCGATGGCCTCTTCCTTTATCCCTCCATTCGAAATATCATGAATTTCAACAAAATTAGTCCCGCTCGAGATTTGTTCCCTTTTACCTTCTTCAAAATCCATTATTGAATATTCTGCTACACATTTGTAGTGTTCTGAACCCATTATGATATCAATAAGATGTCTAAAAACGATAATTAAAAAGATAAAGGGTGGGTATTATAAAACTATTTCGACAGATAACTAGAAGTTAACTTGTAGATGACGTCACATGTTATAGTTAACTTCAAAATGTAGCAGTTAACTTTATCGGGTGGAACGGGTGTCGGTTAAAGTTAACTTTGTAGAAAATGGTGGTTTTCGATCATCGACAATTCTCCTGCTCCTGTCAATATTGCATATGAGTCATATAACCTCAATTTTATTGTTTTGATTTTTCGTTTTCGCAAAATGTTAGCAAACGATATCCACGTTATTTTTGAGGAACTTTTAACCGATGATGAAGAAGATGCTGTGAATATTGTTGAAGCCCCTCGGCGACAAAGGATATTTAGGAATCGGTAGACCATTTCACCTTGTGGAACGAAACATAATTTAAAAACCGATTTCGACCATCAAGAGAGTCTGTACGCTTGTTAATGGGGCACATTGAAGCAAATTTACAAAGACCAACTAATAGGTCAGCATTTCTAGTACCTACCTATTTTAATTATTGTAGAATTATAAATATTTTTATTTTTAGAAATCATCCTCTATCGCCAGTAACACAAGTGTTGATTACACAATTTTGGGGTATTCAGAAGTCAACTGCTAGCAGTGTTATTAGAAAGGTCCCAGGGAAATTGATTTTATCGTCGAATGTTTGAATTAAAAATAAAACTAACAAAACAGTTTTTTATTTCATTTAAAACAAACAAGAAGGTGTGAAAATGTGTCCTTATCACCTAGATAAACATAGAGTCTTTTTCCATACTCTCTGTTTTTTTTTCTTCACAACTCTCTTCAAAAGTTCTTTTCACTTTTTTTCTTGGCCACAACAGAATATTCACCAGGTAAACCAGAATTTCATTGAATGTCAACAATCACAAGAGATTCGACAAGTTTTAAGTGTACAATGGCTAAAAATCATATAAACATTAATGTCTCGAAAAGTAAACAATGTGTCATCACCTAGATATACATTTCTAGTACCTATTTTAATTATTGTAGAATTATAAATATTTTTATTTTTAGGAATCATCCTCTATCGCCAGTAACACAAGTGTTGATTACACTCAGATTTTATGCAACTGGTTCATTCTTGGTAGTTGCTGGAGATTTTGGAGGTATTCACAAGTCAACTGCTAGTAGTGTTATTAGAAAGGTCACAGGGGAAATTGCATTGTTATCCTCTATTTACATGAAATGCAGAGACTTTTTTGTGTAGTGTTATTCATTTCAAGACTCTAGTGAAGTGGTGTATTTAAATCTTAAGACAATATCATTTTGAAAACTCCTTTGAAGGAGACAAAGTATGCTCTAAATTGCTTGCAAAAAAATCGTTTTCAGAGTTTCTGTACAGCTTAGTGAAGTCATCGGGAATTATTTTGAAGAAATGTTACATTATTATTTGTGAATGTTCGAATTAAAAAATAAAACTAACAAAACAGTTTTTATTCCATTTAAAACAAACAAGATGGTGTGAAAATGTGTCCTTATCACCTAGATAATAAATAATAATAATAAATAAATAATTTTATTCAGGTTCAGATCAAAAAAAGGTAACAAGAAGGTAATACATAAGCTGAATAAACATGGTAGAAACCACAGAAGCATCACGTGTTGTATAAGAGATAAACATATATAGTCACTCTTTTCCATACTGTATGTCAATAATATCTCTTTTTTCTCTTCTTAAGTCTCTTTTTTTTTCTTCTCAACTCTCTTCAGTTCCTTTTTCCCTTTTTTTCTTGGCCACACACAAATAGTCAAATAATATTCACCAGGTAAACCAGAATTTCATTGAATGTCAACAATCACAAGAGATTCACAAGTTTTAAGTGTACAATGGCTAAAATCATATAAACATTAATGTTTCAAAAGTAAACAATGTGTCATCACCTAGATATACATGTTGTAGTGATATTCACTGAAATGACTTTTTTTAAAATAAACTTTATTTTATACTTTGGTTACAAAAAAATTATTTTAAATATGACAACTATTCAAGTGCAAAATGGAAGTTTAAGATAGAAGTGACGCCTTCGGTTCTTGGATCCTCTTATAGATGCTGTGGTGCTGACTCAGAACTGGCCTTTGTTTACGCTTCTGGAGCCCAGGTGGATAAATGCTGACTTGGCTTTGTCCTATTTGCTCTTGCAACAATGTTGCAACTGCTTGTGGAATTACCGCGTAGAATGCCTGGATTTTGATATAACATACATTTATAGCCATTTTTTCATACTGTATGAATAATTTTCGGTATGTTGAATATATCTCTTTTTTCTCTTCTTAACTTTATTTTCTTTCCTCACAACTCTCTATGAAGGTTCTCTTTTTCACTTTTATCTTGCACACAGACGATACAGGAGGATTTTGGGAAGGGACTGGATTCTTCTTCAAGAGCCCATCGTCTGTCTAAAAACTCGCTCAATCCTAGATTAGTCTGCACCAAAAATATTTATAATACCGGCCCTTACTCTTCCAGTTCAACGGGATCGTTTTGCCAAGAGAAAAATTGTAGGTTACCTTTTTGCCTTCTTCTTCTTTTTATTAAAAAAATGGTACCTTTATAAAACTGACATTTTGAAGCTCAAGTTAACTTGACTGATAAAATTAAAGTTAACTTCAAAACATATTTATAATACCGGCCCTTACTCCAATTCATGTTTTCAAGATAGTTAAAGAGAAATGGTGCATGGCGCTACAAGCTACAACCCTACAATCACTACAATCATCAACCAACTATTAGGATAATAGGATAGGCCATAGAGAAAATAAAAATTTGTCTATGGGATAGGCCTTCTCATTTCTAATTTGAGTGCGTTCCACTAAGCGCTCACAAAGATCACGCTCACGACCGCGGTTTTTCCCTTTCCATTTGCTCGACAATCGAAAACTCAAGTGGAATGGACTGAAGCGTTTACCGTTCATGTAAACATTACAAATGGCGAGCTCGAAAATAAGTCAGAATCCTGAAGAGGTTACGTTTTAATTTATTTATATTTTAATAATTTACGTTTAAATATAATCAAAATGTCTTTTATGGCGACAGTTGGATATTTGTTGATGCAGCGCAATAATGCTTCAGAAACTACTTCTAGTTCCGATGAGAGTGGAATGCAATGTTACAAAATCGCGATCGTGAAAAGCGAAAACTTAGGCCATGTATAATTAATTATGAAAGTGTAATGGATCGTTATTCAGATGAAGAATATTTAATTGTGGTCGCACGTTGAGCATCTGCAGGAGAAACATAAGTTTCCACTAAAATATTTCTCTCCGAGTCATACAAGGTAATTTTTTTTGTCGCCATCTTTAACTTTTAAAAATTGCGCCGAATTTCTCAAAGCGTTCACTTCGACCCAGTTCTTCAGATGGGTCGTTGTGGGCTCGGCGTGAGCGAAAATAGTGACTTCATTAGTGACGTTTTCGCCACGACCATAACGACCGTGGTGATCTTGTGGAACGGGAATTCAAAATAAGGGATACTCCCTCTGGTGTCGATTTTGGAAACTATACATACTTACATTCTTTACTTTTCCAAACATTAATGTTTATAATATGATTTTAGCCATTGTATACCTAAAACTTGTCGAATCTCTTGTGATTGTTGATATTTAATGAAATTCTTGTTTACCTGTTGACTATTGTTTGTCCTCGAGTAAAAAATGAGTGATTCAAGTTCAAATCTTTATTGTTGTGCACCTCAATGTGACTCTTGGGCAAAACGATCCCGTTGTACTGGAATAAGTTTTCATCATTTTCCATGAGAAAATGAACGTAACGTTCTGGTGCAGACTAATCTAGGATTGAACGAGTTTATAGACAAACGAAGACAGAAGAAGAATCCAGTCCCTTCCCAAAATCCTCCTGTATCGTCTGTGGCCAAGATAAAAGTGAAAAAGAGAACCTTCAAAGAGAGTTGTGAGGAAATAAAAAAGAGTTAAGAAGAGAAAATAGAGATATTATTCAACATACCCGAAATTATTCATACAGTATGGAAAAAGAGTGACTATATATGTATATCTAGGTGATAAGGACACATTGTTTACTTTTCGAAACATTAATGTTTATATGATTTTAGCCATTGCACAGCAAACATGTTACGCGTGGGCCTCTAGAGGCACTTTAAAAACAGCCGACAGACAACATAAGCGAGCCATAATCATGATACGTCCTCGGCCCTGCTAGCCCGTCTCCAGACGGCCTTCAGTAGGCCTCCAGACTACCACCCGCTTTATTACATAGCGGGACTTCAGCGGATAGACAGAGTTAAGATGAACTGATATTTCACGGGACAGATTATGGTGCGATTGCGGGTATCCTACTAATCAACCGCGTCATTCCACTGTTGGGATTTCATCAAGGATCTATGCAAATATACAGGGGCGTCCAATTCAAAATGCAGTATATGGAAGTATAGGGTATCTTGGAAGGCAATGAGCATAAAGACGGTTTCACTGAAAACAGAATGGCCCATATAAGCGCCTAAGAACAATCTAGCATTATATCTTCGAAAACAGTGAAACTTCAATGAAGATTGGTCATCACTGTACACAATGAATTCACCAAACATTCAGAATCGACTGATTCATAGACTAGATATATACAATTCACTGTTTTCACTCACTGAAGCCACTAATTGTAGAGGATTTCTGAAACTGTAGAGCCAGATTGTTCCTTTTCACTTAAACAGACAACTTTTTCCCCATTTCAACCATTTTTATTGTATCTCAAATGGTTTCCGAAATACTCATCCATATTTCCCAGATATTGCATTTCAAACTGGCCTGGAAAAAAATGTCACCGAATAGATAGAATGACAACACACAAATCTGAAAAAATTCTCGCCACTGATTATTTTTCATGACTATATACAATGACCAGACAAAATAGAAAATACCCGATTTGACATCCTACACGAAATCAGTAGTAGGGCCAACTGCGAACGTGATATTCAGTAATGCCAATGTTGCAGTTTCATTACAGAGGTCACAGCGGTGCGGCGCGTAATGCTACATACTGTGTCAAAACGACATCGGTGCGATTATCGCAAATCTTAACGGGTAATTTCTGGATAAATTCAAAACATCCATAATAAATATGCGTATGTTCAGCCAAAGTGGCAAAACTGATATCATTCCTATTATTTACCGACATCGGTGTGCCGCTACCGACATCTTACCGCAGTTAACAGCAACGGTCTATTTAACGCTCATTCATGTTTGCTGGGTGTACACTTAAAACTTGTCGAATCTCTTGTGATTGTTGACATTCAATGAAATTCTGGTTTACCTGGTGAATATTCTGTTGACCATTGTACGTCCTCGAGTGAAAAAATGAGTGATTCTACGCCAACTAGGAGCAGCACTGTTAATTTGAACGCAACACCAACTCGTTGAGAGACATCCTCAGCCCAGCTACGAAATTTATAATTTAATTGCCACTATTCAATTAAAAATATCTGCCCTGGCTGAGAATCGAACCCAGCACCTTTCGCTCCTGAGTCGGATGCTAAACCACTGCGCCATCCCCCCCATATTCCATCGTTACATTGGAGAACAATTATAGTGGCTAAATCACTGAGTATCCCCAATAAAAAGAATGCATCCTGCTTTGGCAGCTGGCTTTGGCAGCCAACTTCACATTGCTTTGACGTTAAAGCTTTCTCATTCTAGAATATTTTTTTGTGCGAATGCCTCAATTTCCGCCATATTCTTCAGATACTTTATACAAGTATAACCTCAGATCAATTTAAATAAATAATGAGCTCTCCAACTTCCAGGCAGGAAAGGGCCCAAGGACAGGAGAAGTGATCTGAGTGTATAACCCGTGAATACGAAGGTTTAAATATATTTAAAAAAACGTCTTCCTACGATCAGTTCTATGGTTTTGATTGTTTCATTGTTAGAAAACTACTGGGAATGGAATGACTAGACAGAGCGGTAAAATAAAACAACTGTTAACTGTTACATTCGAGCAACAGCAAACGACAGACAGAACACAGCGTAGTTCAGAAACATATTTTGACAGCCAGTGTTGACGCTTGGCATAATAATAAACTTTGTTATTCTGAGATAAATTCAACTGCCCACTATCTCAACAATTCAACCCCCACAATCTCAAATAACTAAGAGATCAAACCCAATTTATCAACAAAATAGGAATGCTTAACTCTTGCCAAACCCTTTGTTAAAATAATGTCTGCCACCATTTCATCAGTTTGTTGATAATGAATAGTTATTAAATTATTTGAGACACATTCTCTAACAAAATGATACCTTACATCAATGTGCTTTGATTTTTCATGAAATATTGGATTCAAAGCTAGTTTTTGTGCACTTTGGTTATCGTTGTAAATTACTGCTTTTATATTCAATTTATTCACTCAGAATATTTTTTAAATAAACGGCTTCTTTGGAAGCTTCACTAAGACCTATATATTCAGCCTCTGTTCTACTAAAAGCAGTAGTTTCCTGCTTACAACTTTGCTATGAAATTGGACCCCCAGAGAGTTTAAATACATATCCAGGGTATGAATTTCTCTCATGATCATTAGCCGAATCAGAGTCCACAAAACCTTCTAAATCAATAGAACCATTACCTTTAGAAAAAGACAGTTTATGATGCTTGGTATCTTTCAAATACCTAAGTATTATATTTGCGCATTGCCAGTGATATTCTAAATAATTATTGTTATATTGACTCAAGTAATTAACTGCAAATGTTATATCTGGTGTTAACACTGATAGATACATTAAACTCCCGATAAGTTTTTGATATTGTAAGTTAGTAGAATTTGATTCTGTTACTTTTTCAACATCAAACTTAGTTTTCATAGGGGTATTATTAGTTTTGCAATTTTCCATAACAAAATTTATCAAAACTTTATCTTTATAGCTTTCTTGATCTAACAAACTAACATTTTTATTATAATCTCTTGATATGTTAACCCCTAAACAATTTCTCGCTTCACCAAGATCTTTTATATGAAATGTTGCACTCAATTTTGATTTCAAAGATTCAAAACTTTTACAATCGTTGGAAAAAACAAAAAAATCATCTACATATAAAGCTATGAAAGTCAATGATGTTTTGTCCCTGGTAATAAATCAACAGGACTCATGTTTTAACTTAGTATAGCCCAACTCAGACAAAACTTCATTCACTCTAGCATTCCAAGCTTTGGACGATTGCTTCAAACATTCTTCAGTTATTTTGCCTTGAAATAAATGCCTTTCAACATATGAAGTTATCGCTGTGAGATAGAGACCATTTAATTTTAATTTCAAATTCGTATTCAAAGAGTTGAATTGAGCATCTAACTGCGAATATTCAATACTTCTCATAGGAAACTCACTAAAGGTTGGTGTTTCGCTTTATCAATAGAACGATATACTTCTTCAAAATGTTACCTTTACTTCAAACTGACAAGTATCAGTCATTCTACCACTTTTGTTTTTTCGTAATTCAAAACTGAGAACGCAAATTTTTTAATCCCATCCAAAAACGTACTCCTAGCGCCTCTGATGGACGTATGCTTCGTTACTTCACACAATTCAAACTTTTACCGCTGGGTCTCTCAAACATTTGCCTCAAACATTCCTATCATTTCATCTGTTTTTATGTGTTGTAGTAATATTTTGATTAGTGATTATTCACAATGCTTTCAATTATTACTGAGTTATTAAAAATATTACTGAAACAACCGCAAGCAGCGTTAGTGTTTGGGAAAAGTTATTCGGTTCCAGGTCAAATTGAGTTTGATTAGGGAAGTCTCGTACAAGTTGCCAAGTCAAGCAACATAGGCACATAGTTTTTCATGTGCGTGATCGTGTGTGTAACGTTGTCTGTCCTTCACCTTGAGATGACCTTGAGCATTGGGTGAGAGAACATATCGTTTAGGGCACTTTTTACTTTGAGATGACCTTGAGCATTAGGGGAGAGGGCACATCGTTCAAGACACCCTATACCTTGAGACCATGAGCATTGGGGGAGTGGGCATATCGTCCAACCTATGTGGAACCCATTCGAGCTAGTAGGACCTTGACATTGAAATGACATTAAGATCTGTGAATGGACAAACATTTTCAAGGTGACCTTCAGAGAAATCCACTCTGACGTTCCAGTATAGAGTGATTCACAGCATGCGCCCCAAGGTCGAGTGGGTGGAACCAAACGGAGTGTGACCTTCATATTCATCGAATCATATAGGGGAGAGGATTTTGTCCCTCATAAAATGCTTGAAGTCATTGTTGAGAAATCATAAGTTGAATACAGAGAATGAGAAGTTTCTCAATTCAGTGAGTGTGAAATCGGGTGAAATAATCTATATTTTTCATAAATTCACTGTCTTTTGCAAAAGTAGATATGGAGAAAATCAATTCATCAATCATTGAAGAGAAAATGGAATTTTAAAAACCAAATCGCTTCCAATTAAGAAAGCTATTAATATAATTCAAATGACGATTTGTATAACTCGATTTGGTAGATCTATTCTGATATTAGGTGATGAAAAACATTTCTTCAAATTGTGGTTGCCAAAACGTATTTCGACGAATTCGATCATGACAGTTCGAATATCATAAATGCTGCAGATGGTAGATAAACAATAACATATTTGGGTCAAAGTCCACAAGTGTCAGCCGTAAGAACCCGAACTCTAGTAGAATTCAACTTCATTGATTAATAATACTGTTCATTTGTTAGTATATAGTGATTTAATTTTATGTTGAATATAGATATTACTCCAGTAAAAATAACATTCAGTACAGAACTCAGAACCTTCGGAGGAACATCATATTTTTCATGTGAGTATACAATGAACTATTCATGGAATATATTTACAATTCTCTATTTTGTTTCAGTTTTTAATATGTGGATGCATTACTCGAGTCAATGTTGGACGGAAGCCGTGGACATAAATACAGCCATCGAGAGATTGGACTACTACTTGAATGCCTTTGTCAAGATGCCCACCATGCTTCAAATTATGATTTGAACGTTTGCTTCGATGAAGACAAAATAAGAAGATGTATGCGTGATCATGAAAAGTACAACATATTTTTAAGAAATGTATTTATCTATTGATCCATTACACATTATAACTGATAATTGAATACAATATAGAAATAATTGGTACAAAAAAAATTATATAAAAATGTATCGTATATAATGAGTGCATAGACTTTGGTGTTGTTTGGAAATTTAGTTTTTCTTGTTTCGAACTCCAGCTTGATATCCACTGTAGATGATTTTGTTGGAATTGCTCAAGGTCCATAAGAGGTTCGCTCATATCTTTGTCGTAAAAGCTACGTTGAAAGTCCTCATATGCATAGTAAGCTGAAGAGAATAGTTTTTTATCAAAGTTCAGGTTCCAGCGCTCGTATGGGTAGACTTCAAAATTCAAATACACTCGGGTATTATTTATGCCTGCACTTATGAATTGTGTCACATCCACTGCTCTGTTTTCGGATGCGGTGCTACTTTGAAAACCAATAATGATAAAACAAAGTGTTTCCAAAGTGTTGGTTGTTTTTATTGCCCATATATCCGAAGAAGTGCTACGTAATGAGGGTAATTCATAAAGATCCCCCATCTTGATTTTTGAATTCAGACCACTCTTATTGATCCTACTGAATAATTCGAGCTTCTGCTTGTCATCGGACACAAGATGTTTTATTTTCCATTCAATCTTTGTAATTTCCAATGTGCCGCCAACGTCTCCAATATATGAATTCCTGAATGAGCGAGCTATGATCAGAATCAGTTCTTGTTTGGCGTTCAGAATGCTCTTCTTGTAATCCTCGGCAAAACCCATGAAATACTTGAAAGGAAGTTTTCCACTGAATAAATGACTGGGTGCAACGAAGATGTGTTGTTTTGTGTCGGAAAGTCCCCATCCAGTTGTCAGAAGCAAGTGAGATTGTGATTGACCGAATGAAACTATGTTCTTCATTGTGGATGTTATGCCTGGTTTTCAAACGACGGCAACTTGCTCACCACCCATTTCATAGCGAATCTCATCGAAGAGAAATGCCAAAGCATTGTTGGAGAGATAGCATACTTTAATCGATTCATTTGGCTTGAATGTTCCTTCTATGTAAATGAAACTGTCGGCAATGGCGAGAATTACATTCTTTTTTCTTGAACACCAACAGGGGTGCTATTGAGTTTTCATGTCTCAGGCCCACCAAATACTTTGATTGCATCATACATTTGAATGTATTATTGTTTGCTCGAACGCTAAACAATTCATCCAATGTGGTGTCATTATGTTTCGCACCATGAAATACTTGCAATTCAAGTTCTCGTTGAATAACAGCATTTATTTCTTCTATCTCATATGCACCACTTGGTATTTTTATGTGATGTATAATACTAATTGGGAGGTTTTTATTTGCAGAAATGAAAAAAGTGATCAATATGTTTGTTTCCGTGATGTTGTGGATTGTGTTGCATCCATAGAATCCCAAAAGTCCCAATCCATAACGGCTATTCTTATCCAGTTCAATGGGTGGGTAGAAGCCTGCACTCAAGACACTAGATCCAACAGCTTGTAGCTCGAACTTTCGTGACATGACTGATGGCAATCGGATGATGTCACATCAATTTATTGTTGTTCACAACACATGTGATATAATTTTCGTTTCCTCGGCATTGTGTGTTCCAATTCAACTTGATTCTTTTTGGCACCAATATTACAATAATCGATAGTGCAATAACAGCAAAATATTTTTCGAGGTATGGGTCCATCATTCACATTATTGGAATTTGATGTTCCAACACTTGCATTGTCCAAATGATGTTCATAGCAATATTTATATTTTGAAATATCGATATCCTCTTGAAGGGTTTTGGGAATTTTTTCCCAAACCGTTGCAATTTCATCAGCTGAACAAGATATCAGCATTGGGCATATCTGCAAGTTGCCATTTTTTTCAAGCTACATAATCTTGAACATGCGATGAGGGAATGCCCCATTAATAGCTTCTCGATCCATTTCTGGGGTGAAATTCATTTCAGTTTTTAGGAGATTGGAAAAGACAAAAACTTCAAGCACAACTGAATTGTATTTCTGCTCATGTTCATAATTATACAATTTTTTTCGAATGCATGTGTACCTTTGGAATGTGGAATTTTCAATTTTTTGACATAATGATTTAGATCAATATCCGTGAGAGGTTTGAGAGGCAGGGCATCAATTAGTTTTTGTATTTATATGATTTGAGGTAGATGTCAAGGCCTTTACGATATTGTTTCAAGAATATGCCACTACCCCTTTTCCCAAAGCCACTACCCCTTTTCCCAAAGCTATCGCCTCCATCTTTCTGTTATGTATGGTGCTGTACCTTATTCAGATCATGCTCGCTCTTGCCGAATTTATAGCTCTGGTTATACCTGCAGTAGCACCAGCCAAACTATCCAATACAGACAATCCAGCGAAAATTGGTATCAATGGTAAAATTCCACCAACTTTCGGAATATGTATTATGCGAGGTGTATGTTTTTTTTTTCTTCCACCTGCTGCCTTGAAATATTAACGTGCCGCTTTCAATGCCATTGTTGTGGCCTTTTTCCTATTGTTTGTCGCGAATTGATTACCTCCAGCTTTATGTAATTCATCCAGCACTTTTCGTACAATTCTTGCTCCAAATGCCACTTTTCTGATTTTATTTTTCCTATTTTTCTTCGATCTATCTTTTCTTCTTCGTTTGATAATGTTTACATCACAACCCATACCGAAACGCCTTTTTGCCTTCATTACGTTGGCGACTAGTAGAGCGGCTGCTCTTTCACGAATGCTTGCGTCCTTTGAATTGACCCTATCCCAAGCACTGTATTCAGTTGTTTGTCTGCTTTGTGCCTAGATTCAATATCGTTGAGATTCTTCGAATATTGAATGTCGTGTGTTTTACACGCCCTATCTAATTTATTGATGCCTGGATCGTTGCGAGCCAATCGTTTTTGCAGTTTGGTTCCGGGTACACAATATTGATAGCCTCCAGGTAAGTGCAATTCAAACGGTAATTTATACATTAATGAATTCACAAATCCTCGACCTTTTTTTAATTCGACCTGCTGCTTCTACGTCTGCTCCGTATGGTGGTAGACATTTAAATGAAACATATCTCATGTATCTTCCATGGGTATCGAACCGTCAAACAATGCGCATTGTCAAGCAAAAAGAGTATGCAGTAGATAATTTGAATGAGAAAATCGGGACTGGATTAAATGAGACGAACTCATTGAGACATGGCCCACTACTTCCATCATCTGTTCGTTCGCTCATCATCGGCCCGTCAAATTGTGGGAAGACAAACGCCATGATATCTCTATTGACACATCCACAAGGATTGCGATTTGAAAACGTTTATCTTTATTCAAAGTCGTTGAATAATCCAAAAATGAATACTTGCGCAATGTATTAGCACCAATAAAAGAATTGGGTTTCTTCACATTCAGTAATAATGCAGACATTGTGCAACCCTCTGATGCCAAACTAAATTCAGTGTTCATTTTTGATGTTGTGGTTTGCGGATAACAAAATATTATCCGATCATATTTTTGTATGGGACTCCATAAAGATGTCGATTGCTTCTATCTTGTACAGACCTATTCACGAGTTCCCAAACAGTTGGTTCGTGATAATACCAACTTCATCATCATATTCAAGCAAGATGCAACAAATTTACATCACATTTTTTCCGATCATGTCATACTTGATGTAACATTCAAAGAATTTCAAATGATGTTTACGAAATGTTGGACCGATAAAGATAGAAAGTTACAGGATGGACGATATCGCAAAGGATTCGTCAGCTTCATATATCTTTGATATGTCAATTCCAAAATACTCAAACGTTCATTGAACTTCAGCGAGATCACTTCAATAAGTGGTGGTGTGTCAAGAATTGGAAATAATGAACATTTTGAGAGATGAATGTGCAGAAGCTGAAATGGACACGAAACATCAACTAGTTCAAGCGACAGAGGCTGTACGACAAAAATTATTGTCTATCAAAAGCGGAAATATGGAGGACAAGATAATACTTGAAAAAAATTGTATGATCCTATAACAAAACCACTCAATGTACTTTCTTCTGCAGCTACTGTGAAAACTGCCTACATCTTCCATAGACCGCTCCATCCCAATGAGTTATCCAATCCATGGGAGAACACATGAAAAATCTTTTGAATGAACACAGTGCATATGATACAAATTATGGTATACGAGTAGAACCTTCAGCACAAAAATTAATCTATGGGAAATCTAGAAGTACGCTTTGGTGGTGGTAATATTTTCTTTTGGGATGGGGAAATACAAGTAGAGTATTACATTCTTTTTTCTTGAATACCAACAGGGGTGCTATTGAGTTTTTATGTCTCAGGCCCACCAAAGTAATTTTTCATCTTTGATGAAGCACTATAAAATCAAGCATTATTCGACATTTAGCACTATGAAGGCAGCCATGGCGGAAAGAGTCATTCGAACAATGAAAACCTGGATTTACAAAGAGTTTTCAGTAAATAGAAATCAGATATGGTTAGATATCCTTCCAATTATAACGAAGACATATAACAATAAAATACATCGTACAATAGGCATGAGACCGATTGATGTGACAGTCACTTCAAAGCTCAAAATCATCAACAAGAAGAATAAGAGAAGAAAGATGAAAATGAAAAGGATAAAGCCCAACTATCGAGTGAATGATATAACGCGAATTACAAGCGCAAGAATCTACGAGATCCTCTCTAGAGAACCGAAGCAAGAAGTGGGTCTGATTAAACGATCTGACGGAACTGTGACGGAATCTCGAAAGGGTACAAAACCATTCTCCAGGAGTCATGATTCTTGATGAAAACCAGCCAATTCCACTTCAACCAGGACGACCATGACGACCTAGTCCAGAAGATTTGTAACGACTTTAGTTTTTGATCGAATGCCCAGGCTAGGCAGTATAGAGCGGTGTGGAGTTATTTGGACCACCTTGCTAGTTTCTGATTTATTTATGTTTCAAGCAAAGGTTTTTAGAAATTGTAATTTTGAGTGGACGCCAGAATTTTTTGTTTTGGTAGAATAAAAATTCAATCTTCCAAGCCAAAAATAAATGCAAAATAAATCATATTTCCTTCTGTAAATTGGTACAACAATAAAACAAATACGAAAATTTTACTAGTCTATTATAAAAATATATGTTGGTTGACATCCCTTTTGTACAAAAATCCTTGTGTATATGTACAATTGAGTTCTCTTTCTGATGTTATACAATTCCAAATTATTGTTAACGTTTGCTGAACCTGTTGGTTTTATCGAAGACAATGTACCTCTGATTGAGCGGAGTAGTGTAGCTCGTAGCTAGTAGTAGTAGTAATAATGTGGCTCGCAATCAGGACGTACCAATGGCTGCTGGGCTACCAATCAGGTTGAACAGATAATCATCAACTTCTTATCCATGGAATTATTGTTCTTAGCAATATGACATGAAACACAATATTGTTGGTGTCAGAATTGTATTTACTAATAAATTAAACTTCTGGAATTTGGAAATTCTTCAACACACACCCTTCAACATGCAGTTGTTACAGATGAGTGTGATCTTATTGAAAGATTGTACTTTACAATGATTTGTACATGAAAATCAGTCTGTGCTGAGATTTAATATTAATATTCAAAACTGAAGTTGCAGAATTATAATTAAATTTAAGTTAGACAAAATTGAAATTTGCTCTATTACAAAAGGATGAAAAGGCCTCGACCAGCCAAGTCCATATATTATAAAAATGCAAATTCAAATTTCACCAATAAATTTTGAAGAATTTGTATATCCAAAAATGACTTCAACTCGAATGATATTCAGAGGAAATGTGTGAGAAATATTCTGACTGAGAGTCTTATATTTCTTTACAAAGTTTTTTGTGTAAAAAGAAAAAGAAATATAAATTAAATATTACAAATTCCAATCATTGAGTAGGGATATATAGGGACCAAAAAGATATACTTGTCAAATATCATCAAATAAGAAAGATATTAAAATTTGAACACTTGGAATTTATAGTTTCACTGAGAATTCATGAAACAAATCAATTTGGTACTGCACTAGCCAACAATCACCTGACCTACACCATATATTTAGCGATCTCCAGATGAAATCTCTCTAACGATGAACGAGGTAACATAAAATTGTGTGAAGATATATCTAACATCCACGTGAAGGATTATCTCCCAAAACTTGTGGAATGAAATTGTCAGATTCCTTCTACATACCTCAATATCACCCCACTATTCACGGGTTTGAAATCACTTCTGCATGAGAAAGGAAGATAATCTATATCTCGATTTATTTCGACATGAACAAAATTTTACTAGATCATAACTATGGCTGGCGGAGTCAGAAACCCAAGGGGATGAAGCGTGTGCTCGCGTTTGCTTGAAAGGAATTGGTTCTAGCCTACGCATGTCTGCACTCTACCCACTTCCCTAGTAGAAATGCTCTGTACAAATCTTCTTCATAATTGTAGCTGACTGTTTGCCGCTAGATGGCGTTAAGATTTGTAATAGTGATTCATAAATTGAGATTCATGAAATAGATCGAAGTGTTTTGGATCTCTGAGCATAAAAATAAGAAAAGTAACAGATTTATCGTTACAGATTGGAAGAAAGCATAGGAAATCATCAACCCAGCAGCGGTAGAATGGACTATCAACTATTTCGAACCGCACAAGGCACCAGGAGAGGATGGAATATTTCCTGCACTACTACAGAATGGGGTCGAAATACTAATGCCCATACTCACTGAACTTCTTAGAGCCAGCCTGGCATGGGGATACCTATCCTCAAGCTGGACGTCGATACGGGTTGTGTATAAACGTAAAGTTGGGAACAATAAAAACCTTCCCAAATCACTTCGCCCGATCAGCTTGACATCATTTCTACTGAAAGCCACAGACAAGATCCTGGATAGGCAGTTACGAGAAGATGTGCTGAAGGAAAACCCTCTCGGCACTCACCAGTACGCTTACCAGGTAGAAAAATCAACAGAAAATGCATTAGACAACCTCGTCGGGAAACTGAACGATTCTCTGAGATGCGGAGAAATCGCAATAGCTGCCTTTCTCGACAAATGGATTTCAGAAACTGTTTATAACTGGATCGAAGTGATGCTAAGATACAGAATAATCTCGAGTTCCCTCCACCACGAGAACATCGTAGCCAGGGCGGTGAGAGCGGGTCCACAGGGAGGAGTTTTATCATCCCTACTGTGGACACTGCTCGTAGACGATTTGATCACGACTCTTATGGCGGAGGGAATCGAGGTTCAAGCCTACGCAGACGACATAGTCATAACAGTTAGAGGAAAGTTTGGAGAGGTGATATCGGACATACTCCAAGCGGCTCTCAGGACTATCACTAGGTGGTGTGAAGAAGAAAAAGACAGTGATAGTACCATTTACCAGAAGGAGGAAGCTAGATTTACAAAGAAAGCCGCTCCTCTATGGTGAAACAATTCAATTCAAGGAAGAAGTCAAATACTTAGGGGTGATTCTAGATGAGAAACTCACGTGGAATTCTCATCTAGAAAAAGTATCCAACAGAGCCCTATGGACTTGTAGAAGAATCTGTGGGAAAACATGGGGAATGCAACCCAAACAAATGAACTGGCTTGACCTCACATTGGTAAGGCCTATGGTCACCTACATAGCGGTCATCTGGTGGAGCAAAGAGGCACAGAAGAGTGCACAAGAAAAGCTCAACAAACTCCAGTGGCAAGCGTGTCTGATCATAACAGGGACAATGTCCACCACCCCGACAGCAGCAATGGAAGTCCTCCTCAACATACCTCCTTTCCACATTTGCTTAGAGAACGAGGCAAGAGTGAGTATAGAGAAACCTGTAGAGGTCAACTAGTAATAAGGGAGAAAGTAGTCGCAAGATCGAGGACGAGATAAAATCCCATCCGATTCTAGTAATGCCATCAGATACAATGATCCCCCTATACAACTTTGATAGACCTAATGAGATTCTCCTCCCAGGCAGAGACGAATGGGAGACGAAAGAACGAGAACTCATAAGGGCCATTCTACAATCGAACACAGACGGCTCCAAGAACCACAATATTCCAGGCAGAAGTCCATGCAATCGAACTCTGCCTGCAAGAAATTCTGAACAGAAACAGTAAACATCAATCGACCAAAATCATGTCGCACAGCCAAGCAGCAATGAAAGATAGAATCCCGATTAGTATGGTTCTGCGTGAAAGCCCTTCAAACCGTAGGCCGGTACCACAGAATAATTCTGCTATGGATTCCTGGACATAATCGAAGGAAATGAGAAAGCTGACCTTCCGGCAAAAGAAGGCACTATGAAGGAGTGTTTCCAGACTGGACCGAGCGGAAAAAACGCGAGTACTGGTATGAAAAAGTGGGACAAGTCCACTCGAAGGCATTTATACCAAATCCTTCGAAAAGAAGAACAGCAGCCCTGTTAGAACTGGATAGTAAAAACCTGAGGATTAAAACTGGGCTACTGACTGCGAAAGTATCTTCAAAGAATTGGACTCGCGGAGAGCGCAGAGTGTCGCTTTTGTCAAGACGTGGAAGAAACATCAAAGCACCTCTTGCAGATGGAAAGGTCTGGAACGAACAAAATTCTGCCGTATGGATTACGGCCAGCTAGAGCCCAAAGACCTGGAAAAGGTATCACCAAGCGTCATCATCGACTTCGTCAGAAGCGCGGGACTTAAAAGTGAACTCTAATTCAATTAGGATCGAGCCACAATAGATCTAAGAAGGTCGCAGTGGAAGGGGGGTTATCGCCCCACTCGAAAAGAACCTAACCTAACCTTGCTGAATCATTTGACTTTCGGTTCAACGGATTCATAGTGTCATAAGCATCTATAAGTTTGTCGTGAATAAGTAAAAATTGAATCGACTGTTGAGTGCGTGTTGCAGCCCACTTCGCGATAGGACACTTATATTTTTAACTGTTTTTCGATTTATTGAAAATATTTGAGGTAAATATAGCTCTCAAAAAATACTGAAGGGTTGATATAATTCCTTAGGCAGAGTTAGTTCAAGCTGTTTTTATTTCAGATCATGCCTGGAACCATCAACAAGTTCTCAAAAACTTCACCCAAATTTTCAACTCATAAAAATATCGAGATAACTCATTAATTCCTATTCATTATAATAGGACCAAACTTTCTACAAATATTCTCAATAAATCGAAATAACGAAGTGCCCTAGAACAAAATGACGTTCAAAACTCGCTTGGTATCAGTTCAATTTATGGGTTATCCACAAAAAACGTGGGCATCTAGAGTTCCAAAAATTCAATATAGCTAAAGTGAATTAACACACCAACCAGAAACACCCAAAAAATCAACAGATTTATGTTTGAAATACAAAGATAAAAGGTTTTAAAAATGTGAAAAATACATGGGTTCTTATGGCAAACCAACCATAGTGGTGCCGCAGTGACGTCACGCTGCTTACGGAGAGCGGGGGGAAGGCAGATAAAATCGACAAACTCAGCTATCCTTTCTAGAGTATAATCATTGGTGTCTTTCAACTCATGAAGGTTATTGATACAAACATAACTTAAATACCATCAATCCTTCAAAATGAATGTATGAAATCAAAAATGATTTTATTCACCATACCAAATAAAGAAGAGAGAACTGTGTCTCTGAATGTAATAGGGAGCGCCAGGTTTGGATTTCAGAATTCAGATAATCGTTCAGTTTCCCGACAAGGTCGTCTAATTCTGTTTCTTTTGATTTTCCTGCCTGGTAAGCGTACTGGTGGGTGCTGAGAAGGTTTTCCTTCAGCATATATTCTTGTATGTGCCTATCCAGGATCTTGTCTGTGGCTTTCAGCAGAAATAATGTCAAGATGATTGGGCGGAGGGATTTGGAAAGGTTTTTATTGTTCCCAACTTTACGTATCGACGTCCCGCTTGTGGATATGTATCCCCATGCCAGGCTAGCTCTGAAAATTTTAGTGAGTATGGGCGTTAGTATTTCATCCTCTCCTGGTGCCTTGTGCGGTTCGAAGTAGTTGATAGTACATTCTACCACTGCTGGTTTGATGATTTCCTTTGCTTTATTCCAATCTGTAACGATAAATCTGTTACATCTCTCATTTTTATGCTCAGATATCCAAGATAACTAAAACACCTCGATCTATTTCATGAATCTCAAATTATGAATCACTATGACAAATCTTACTGCCATCTAGCGGCACAATTATGAAGAAGATTTGTTCAGAGCATTTCTACTACGGAAGTAGGCAGAATGCAGACATGCGCAGACTAAAACCAATTCCTTTTAAGCAAACGCGAGCACACGCTTCAGCCTCTTGGGTTTCTGACTCCGGCAGCCATAGTTATGATCTAGTAAAATTTTGTTCATGTCGAAATAAATCGACACCCAATTTTATGTTTCCTCGTTCATCGTTAGATTGCTAAATATATGGTTTAGGTCAAGCGATTGTTGGCCAGTGCAGTACCAAATTAATTTGTTCAATGAATTTCCAGTGAAACTATAAATGTTTTATAAGAACTTTATTGCGGCTCTGTTTTAACTTTCTGTTCAAACTTTGGATGAAGTCCTGTGGGAATCGTTCAACCAATCGTTCATCAACAAGGCCGTGTTCGGTCCGATAAAGAGATTTGATCAGACAAAACTGTGGAATTCAGATGGAATCTTCTTTTCTTGGAAGAATCAATGAAGCAGGTGAGCACTGAAATTACACATACTTATTTAATATTGAATCAGAGTGTATTCAGTCTCATCTCTTTTCATTGGGTCCTCTAACAAGGTTTCATCAGGAGTTTCAGTATTCTTCTTTGTGTGAATATATATATATATATATATATATATATATATATATATATATATATATATATGCGCATAAGGGCTCTTCATACATCTACCATTTTGCAGTGTATTTTGGCCGTTCATTACAAAATTATAATTGAACACTATATATTTTATATGGTCTTGGGGATACAATTTCAATAACTTTTTTATTTGATGATATTTGACAAGTATATCATTTTGGTCCCTATATATTCTACTCAAGGATTGGAATTTGGAATATTTAATTCATATATTTTATTCTTTTTGGACAAATAACTTTGTGAAGAAATGTAAGACTCTCAGTCAGAATGTTTCTCATACATTTCCCCTAAATATCATTCGAGTCGAAGTCATTTTTGGATATACAAATTCTTCAAAATGTATTGATGAAATTCTAATTTGAATTTTTATAATACATGGACTTGGCTGGTCCAGGCCTTTTCATTCTTTTGTAATAGAGCAAATTTCAATTTTGTTTAACTTGTAAGTTACAATCTTTCAATAAAATCAACTCATCTGTAACAACTGCGTGTTGAAGGGTGTGTGTTGATTGGTAGCCCAGCAGCCATTGGTACGACCTGATTGTGAGCCACATTAATACGCTAAGTCTAGCTACGAGCTACTCTACTCCGCTCAATCAGAGGTACATTGTCTTCGATAAAACCAACAGGTTCAACAAACGTAAACAATGATTTGGAATTGTAAAACATCAGAAAGAGAACTCAATTGTACATATGCACAAGGATTTTGGTACAAAAGTGATTGTCAACCAACATATATTTGTGTTAATAGACTAGTAAAAGTTTCGTATTTGTTTTATTGTTGTACCAATTTACAGAAGGAAATATTATTTAATTGCATTTATTTTTGGATAGGAAGTTTGAATTTTTATCCTAACTAAACAAAAAATTCTGGCGTCCATTCAAAATTACAATTTATAAAAATCTTTGCTTGGAACATAAATAAATCAGAAACTAGCAAGGCAGCCTAAAGAACTAGGTAGTCTTGGTCGTCCTGGTTGAAGTGGAATTGACTGGTTTTCATCAAGAATCATGGCGCTTGGGAAATTGTTTTGTACTAGAAGCTCTAAGGTCTCCCTTCGAGATTCTGTCACAGTTCCGATAGATCGTTTAATCAGACCCACTTCTTGCTCCGGTTCTCTAGAGAGGATCTTGTGGATTCTTGCGCTTGTAGGTGTATCAGATATACTCTGGCAGAACTTCCTCCAAGATTCCCTCTTGGCCTTCCTTATCGCTTTATTGTATCCCGTTAGGGTAGAGCGGTATTCTTCCTGCATTCTGATTCTTTGGCTCTATTGAAGAGCCTCGGTTGGTTGGTTGAAAACTGACGAGCCAGAGACAGGGTTGGCACTTAGCTTCCCTTGACAATGCGATGTATCACTCTGTCGTCAGTGGTTCCTCATTCAAACAGGTTTGTGCCTTTAGAGTGGGTTTGAGCCTGTTAATAAGGTTCTTCAGTTCTATGCCTGTTTCCGGGTTGATCTCTCAAAGGTTCTGTGTCGCCTTCTACTGAGGGGCGTCACAGTCGAAGATAATCTGAGAGGCTGTTTCCTCCTCTTCATCACATAGCCTGCGTATTCTCATGATGTTTAGGTGTTTTCTTAGGCCACAGTGTCCAGTCAACAGACCTACTATTATACGTGCCTTCGTTCTGTTCAGGTTCAGAAGGTCAGCCGTCAGGGTCCGGTTTGGGTGCCCTACCATGACTTTGCTGTGGCCCGACAGTTTGATCCCAATATTGTTGGTGTCTTCTTTTTATCCACTCATCGATCAGGGTCTTGCATCGGTTTTTGCTGATCCTATACACAGGTTCTGGCCCTGTGAATAGCATTTCAGATGCTTGTCTAGCTAGCTGGACCACTTTTACGTTGCCTTCAATGCCTCTATGACGTGACACCCACATCAAGGTGACCTTGTTGTGTTTTGCTAGCTCGATGAAGTTCTGGAGGCAGTCCCAGACCAGTTTAGACTTCATCTGTATAGAGTTGAGGGCTTTGATAGCACTTTGACTGTCAGATAGAATGTAGATGTGTTTTTTCCTATAACCACTTTCTACATTCTTCTGAATGCATACCATAATAGCATGTGTTTCAGCTTGGAATATCGTGGAGCATTTGCCAAGTGGTATTATGTAGTCCTTTCTTGGCCTTACCCCATGTATTTCTGCTCCCGTTCCTTCAACTGTCTTTGAACCGTCTGTATACCAGACTATGTCCGTAGTTGATTGTGATTCTATATTCGGGGCCCATCTGGATCCGTCAGTTCGTGTTTCGAATGGTTTTTCGAATGAGTATAGGGGTTGCATGTCGTCTGAAATCATTTCGAGTTCGTCGATATTGATTACATGAGTGATTCTGGTGTGTCCAGTTGTTCGGATTCTCCAGTTTTTTGTTTGTTTCAGTATGTATGTACTCATCCTGGCCTCTCCAATAACATGTAAGTCAAGGGGTTCGAGGTTTAGGATGATGTCCATTGCATCTGTTGGAGTGCTGTTCATTGCACCCGTGATGCAGAGACAGGCAAGCCTCTGGATTTTCCCGAAGTTTTTGCCTGTCTTTGATTTGTTTTTGGCCACCATAAGAGTGAGTCATAAATTACTCTCGGTCTTATTACCGCTGTGTAGAGCCAGTGCATGGTTTTCGGTTTGAGCCCCCAGGTTTTTCCAAAAGCTCTTTTGCACATCATGAAGGTTAGGTTAGGTTTTATTATTTACATGTTGGAGATGCGGGTTCCAGGTTAGTTTCTTGTCAAGAATCAGCCCTAGATATTTCACCTGCTCTACTACTTGTTATGTTTCGCCGAATAGTCTGGGAGATATGAGATCTCCCATATTTCTTCTCCGGGTGAAGGGAATTAGTGTTGTTTTGTTCGGATTTGCCCTCAGGCTTTCTCTGTTGCACCATTTCTCTACTGTCCTCAGTGCATTTTGCATTAGCTCTGAGGTTGTTCGGGTATTCTTTCCGTTGATGAGAATGACCAAGTCATCTGCATACCCTTGAGAGTAATACCCTTGGTTATTCAGAGAAATTAGCAGTTCATCTACTACCATGTCCCACAGAAGGGAGGGAGTATGCCCCCCCGTGGAGTACCTCTGGAAATTTCAACCTGTTCTGTTTCCTCGAACATGTTGGCTTGGACCAGTCATTGCGAAGCATTGAGTGTATCCACCCTGCAGGTGGTTTCGTCAATGCCTCTTCGAGTGGCCGCAAAGACCATACCTCAAAGGAGGTGTTGCCGAAGGCTCCTTCGATATCTAGGAAAGTGCATAGTGCAATTTCTTTGTTTGCTAGAGACTCTTCAAGCCTTGAAACAAGCTGATGAAGTGCTGTCTCGCATGATTTCCCTGTTAGATAGGCATGTTGGTTTTGATGTAAAGGTCGTTCTATAAGAGCGGTTTCCCTTATGTCTCTATCTATCAGTTTTTCTAAGCCTTTCAGGAGAAATGAAGATAGGCTTATTGGTCTGCATGCCTTAGCCTGGTCGTATGAGTCCCGTCCAGGTTTTGGAATAAAGACCACGTTTACAGTTTTCCAGGTTTGAGGTAGGCTTAGCCTGTAAAGTCTGCACAGTTCTGGTGCTAGATATTCAACTCCGCTCTGAAGTAGTATTGGAAATAGTCCATCTGGGCTAGGAGACTTGTGAGGCTTGAAGGAGTTTATTTCCTACATTACTTCTGAGTGAGTTACCGTTCGTTTAGCCACTTCCCAGTCTGCCCTTTTTGCCCTCAAGTGAAGGTTTGCAGGGATTTCATATCTTGGGTTTTGGTTTGTGGTGACAGAGGATCCTGGGAAGTGTGTATGGAGCAAGAGTTCTATAGCTTCCTTCCCAGTGTTGGTGTGATTACCGTTGGTTTTTTTGGGAGTCCCCAATGGATTGATGGGGTCTTTGGAAAGGATACGGTGGAGTCGTGCTCTTTCTGAGGTTTTTATTCTATGTCCTCCAGAGACTTCCTCTATGACTATCTTTGTTCCCCTCTATTTTTGTATTCTGTGAGAGTTTTGGAATAATCCTCCCATTCACCAGTTTTCACCCGATTAAATAGTTTTGCGCGTTTTATTTCCCGGGGTTCCACCTGCTCCCTTTTTCTTTAGTGGTGCTGCCTTTAAAGGGCAGTTGTTATGATATGAAGTTGGATGGCCTCCTTAAAAAAAATTATGGAGGTTTTCCCCCTTTAAAAAGGGGATCAAAAATTTTAGGGGGGGGTTTTGGACTTTTTTGGAAATTTTTTGAGATTTTGCCTTGAGCCCCCTCCGTACTCCTGCCAGTTGGTTTTCGGGGATCCCGCCTTACATCCGGGGTTCGGAATGTAACGATCTCTACTTGTATGGTCGGGTGACCCCGGTTTTTGAAGGTTCCTCAGATACCCCTTTGCTAACGTGCCGTACCCCAAAAAAAAGGAAAGTGATGTCAATAAATTTTTCCCTTTTTTCCCGGGTTTCAAAAGGTTGGCTCATTGCCCCCAAAAAGTCCCCCAAAGGGTTCTGGAACCAATAAAATTAAAAAAGCCCCCACTTGTTCTGATGGTAGGCTCCCCACACTGTGTTATGGGCGTTTGCATCTGCTCCGATGATAAGCTAGAGTTTGTGGTCCTCACAGTGTTTAACCAAAGCCCTCACTTGTTCTGATGGTAGAGGGCATGTAAACGGGGACTAGTACTATGTTCCTCTCTACTCTGTCCTTAATGTAGGTCGTCTTGATTGCTGTTATATCCCTGTAACAGAATTCTATTAGATTCAAGAAGTTTAAATCATTCCTGGCAATAATGCAGGATCTGGCATTTCCACAGTTTAGATTGTAAATGAGCTTACCCTTGGATGTTCCGAAGCGTGATACTCGCCCTTTGACCAGCCATATTCTGCACAGGGTTGCAGTAGCAGCCTTACTATGCTGCAGGTTGGCTTGAACTGCCCGCAGCATCAGGAATGTTACTGTTCCGGCTAACTTGCTTGAAGTTTACCTGCGTTAGCCCCATGAATGCTTTCATTCCCCTGGCTTGCAGGCTCTTCAAGGAGGTCTCGTCGATTTGGAAGACAAAAGTTAGACCCGAGGCCTTCTTTTGTCTCTTGATGACAAGCCATTCTTCAGTATCAGTCCCCATGTTCTGGGTTTTGATGAGCTGAAGAATCTTTTTGGTTTCCATTTTACCAAATGGCTTTGGAATCCATACCACCACATTGGAGGTATTCAGGATGTCCTTGACTAGCCCTACTTTTAGGACACCCCCCTCCCCAGGTATCATTCCGGGGATACTCTCGAGTAGCCAGGATTTGGTGGTTTCGTCCGAGCATGTCAGGACCAGCACGCCCTTGTGGACGTAGCTGTTTCTGAAGACTTCTGAAGACCCTTACCCGGCTCACACTTGAGGATTTCCCCGGTAATTGCTTCTTTCAGGAGAATCCCTTGGTCGTCTGATAACTGGTGATCTGGATAACTCTCCAGAGCAACAGCCATCTTCAGACCTCTTGTGACCTCCCTGTAGTTGCCCTGCTCAGTTGGGTTAACTTGGGCAGAGACAGCCACGGGTTGGTCAGATCTAGGTTTTTTCACCCTTGCAGTTCTCTCCGTGGAAGAGGATTGACTTCTCTGTGAGCGGTACCTCTTCTTGTACGGAGTTTCTGGCTGACCGCTGCTTCCAGCGATGCTGGGAGTTCGTTCAGGGAAGCTAGTTTTTGCTTCTGGGTGTGGACCGCGTCGGTTGCTTTGGCGTTTCCAGATGTAAACGTTACCTCTGACGCGACGTACCTTAGGGCAGGTGTTTCTGGAGGTTTAGCGGAACTGCCACTGCCTTCAGAGAGTTTCCTGCTCTTCGTTTCCGGGAGTTTCTCAGTAGGTGTTCGACCATCTGCAGATCCCTCCTCGGTTGGGTTTGCGGTTTCTGGTGCCGAGTGCGATTCAATTGGAATCTCCTCGACTTCCATCTCCGCTAGTGATGTTGGGTCTTCTTCAACCGGAAGTTCCCCAAGGTTGTTTTTTGTTACGTTGGTTTCCATATTGTTCCCATGAGTATGGGGGAAAGGGTCGTCCACACCTGCGGTGCCCCCTGCGCAGATGTGAGGCAGATTACTCTGGGAGGTCGCCATGTATCCCAGAGACTCCGTTAGTGATACCTGAGTTGGCTCAGGTATCATCATCCCCACGCAGGGTCGCTTGACGCCTTGGATTAAGCCGTGATGTGGTGGCATTTGGTTTGAGATTGACGAAAGAGATCCGCGGGCTTTGCCATTTCTGGTCATTTCCCAAGTTTTCCTTTCAACCCCGTTACCCAAAGCGATACCACTTGGGGGGTCCCTAAGTTTCCGAAACCCATCTTCATCTCTGTGGAGGGTGAACGTGTTGACCAAACTACTCCCTTCTTACTTCTGCTCTCCTCTTTTCTGGTTTTTTTCCACCAAAGGGGGGTTGCTCTATTATCTTTCAGGGGGTTTTAAGTGGGAAATTTTTTGTTTAAGGGGGGTCAGAATTGGAGCTTTGAATATGATTCGCTGCTTGCCTATTTGCCAATTTTTATTTTACGAATATCTTTTCCCAAACTTCCCCCGGGTGTTGCCCCCAAAGCCTTTATTTGGGGTTGTTTGTACCCTCTTTTTGGGGGGTTCCCCCTCCCGTAAAAATCTAATGTGCGGGGGGGTCCGAACACGAGGGGTTCTTTGGAACGATAAAATTTGGTTATTTTTTACTTTGAAACCTCTTAATCGGGCCCAGAACTTCTGTTACTAGTTACCAAGCCCTTCACCTAGTAAAAAATTCAATAATATTTTCCCTCGGTTAATAAAAATGTGTCCTTCCCCAGACGGTGGGGGGTGTGGGGTTTCCCATCCGCACCTCCCAAGTGAACCCCCTGGGTTCTTCCCAAAGGGGTGGGAGGATTTTTCCCTCCGTGTCCCCGGCAAAAAGGCTGAGCAGCCCGGTCAATTCCAAAACCCCTGCCATTCATCCGTTGGGACTTCGGTTTTTTTTGTCACCACGTCTTCGGAACAAAATCTGAAAGTATAAAACATTAATGTTTTTCTTAATGAATACTCCCGGGGTTTTTATTTCCCACTGTGGAACATCACCTACCCGGGAATATTGTCAAGCCGTTTTACTTGGCCTGGGTCCCTTTTTCTGGCTCCTGTTTAGTGCCATGTCCCCAGGGCTCATTCCAAGAATCTTCTGTTTAATAAAAATAAGCGAGGTTTACTCATCAAACTTTCCTTCTGGGTGGCGTGATCTGTAGTCCTCTGGGTTTTTCGGAGAGCTGAGGAACTCCCTCTCGATGTCAGAGATGATTGTTTCCTCTGGAGTAGGACAAACCTGTACCTCCATTGGAATGGATTCAGTCAAAGCGGAAGTTTTTACCCCCTTTGGAGTGTTGGGTCGGAGAAATTTTTCCCCCCGCCTCTCCGGTTTGTTGTAAAGGGGCGCCCACGCCCTCGCCCAAAAAAATTTTTTATTGATTCGAACCAGGTCCCCACGATTGGCTGGGAAAAATCGGATCCTGGGTGCCCCACCATGGTTTTGGCATTTATGCTTCAGAAGGTCGCCGTCCTGAAACCCCTCCGTTCTAACCCGATACCTTTCCCCTCAGCCCCGGCGGTTCGGTTACACCTTAGCTTGGGGATGTTTATCGACTTCACCTCGTGTAGGATGCGATTTTTCATCCCGCACTGGGCGATCTTGGCTGAGTGAAGCGTTAATGCCCCCTTTACACTGGGATAGTGCAGCCTCTGGTGCTACAATCCCCTGGCCATCCAACATCTAGTCTCCCATGCCGCAATGCCCGAGGATCGCATCACGTTTGCACCACCCATCCCTTGATGATTCAGCAAACATAAACACTGAAAAAACGACGGAAAAATGTTACCAACAGGAAGAAAAACCGCTGTGAAAAGGTTGAAAAATATTTGGGTGGCAGATGAACCATCCAGGTTCGCTGGTAATGTGAAATGACGATGCGAATCCGCGCTGAAATTTGGCCCATGTACGAAGATAGGAAATCAGCCATCCTTTTCATTGTGTATAATCATTGGGAAGACACATCTTATTGGTGTCCAGAATCCTATGACTTTGAACATTAAATTTGAGTTAACTGCCCCTAAGTCATTACTTTTAAACTGGAAAAATACCTTTATTGACCTGAAGTAATTGGGAGTGCAACGTTTGTACTCAGTGAGAGATTGTGCAAGTAGGTACCCCAAAATTGTGAAAATCGTTGGAGACTATAAATTTATCAAAAAATCAAACTATAGATATATATTTCACAAAACTTCTGGGGCCAGGATTCGATTTGAACTGCAATACTTAGAAAATGGAATATATGAAGTATCAACACATTCTAACCTCTCGTTAATTCATTTGAAGTGCAAACAAAAGCTTAAGAATTAGTTATGGAAAATTATTGGAAAAAAAGTATCACTTATTGATTTCATAAACTTTAAAAATGTGTTATTATTAGCAATTTCACTCACCTGCATTGATGCGGCAAAAAATCGACAGCATGTCACTGACCACCAACATACAAACACGATTCATTTCAATAAACACAAAACATTGGTAATTTGTATTTATAACTAAGTGAATATGTTCAAATAGTTTTGTAGAAATAACAATTCACAAATCATAATCTGAATCGGATTGACAAGCATTCGAATTTTACGATTGGTTGGAAGTTTCATTTCCATATTCCGCATCAGTGTGCAGACTGCATTGAACTGTTCGTAGAACTATAATCTTTGACTATGGAACTATTGAAATTTGTAACAATCTATCATATGTAACAGATGGTGTCAACTAAAAAGTCTAAACAAAAGCGAATCAGTACATACACCAGGGTTTCTAGGCATCTTAGTTCAAATCTTGTAAGTGAATTTTGACCCGATTAACATGAAATTTGGCAGGTGTTCATAATTCCGGTGATAATGCATTATGGAATTTATGCTAAGAAAAAACAAAAATGCGGCTCCAATATGGCGGACGAGTTTTGTGATTATGCTTCGATTCTATTGAAAATTAGTTGTGGGGGTTTTCCGGGACAGATATCACGAATTTTTTGTCAAAAATTTGAGATGGCGGCTCCAATATGGTGACGAGTTTTGTGGTTATAGCCCGATTCCAATAAAAATTGGTATGTAGGGGTTTTTGGGTTCGGAGATCATAATCCATTATTCAAGATGACAGTTCCGAGATGGCGAAGAGTTTTGTGATTATAGCCTTCCATTCAAAATTGGTGTGCGAGGGTTTTTGGGGTCGAACATCATGATGTTTTTGTGAAATTCACGAATTCAAGATGGCGGCTCCAAGATGGTGACGTGTATTGTTATTATGGCCCGATTCCATTCAAAATTGATGGGTATGTGGATTTTTTTGAAGTCGGAGATTATAAATTTTTGTCTGAATTTAATAAGATGGCGGATTTCATGACCAACTAAAAAGAATTGAATAAAAATAATAGACAAAAATTTAAGCAATGCACTAAAAAAGAAAAAATAATTCCTTTGATTGTTATTCTGTAAGTAGCAGATTCAAAAGCTTACCGCGAATATAAAATAGATTTTGAAGATTTTGAATCTGCTACTCACAGACCTAGGTCAAACATTGGAAGAAATTATTTTATACTTTTTAGTGCATTTGTATAAAAGCTTGTCTCAATTTTTGTATCATATTTTTATTTCTTTATTTAACGTCGGCTTATTTATGCTATCAGGGCTAAACACCGATGCCGGTGAGCAAACTTCCCCCAACCGGAAATTATTCGGGGCTTTATCAACGCTAGTCTTTTCTGGCAGGTGACCACCTAACCAAGTTCTGACCAATACATTCAAAAGGTCCCGCATGACAACAATGACGACACTAGAACTTGTCTCAACTTCTAACTTCACCATTATCAACCATCTTGACTTCCGTTTCCAACGTGGTAGCGAACAGACGTGAGATTTGTGCTGCTAGCAAAGGAGGAACATGGATACTACGTGGAGAATGAGGGCCCAGTTTGTGTATGTGGAGTTCTAGAGCTATTTATGAGTAGTAGGATACGGAGGACCGATAGTCCGACTATCTTATTTATTTATTTATTTATAGTAGTTCAAGCTCAATAGGTACAAAACCCAATTACAGAGCAGGAAAGAATGCATAGAAAATGCGCAGTTTGAAATACTTAAATATACACTAACATTAAGGCATTAGCGGATTACCTATAGGGTTAGGTTGTTTCCGAGTGAGGCGATAACCGCCCCTTCCACTGCGACCTTCTCAGATCTATTGTGACTCGAGAATTACTTATAACATAACGCGTTAGTGGTTCATACAACACATCATACACATCATACATTTGGCCCTACTCAACATCAGAAGATTTGATGTATTGCGCTTTTAAAGCTCTCAAGGCTTTGGAAATAAATATCACAATATTTTGTACATACTATTGACACACACACACACACACATACAATCACATTGATAATCTCCGACTCCAAAAAAATCCACATACCCACCAATTTTGAAAGGAATCGGGCCATAATAACAAAACACGTCACCATCTTGGAGCCGACATCTTAAATTCGTGAATTTCACAAAAACATCATGATGTTCGACCCCAAAAACTCTGGCACACCAATTTTGAATGGAAGGCCATAATCACAAAACTCTTCGCCATCTCGGAACTGCCATCTTGAATAATCGATTATGACAAAGATCTGCACATACTATTTAAAGGAGCGTTAATTTGTTTGTACGTGCAGAGTTGACATAGAACGTCAGAGAAGATCTAGTTCTGTATGCAGGTTATTGAAATTTATTAATGACAGATAATGGGCATCATAATAATAATGTTTTTTCACATGAAAAGAAAATGAGTACAGAGGAATGTTTTTTAAAATTTGCAAATATACATAGTTTGGTCACAGAAGTGTAAAATAGTTAAAACCGTTATACTACTTTTGCGTGACTGTGTATGAAATTTGAATTATAAAGAATAATGAAAAGAACATATATCAACAAGATCAATGGTTAAAATATTACTAAATCTACTAAAAATACTAAAAATAAATTATATACTATGGTAGGCTAAAACATAATAAATTATAATATGATATAAACACCATTAAAATGAATTAACAGTAAACGTGCAATTCTGTTCTGTTCTGTTATTAAAATTTCTATAATATAATATGAAATAGTTGAGACCTAGTGAAACTAATAAATAATGGATACTAAGCTATTATACAATGCCGAACAATACAAATGAGCATACAATGCGAAACAATAAAATAAAATTATTAAATATATAGAAGCATATTCACCATCAGCTATCACTTGAGAAATAATTGACATATATTTACAACATAAATTAATGTTGGAAAAATCATAATGATTATCTACATCAAAAACAATGATGATATGGGTGGTTTTCATTTAAGTTCAAAAACTTATCTGTTGATTTATAAGGTTGTGAAATTTTGATCTTTCAGTTTTCATAATCCATATTTTGACTTTTTTTTTAAACTGTACTTTCTAATTATATTATTTATGGAGTCCGGAACCATGTTATATATAGAACCATGTTGTTTATAGATTAACAAAATGGTTTTAATGTCATCAAAATTGATGTCACTCTAGGTACAATAGGTATTAAAGATCGTACATAATGAATGAATTGGTGATGTGAGGTGCGATTGGCGCGAGAAATTGAGTTATAAAAGGTAACATCTTGACGGGAAGCTAATCTAGGAATGTGAAAATTGATCTTACTCAGCAAATAGGGACAGTCAATTTTATTGTTCATTATTTTATGAAGAGTGGTTAAGGCTTCACAATTACGCCTTTCTTGCGATGATTCAAAGTTGAAAAAATTCAAAAGAACATTGTGGTCATATCCTCTATTCGGTCATATCCTCTATTCGGGTAATAACCATTATATAATTTGGGTAATAACCATATAAAACATGTATTTTAAGCATTTTCTTTGAACAGATTCAATGTTTGATATGGCGTTCTGGTAAAATGGTGGCCAAATGACCGTTGCATATTCCAATTTGCTTCTTATGAAAGTAATGTACAATGTTTTTAGACTTTCTAAAACAGCAAAGTAAGACCAATTTCTAACCAAGTAATTTCATTGAAGCCATTACAATTTTATTGATATGTTCAGTAAACGCCAGTTTGCTGTCGAATATGATACCCAAATCTTCAAAACTTAAACATCTTTCAAGAGCTATGTTTGATTCTATAAGTATTGGAAATTGGGACTTGTTTGCGGGAAAAGGTTAAAATTTTACATTTGGAAATGTTCAGTTTCAAACAGTGCCTGGAGCACCAATGCTCTAATGTCTTTAGATTCTGCTGGAGCAGAATACAGTCATTCATACAAATTATTTGCCTATATATTTTCAAATCATCGGCGAAAAGAGAATGGTTGGGACTCATTTCAAGTGATAAATCATTAATGAAAATGGGCCTAGGTTGGACTCTTGAGGGACCCCTGAACTAGCTACATAGGTACATACATCTTGTTGTTTATTAGTTTATGAATCAGAGATGCAGCTAATTTATACCTCTGTAGCAACTCCGTTTTCGGTATTGTTAGGTCATAATATCCAGTTTCCTTGAAATACAGTTATATGATAAACTTATTTTGAACTCTCTCCAGGTTATATTTTTGACACTGATAATATGGGTTCCAAATAATTGAAGTGAATACCAAGATACTTCTGACAAAAACTATATACAAATGTTTGATATACTCCAAATTGTCAAACTGCCTAGAGTTTCCAGCTACAAATCCATAGATTCTTGAACCATTGTTTGAGATATTCAAAATATGTGTCCGGAATGACAAGTCGCAGTCAAAAGTTAAACCTAGATCCGTCATATCCTCAACCCTACCTAAAGTGATTCCATCCATTTCGTAGTTGAATAAAATATTTTCTCTCTTCCACTAAAATGACATAATCTTGCTTTTATCAATGTTGAATACTAATTTGTTCCTTATAGACCACTCCAGAATTATCTGTGAGTCGTTTCGTTTCCAGGCAAGCAGGAATGGACAACGTAAAATTGTTGGATCGGAACTGAGTAGATGGTCTTAAATAAAATTTAACCGAGCTCAACAAAGTTCTCGAAAGAACATGCGCCAACAGGAAGCAAGGACCATAAACCTAGAGAGAGAGAGAACAACCATCTTAGAGGGGGGGGGGGAGCGCAGTGGGTTAGGTCCCAGGATCGATCCACAGCCAAGGCAGATATTTTTAATTTAAATAGTGAGAATTTGAATTATGAATCTTGTTGCCGGGCTGAGGATGAGTTTCGACGATTCGCTGTCGCGGTTCAAATTAACAGTGCTGCTCCTAGGTGGCGTATGGAGTTAGTAACAATGCCTACCCAGAACACTGTGTGAATGATACATTCTATGTTGTTTTGATTGTCCCGTCGTCTCAGACGGGCCGTTTAAAATGTAATTTGGGGTGCAGTATTGCTTAGAACAAGACACGCTGGATCCCCACGGAACGGAAACACCCTCCTTGTCTACGCCGCTTAGAGGCCGGATGGAAACGGATTCTTCGTAAAGAGGGATGTCCATATTCCGCCATATAGGAAGCAGAAGACAATAAAAATGACGAGAGAGAACAACCACAGAACACCACAACTCAGGGTTATTATATATATATATATTTTTATATATATATATATAATACTAACCCTACCACAACTACTGGTCACACAGACCACAATGTGGTCTGTGGCATAGCTGTGGTTAGTATAGACCTTATAACTGATGGACTGGCCGTCACGTGACTTCAACACACAGTTCCTGGCGGAGTATATATGAGAGAGAGAGAGATGTTGTGAAGGATAGAAATACGACAAGGCAGAAGATACAAATTGGGTATGGCATTACATTGGAAAAACCTATTTCTTGTTATTTTTTCAAGGGAAATATTGACTACTTTGAATGAGATGAGTTTTGAAAAAGTTCAAGAAATCATAGTGAGGAACTTTATGCGACATATTTTCATGATATCTTTCAGAAACAAAAGAATTCCATTGAGCCTCCATCTGAATGAAAATGATTTTTATATCGCTTCCAAAGTTTTCAGAAAGTTCAGGAATGAAAAAAAATATTGATAATTAAATTTATATTCGATATCATGAAGTTAGAAGTGCAATTCAACTAAATTGGGAACTCCGGCGATTTCAAAATTTGTTATCAATAATGCCTATATAAAAAACGTTTATGTAATCTATAGAATTTCGTGTCTGTAGAAAAAATCGCCCAATTAATTTTGGGAAATACTGAGGAAAATAGTACGTGTTATTGGGAATGAAAGTGATATTTTTTCTATCGAGCGTGACGGAGGTCGACGGACAATCCGTAGGGAAGTCTATTCCAGCCTGGCGCTGTAAAATAATACCTTTACTCCGGCGGAGTAGAAGTATGCCGTTAGTTCAACGGAGTAAAAATTCCATTTAGATTAAAAACGTTTGAATAAAACATTATTTGATTTAAAAACATATATATCTGCGTTTGTTCTCGGAAAAAAGGAACATTTTGGGAATCAAATAAATCACATTATACTTTTATATATATTATTAACCAACATTAGTTTAAGCAATTGCTCGGGAAAAATATCAAATTCTACCCCCGAATCAAACAAAATCCTACTAACCCACCTATGATACTAATAATAAATCTATTAACTTCAGCTACAATATAAATAGAGGCACAAAAATAAAACTAAGTTATATAAACAAGAGAAGTCACGTAAAATGGTAACAGTTTGTGCGTGACTGGGAAATTAAATTAAAATTTTCTCATAAGTTCGGAAACCTGTTAAAAGGTGTTAAAAAATCCACAAATCACTACCTACACTCCATGCTTACTCACCTATAAAATTTCACATCCAGCCCTTTTTTGTATCTACCTACACAATTGTAGGCTGCACACGAAGAAGGCATAGATATTCAAGAATATTTATTACTTGTCAAACAGTTCAGAAACACTGGACAAATTTATAAAAAACTTCCAAAACACCACACGAAAACACATATAAACAATATACGAAAGCAATGTTATGCCTGAACTCATTCTGTCCTTTTTCACAGGTTCTGATATCAATGGTCTCTTTCTCACAACCAGTCCATATTATTATAATGTCTATGGTGATTAGGGTGTTCTGTGGGTGGAACAACGGAACAACCGCCTTGGATTCAGTGTTGTTCCTGCTATTACAATTGTAACAGATCTATTACTAAAAATTGTATTTGTTAGGCTATTACGCCTTTTACGAATTATGCAAAAATCTATTACTTTTTGTTTTTGTCTTGACTGCAGTTTGATTGAGCTTACAGTGCCATCTATTAATTAAGTGATATTAAATTGTCTGGTTGTTTTGCTTCTAACGCCGAGTTCACAAGCTGGCTTTTAACTACTGAGCTTGGTCAAATGCGCCAATAGGAAGCAAGGACCACAAACATATAGAGAGAGAACTACTGAGCTGTACGGCGTACTGTTTCCTGATTGGTTGTTCAATGACATGGAATGAGGAATGAAAAGTTATCATTCAGCAGCCAATCAGAACCCGGTACCCGATAACCGGTGCTGTTTTATGCGAGTTATATTGGGGAATCACAGAAACTGGTTCAATTTTCTATTTCCATGCGATTGGATGAATCAAATTATTCAAATTGGGAAGCTGAGTTCATACTTTGGGACGAGACTTGAGAAAAACGGTTGAATTATATTCAAAACGGATAGGTATGAATCCATTTATAATTTTAAGGTATTTCATAAATATCTCTTTCACTTTCTCTCCAGATTCATAATCAAACTGACATCTGAGAAGAAATCAGGCGAAAACATCCCTTCGGTTTTGGGATCGAGTGTTATATCTCGAGTTGTATTGTGAAGATGATAGGCAATCTGATAGGAATAGGTCCAGTGATGAATCTGATGATGAATCCATTGATGCGCTCACCCTCTCCAAAAAAAGAATCAGCTATAAACAAAAATTCACTGAAAAATGGTTGCAATAATATGGACCAGAAAACATTATTAAAGTTGATGTCATGGAACATGAAATTGCCAGAGGTCAGTTTGTTGTTAGTACTCTCGTGACGTAAGTGTCCCCAATAAGTGAGCTAACCAAATGCACCTGAAGGAAGTAACGACCAATAACTAGGAAGAAATGAAACTGAAAGGAAGTGTATCATGTATCCTATCCTATATTCCTTAATCTTCTTCAATGTTGTCTGTTTCCTCTTTAATTCAAAAATCTACTCGTTTTATATGTTATTAGTCGGTTAAAATATAATAAAAAAAATGTAATGGTTTTATTATTAAATGATAAATCTGTTACAATTCTGTTACATTTTTTGAATTTTTTTTATTACGAATGAGAACCCTAGAGGAACAACACTGCTTGGATTTGAATAGGATATAGGATAGGTCCTATCCTATAATCCTATCCGATAGCCGATAGGATTATTCTACATAATGGCTTCAGAATACTACAGTGTAAAGAACTTTCAATAAGTGCTATTGCGAAATGTGAAAAAAAAGAAATGGTCAGTGGGACTTACTTTGATGCTATTCATGATATTCTGAACGGAGAACTAGTGAAGGAAGAGGCCACCGAAATCGAACCCATTAGTAAATATGGGAATGAACAAAACACAAGTAGTAATCAGTTTGGTGCTATTCATATTTTAAAGGAAGAAATAGTTGAGGAAAGGTGCATTTAGTCAACATCACTTTTAAATTGTGCTTAAATATATGTTAAAGTCGAAAGTTGAACCTGTTATATCAAATGGCACTATTTATACAACAATATTAAGTTTATGCTAAAAACATGTGACCCTGAAAATCCCAACATTAAGAATCTTACAATTATGCTAAAAATACAGAATACGAATACATGTTCCCCAATTGGAGTAAATGATCGTACATCTCTTTGGACATTCTCATAAATTTGAAATGTTGATGGGAAACACTAAAACTTGTATAAAATAGGTTTTATACATAATTATTTTTACGCTTATGTTTATGACAATGCTTATGCTAAAGTTACGTTTATGTTGACTAAATGCACCTGAAGATCTAACCGAAACCAAATCATTCAGTGAATATGGAGTGTTTACTGATTGTTTAGTGAAGAATGAGGACAGATTTAATAATTCCAATTCAAGCGAATTCGAGGTTAAACGGAGTAATAGAAAAGATCCCAAGTTATCATGTGAGTGAGAAAAAACTATTTATTTTAGATTTTTCATTTGATTTATATTTAAATAGTTATTTGCCTAACAAGCCCGAAAGTGGTACTTTTCCGTTGAATGCAGAAAAGACCATTTCCGCATGTGTTAGGTAGGTACAAAATTTTTTCTACCCGTTTAATATATCTAAAATATTGATGAGGAAGAAAGGATATCTAATATAATTTTTATTTATTTTCAATTCAAACTAATTATGAATAATATTAAAATTAAATGTACAATTGGTAGCATTATGCAAATTTAACGCCGATCGGCTCTCCTTAGATGTGTCATGAAAGAAAGCTTGTTGAGTTTTCGCTGAATTATCGATAGGGGAGCTGGAGTTTGGTATTGGAGTGTTTGAACGTTTTTTTAGAATATGATGCAATCTTCTACTTATTTTCGAGTGAATTCTCGATGTATGATTCTGCCCCAGGCGTAAATTTCCATCCACAGTGCCTTTTAATGTTGGTGATGTTAGCCCCAGAGTCGGCCCTCATTGTGGCTGATGTCTGCCGGAAACAATGACCGGTGTAATTCTCAGGATTTGGGAGGCCCAGGTACATGGCAATGTTTGATGGCCTTTTGCCAAAAGTATTAATTCTCATACATTGTTTAGTGCATTTTCCTGATTTGAAGAAGAGAAAAAACTGCCGATGATGAGTGTCAGCAGGACTCAGACTGGCAACTTTTTGTTTAATTCTAGGAAACTTGTTCTTTCATTTTCAAGGCCACAACCACAAATTTTCTCATAATGTTGATTTTTGTGTTTGGGATGGTAATAACAAAAACATGTTTCTTGTCCTCAATATCGTCTATTGTCATATTCATCAATTCTTTGCGATGGCACGCACCAACGATTCAAAAATGGTAGCCACCTTCGTCAAGAGGAATCATCCGGAGCATCAGATAAAAATTTCCTGTTTTTCGAAAATCATCAATTTGTTGGGTTTGAAACCTTTGATCAGTCTTTTTGGATGTTAATTTAAAATATTTGCTTATATCGATGTCTTTCTTCAATTTTACAATAAGTTTAATCATTGTGTACCACAAGGTTGACGGGCAAAGATTTCTTTATAAGTGGTAAAAGTATACTATAAATACCTCTTCTTTCAGTGATAGTGCATTTTTCTCCTTACATCACAACTCAAATGCTGCAAATTCTTTTTCGTAGTGCCAGAGAGACTTTTCTTGAACTAACTAGCTACTTATAGAATCTGCAGCCTCCAAGATTTTTGATGGAATGTCACTTAGTGGATCTTCTGAATTGTTAATTTTTTATATCAAATTGAAGATTAAATTTGAATACTGCAATTCTGCTTTGTTGAAGTTAAGAATTGCTACCTATTTATGCGATTCTATAGTAACGAGAGAATGTACTCGTAGAATGAACGTACCATGTATCTTAGATGGATGGATGGATTCATTCAAAAAGTTATACGCAAAAGTTAAAGAATATAGGAAGTCCACTAAATCTTACAACATTTTCACAATATCTTTGGAACAATATGATTCGAACGATCAAAATGAAATTTGCAGAAACACACGCATATACCTTTTTGAGCTCAGTTCATTTGACATTTGTACTAAGAACTTGAGTACCACAGTTTTGTGATCAGTCGAGGAGTCTCACATACACTGACGTGATATGGTGACAAAATATGCATATTCGTTGAATAATTCTGAGTATTTTGAAATCGTATGGAAAAGTGCTTCTTTTTTTAATGATTTGTCTTTCATTAAAAAAAGTGCCCTTTTCCACATACTCGTAGGAAAATACATTTTCCATTTAGTATTTTGATTCAATTTCGATTTTATATCAGATATCAAAAACAGAATTCAAAGTAATGTCGGTTCTATGAAATAATATACAGAGTGTGCTGCAGTTCAGTAGTTTTTTCCAAAACGAAAAAATCATCTTATAGAAGTGACACCATATACATATTTTCCAATGTCATATTAAATTTCGCTTCTAATAAATATTGCTATGGAGATGAAATTATTTTTTTATATTTTTTCTGTTTGATTGTTTTTTGAAAACGTCAATAATTTCATCCAAATTAAATGTGGCATAACTTGGATAATCTTCGAACCTTATGTTCAGAAACTCCATTCAATATTCACTGATCACAGTAGTCTTAAAATATAACAATAAATGAAATAAAAAATTGTTAATTAATAAAATGGCGTTAAAAAGATTGTTAAGTAATAAAATGACGCCATTGTTAACTTGTTATCTTCAGCATGTCAATAAAAAGGTAACAGTTATGCCATTTTGAAAATTGCAAATATCATTAATAGATATCTGATTTTTTTTATTAGTTTTTGTTCATCAAACTCTATAACTGTGTAAAGTTTCAACTCTCTAAGTTACATGGCTCATTCTTCAATCATATGTTTTTATTGTACTAAACTATGATGCTAAATTGAAAAAGAAGTTGTAGTTGGAACTCAAATTTCAGATTCTTGGGAAAATACTGAGTGGAATGGTCTTGCTGGTGAATTGGCAAAACCCAAAGTCAACCAATATAATAATGAAGTTATAGTAAAGAATGAAGATGAAGGTCACTCTGAAAGTACAGAATATTCGTCAACAAATAGTGTAGAATCGAAAATGGAGACACTCAAAACTGAGTATGACATTGATATCATTTATGAAGAGGTCAAACCTCAAATATGTGAGATAAAATCTAGTGGAAAACATAGTGTTGAATCGAAAATGGAGACACTCAAAACCGAGTATGACATTGATATCATTTATGACGATGTCAAACCTCAAATATGTGAGGAAAAAGCTAGTGGAAAACATGAAAATGAGTCCTACTTCAACTCCATTACTGATACAAAAATTGGACCAAACTTTTCAATAGGTAAGGTATTTTTTATTCAACAGAATTGTTCTGCAAAATCAGAGTTATTCAAGAATATATTTCTAGTGAAGAAAGTAAATCTTTGTCACTGATGCATTCATTACAAGAATTTTGTATAACATTGAAAATCAAACAATTGTTTTTCTCTTCTCACTCATATTTCGGACACAATTAATAATACATCATTCTCCAAACAGATTAACGGGTAATTCCCAATCATGTTTGGACAATATTTTTGTATGTATAAACCAAGATGCACTCAAATAGTAGGGACAGCCAGGCAGCACTGAAGGCTCTGAACAGCCAGGAAGTGACGTCCCAACTGGTATGGACCTACAAGCTGATTCGGGTGCCAGGACATCAGGGATTTGCAGGCAACGAAAAAGCCGATGAACTCTCTAAAAGAGGATCAGAAAACGAACTAGGTCCAGGACAGGCACTTGGAGTACCTAAGCTCACAGCTCGAGCGTCTGTGGAAAACTGGACTCCGGAAAAAACACAATTAATACGGGAACATTAATAGTCCACAATTGAAAATTCTTATGGGGCTCATAACTATACATGCACCAGTAAAAAAGCACCTTAAAATGAAACTGTTCAATGGCGACCTGACATGCAGATTATGCAGAATGGAACCAGAAACAGTGCCACACATACTGTGCAACTGCGGAGGTTCGGATCACAGAAGACAGTTAATTTTTGGGCAACTACCGAAACTACAGCACACACCCAGTAAAGGACTTGTACAAACTCGTGCAAGGCTTGAAATTACTGGAATGGGTACTGTAAAAGAAAACAGCAGGCAAGACAAAATGGTCCAAAAGGCCCAAGTGTCATCAGAGGTCATGAGCAGACGAGCCAACAGGGTGGAGTTTTTAGTGGATACATCTGAGGTATGGGAGGAGCATAGACTCCAGGACTCAGGGACTCCCACACTACCATTATGTGTCCATAAAGTATTGATTTTCTCCACATTCCCCCAAAAAACAAAAGATTCACCCAATTTTGTATAGAGCTTTTAAAGGTTCAAATTTTAAAAAAAAAAAAAAAAGAAAAACATTATTTTCATAAGAGCAATTTTACACATTGATAAGTGTACAAATTTGGGATGATGTTATATCAATCAGAAGGGAATCCAGAAATCTCATGTAACATTTTTTGAGATATCACCTTTTAATTGCAAATAGAGTGAGTGATAACAAATAATCAGCATGGATTCCAGAAGAGAAAATCTACAACTGCCATTTTCACTTTTATTGAGAGGATCCTTCATTATTTGGACAATGGTTATATTTCTCATAGTGTATTTCTGGACCTGTCAAAGGCTTTTGACTGTGTGAACCATGAAATTCTCTTGAGCAAGTTATATAGAATGGGCATTAGCGGAGTAGCACATGACTGGTTCACTTCCTATTTTTCAAACAGACTACAGTTTGCGTAAGGCATAATACAAAGTCATATTTCTCGATCTTGTTTATCCTATATATAAATGATATGTCAAATATTTTGAGAGACTCAACCATTACCCTAACTTTATATGCCGATGACACCAACTTGTTTATTGTAGAAAAAGACTATAATCTATTGTGTGACTAAACTAATAATGCCACAGAAAATATTGCAAACTGGTTTCAAAATAATGCACTAGTTCTGAATACATCCAAAACGAACTGTATTCTTTTCCGACATGGCAGAAATACTTCAGTGTTTCCAGACTCCATTCATCTTTATGAGAAACAAATACCATATGCCAACAAAACAAACTTTCTTGGTATTACTATTGAAGAAAACATGTGTTGGTCAGAACATGCGAAACAATTGTGTGGTAGACTTAGTAGAATTTGTTACGCACTCAAAGAACTGAAAAAGGTTGTAGATCCTGAAACTCTCAGAACAGTATACTTTGGACAATTCTACTCGGTTATGACAGAATCCTTTTTTGGGGTGGTTCGCACAGTCAAGTTGTCTTATTAAAAAAAGGATGATTAGAATTCTGGGAAATCTCAAAATACGTTAATTGTGTTGAGAAAAATTCAAATCTTCAAACTTGTTGATTCTACCTGGCATATTTTTTTCTAAATGTGTAAATTTTGTTTTCAAAAACAAGCAGTTTTTCGATGATGTATAACATTCTTATGATACAAGGCACAAAGATAATCTTATGTTCCCTCTACATAAGACCACTCTTCTTGAAAAAGGCAGTTTTTATAAGTGTATAAAATGTTATAATATGCTTTCTAGCAAAATGAAGCAGATGAAAAACCTCTCCAATTTCAGGCGAACAATTAACAAATACTTAATCTGCTCGGAACCAACCCAGTCTTAGTTTTAGATTCAGTTATAACGTTAGTTGAACCATAGTTATGTATGTATATCTCAATGTAAGTAATAATGGAATCTGTAATTTATTTCATGGTGCTGTAGGTTTTGCCAGGTTTTCCTACAGTTTTGAAATGCACATGCGCCACCTCGCTCAAAAGAAGTTGCTTTTTTGCTTTGTATTATTGTACCACCTCGCTCAAAAGAAGTTGCTTTTTTGCTTTGTATTATTGTAATAGTTGTAAAGCACATATAGGAGTCTTCTTGCATTAGTAAATTAGTGATGACTTGTACTATACAAATTGGAAAATTTGTCTCTAGTATAAAATAAAATTCTATTCTATTCCTTTCTATTAATTCAATAATTTTGTTATTGAATTGAAATTGTTGCCCCTTTTTACCTGACTTTTCCATGTTTTTCGAGTGTATGTATGACTATTTCTTTGGCACTCTCTGTAGCCTAAACAGCTTGATAGATTTCAACATATGAGGTGTTGTTAGATTCGTCTTAATTGTGCGAGTGACCTAGGTTATAACATTTCAATATGGTGTGGGCTTAACTATTGAATCAATTCGAATTATTACTTATATGCGCGCAAGGGTAGACAGTTGAGGACAGACATTGTAATTTGCTTTTTTCAGAGCGGCCTATCTGAAATAATTAGTAATTATTAATAGGTATTCTATTATTCAGGTAGGAAAATATTAATTAAAATACAAATCAAGTTAAATTTAAACAAAGAAGTTATACCAGTATTTAGGTAACTGTAAAAATATTATATGGATTAAAACAACTCTTTCATTAATCATCAAAAATGAAAAACGTCTTATTCCTCAAGACTGCTATACAATAGGTGTATGTCGGTCGAATATCCATCAAATCAAAATCAAATCAAAGTATACTTCATTGTCGAAGATATATAAAATCTCATAGACAAATCTTAATTGGTAGAATAAAAAGTACATAAACTATAATAAAAAAAATTACAAAAAGTACAGTTGTATAACTAATAGAATAATATAATAATAATGTAGATATAAAATGCTGCTAAGGTTGATAATACTACAGGGATATTAAAATGTTGCAAATTCGCTAAATCAGAGAATGCCTGTTACACAACCGTAGCATGTCTTCTCATAACAATTGATCCTCATAATATTCCTGCATGTTGTAGTAGGCCTTCTCAAGGAGCATGAATTTAACTTCCTTTCGAAATGACGGTAAGGATTTAATAGTTTTTGCTTGTGAAGGTGTAAATGATTGAACATTTTTATGCCCTCATAAATAATTCAATTTTTTGTCAGGGATGACTTGGGGATTGGAACCGGAATGTTTCTATTTTGTCTTGTGTTATAACCGTGTTCAGGAATAACTGGGTTTCTGTTGGCTTTATGGATAAGACATACAGTCTCCAATATAAATAAGTTTGTCAATGTTAAAATTTTGTGCTTAATAAATAGGGTTTGCAATGTTCGCTTGACTTAGTATAGCACATGTACCTAATAGCTCTTTTTTGAAGAATAAAGACCGAATTGAAGAGCTGCTGACTAGCAAATCCCCAAAAAGCTATTCCGAACCGTAGATGAGACTCTATTAAAGAAAAATATGCCGTTTTCGCTATCTCCAAGTTAAGTTCGCTTGCCACAGTTCTGATCACATAACAACCAGAGGCAAGTTTTTTTGTTAATGCAATTACATGCTCTTGAAACCTCAATTTATTGTCAGTGTATAGTCCCAGGAACTTGCATGATGTTTTATTTCCGATGAGTTGTGTTTCAAGATACAAGTCCTGAAAGTCAAATTTGAATGTGAGGAGGTTTGTTTTTGAAAGATTGAAACAACGAGTTAGAGTCACACCATTCTTTCACTAGGCCTAAGTCGTGGTATACCCGTTTTTTTATAACTTCAGTATTTTTTCCGCGCCAAAGAAGGGTAGTGTCGTCAGCAAATAGTGTAAAAGTTCCTTGAATGTCAATATTTGACAGATCATTCAAATATAGAAGGAACAGTAGAGGTCCAAGAATTGACCCCTGTGGCACCCCGTTTGTGATCTCTAGAATGCTAGATGTCTGGTCATTAACTTTTACTACTTGATATCTTTCGGAGAGGTAAGAGTCAAACCATTTCAGGGAGGCACCTTTGAATCCATATAGATTTATTTTCTGTAGCAGGGTTCTGCGATTCACACAATCGAAAGCCTTTGAGAAGTCACAGAACACCGCAGCAACAACTTCATCGGCATTTAGACTTGTGTAGACTTGTTCCAAGAAAGAAAAAATAGCGTCATTGGTGCTCTTTGATTTTTGGAATCCGAATTGGTATTTAGATAATAGACTGTGCCGATTTACAAACTTTTCTACTTGTGTTTTAACGAGCTTTTCTATAATCTTAGATAGAGTTGACAGCAGAGAGATGGGCCGGAAATTTGATGGATCCTCGATGTTTCCTCCTTTATGGAGAGGTATAACAACAGCTAGTTTCAGACATGCTGGAAAGATACCGGTGAGAAAGGATTCATTTATAGTTGTTGCAAGAATATCTAGGGCTTGATCAGGTAGGTTCTCAAAAACTTTCTTTTCCGGAGGATTTTTTATTTTTTATTTCCTTCATGACCTGTTTTAACTCTGCTGTATTTTTCGGTTCAAGATAGAAGTTCTCATTTATACTAATCTGATAAAGGTATTCTGTTGGGTTTCTCTTAGGTTTTAGATTTGATGTTAATTTTTCAGAAACCGAGCAATAGTAGTCATTTATATGATTTGCCTGTATGTTAATTTCTGTGGTCCTATATTTCTCTTTACCTCAGAGTTCGTTTACAATTGTCCAACTTTCTGTATTTTTATTTTTTGCTTCCTCAATTCTTTTTGCATAATAAGTACTCTTGGCGGATTTGATTAATTTTCTGTATATGTTCCTGTATTTGTTATAATAATTTAAAAAGCTCTCGTCTATGTTATGTTTCCTGATTGTGTGTAGAGACCTCAGGTTTTTGGCAGAAGTTCTGATGCCTAACGTTACCCATGGTTTTTTCTTTTTTATTTTAAATTTCTCAAGGGGAAGGATTTCTCAAAGATGTCGGACATTTTTTTGTGGAAAATGGATAACGGCTCCTTTTGTTTTTAAATTTTGTGTAATTTGTTTTATTATATATTCTACCCCTTTTATATTTACGACAGTTTTTCCTTTCTATATTACTTTTTAACACAACTGCGTGATGGTCCGATAAACCTGCAGGAATAACATCACATGCGATTAAATCTTCTACAAAATTTAAACAAATGTAGTCAATTGTTGTTAAAGAATGGACAGATACTCTGGTGGGTTCTGTGACAAGTATAGTCAAGTTAAACCAAAGGAATAGATTTTTTAGGTTTTGGGTATCAGTTGAAGACTCATTTTCAAAATTAATATTTAAGTCTCCTGTCAACAGTATTTTTGAATTTAGTGGTAAGTTATAAAGGAGAATCTCCAACTTTTCTATGAATTCTATGGCCTTACTACTTGGGGGTCTGTAAATGCAGATAATGTAAAGGTTGCTTCTTTTGTTATGGATTACAGAGAATTCAAACAAACATTAATTTAACAAGGAATCAAAGAGATCCACATTTTCAAATGTGAATTTTTGGGCACTATCTTTTTTTACAAAAATTAAAGTCCCACCGTGTGCTTTACCTATCCGACAGAATTTAGAAATTATATCATAATTTGGGAGGGCACATGATTCATCTTTTTCTAGCCAATGTTCTGTGATTGAAATTATGTCTGGTTCACCTTGTTCTTCAATGAGGATAGATAGTTCATCAAGTTTGTAGCGAATGCTTTGGATATTTATTGACAACAAAGAAAGTATCGTTTTGCTAGGCTTTATGTTGTTGCCATTACAAATTCTCTTTTTTGAAAAAACGAATTTTTATCATTACTCGAATTTGGGAGACGGTGTTGTGACTTTAGTGGATTGTTTAAGGGTTGTGGATCCTGTGATTCCTTGTTGCCTGCTGTTATTTTGGTGTGCTGATTATTTAACTTTAGTATTATTTAAAATAACTACTTCCCTGGCTTATGCTTCGACAGACGTTGAATGACATCTGATGGATAAACGTGCAAAGTCCTACAAGGTACTTTGCAAATGTTTGTTGCGAAATGGATACATATTAACCACCTCACTCAGGCTGACCACCTGTAGACCGGTTTCGGGATATTTGCCCCTCATCAGTACAGGGTGGGTATCGATATGCCACAGACTTCTGTCTCTATTGCATCTTTCATTAATAAAACTAAAAAGTTTCAAATAAACCAGATCATTAAAAAAAACGATTTGCGCGAAAAATAAATAACCGAAAAGAGAACAACAAGCTCGATAATGTATAGAATCTTGTTCCAGCAATGTACAGGGTGGGTATCGATATGTCACAGACTTCTGTCTCTATTGCATCTTTCATTAATAAAACTAAAAAGTTTAAAATAAACCAGATCATTAAAAAAAAACGACTGCGTGAAAATAATTCACTGAAAAGAGAACAACAAGCTCGATAATGTATAGAATTTTGTTTAAGAAATGTGGAATGCACCATGCAATGTTTTTTATTCAACATCCACTTAATGAATTACTATGAGTACTCTTTTGAAATAAATGTATCTATCTTAAGCAAATAATGAATAAAATATACTATGATACGTTTAAAATTCAGTATTAATCCCTAATACGTTTTTATCGACAAAATTCTGGTAATTGAACACTCCTCCCATTTATTTCGTCACTCTCACTCTGTATATATATGTCGGCAATCCCGATCTGAAAGCTGTCAGTGATGAAATATTTGTGACATTCAAAGTTTCGTTAGATGGATGATTGTATGTAGGTCACTCTGTAGTTTTATCCCGAATCACTTTAGACATCTTACTTTAGAGTAATGTGAATGTCTGCTTCACTTCGCGTCAGATGTTTGAATTGCAAAGCCAATTTCGTACTTATAGTAGATTTTGCAGAACAGCTAGGGCTATGGGTTTCATTAGCAATTTAGAAGGATAAGTTCGGAATGGGTGGTCTGGTGAAAACAACATACTAGGTTGTACTTGAGATCGTGAAATGATTCGAGCCAGCCGTGAAATAATAAAATTTCGGTCGCATAGGCAAGAAATTAATACTGTCAGTCAAGGTGTGATAAAAACTGATTTTTCTGCGCTAGTTCGCAGTCCGAGAGGGATTCTTCAGAGTATCAACCTTTTTTTCTAAATTGAGTCGACTGGTTTTGTGCAGTGTTTGGCATCGCCTCAATTTAGTCACGTAAGAGGAACAGAGACTGGGTATATCTTCCTACACGGACTGAAAGGTATGTGAACTTTATGTCAAGCTCATTCGTCCCCCAGATCATTTCTCGGTAGCAAATACCTATTCTAAAATATTCTTTTATTTGCTAGGTTGTGGGAAATTTGGAAGGCGCCGCTGTAAGTCCAATGATATCGGACGATTGTAGATAAGACCCCTGGGATCAGGGTAAGTTTGATTTTGTAGAATTTGGAAGCTGAGTTTCATTTGTGTGGTGATTGAATAATTGTTGAGGATGGGACATACGGTGTGCCCCATCACATTGCAGACATGTTATTTATATGTAATTTTTTTTATTGAAGTATGGGACATACATGGTGATTCCTAAGCTAAAATCTTGGCTTTTTTTAAATTGGGGTTGTGGTTTTTGTTCATGACATGTTTATTTAATGCTGTGTTAGATTTTTTCATGTATTTGCGACCTTTTATTCGATTTTTCAAAAGTTGTGACGTCATACCTACATATGTTTTTTCGCAGTCGTTGTATGGGATGCTATATATGATTTTTTCATTTATTGTTCGGGTTTGGCTTTTTAGAGGTGTATGTAATTTTTTTAGGGTGTTGTGTGATTTATTAGCAGACTTGATAGTTGTAATTTTTAGTGATGTTATTGATATTTTCTTAAAGACTTGGTATGTAATGTAGATGTCGGTAATTTTAGTTGGTGGGGTTCTTTGTGTTTTGTTGTAGAATTTTTGGGTTCTTTGTTTGATTATTTGGTTTATGAGTTTTAGTGGGTAATTGTTATTTATTAATGTTTTACTGACTTTTTCAAGAAATTCTTTTTGTAGAGAGGGGCTGCTTAAAATAATGGTTCGTTCGGTTATGCCTATTTTGACGCATTTTTTTGAGATATTGGGTGGCATGAGTCGAAATTGAGATACCTACCCATCCAGAGAGATTTGGTATACCATTTACTTAAAATTTGTTGTTTTTTTCTGATGAGGGTTAGGTCTAGGTTTTTCTCTTCCGGTGTGAATTGTAGTTTGGTATTAAATGAGTTGGAGGCGTGTAAAATTCCTTACAAACAGCATTTCAAATATAACTGGAAATAATTATTTTTATAAAAGATACTTTTTCTTTCGAAGAATTCATAGACAAAATAAAACTTCCAGAAAACTACATACTAATATCTCTTTATACCAACATATCCATCAATCTCGTAATAAAATCCTTGGAAAAAAATGGAACATATTAAAGAATCACACACCCCTATCATTTGATGAATTCATAACTGCTGTAGACCTAACCCTCAAAAATAATTTTTTTCAATACAAAAATGAATTTTACAAACAACTTGATAGTTGCGCAATGGGCTCCCCCATACCTATCCCAATCGTCCAAGGAGTCACGGAATTTCTAGAGGAAACAGTCATTGAAAAATTAGATTTTCATATACCATTTTTCAAAAGATATGTTTACGACTGTATAATAGCCATACCAGAAAATAAAGAAACTGAAATTTCAAATGCTTTCAACTTATTCAATACCAAACTACAGTTCACACTGAAAGAAGAGAAAAACCAAGAAATCAATTTTCTGGACCTAACCCTAATCAGAAAAAAACAAAAAATTTTAACTAAATCCACCTGGTTGGGTAGGTATCTCAATTTCGACTCATGCCACCCAATATCTCAAAAAAGGCGTCATAATAGATATAACTGACTGAGCCATTATTTTAAGCAGCCCCTCTCTACGAAAATAATCTCTTGAAAAAGTCAGGAAATCATTAATAAATAACAATTACCCACTAAAACCCATAAACCAAATAATCAAACGACAACATCACTTCCATCCGCATAAATACCCACCATTTTCAAACCCATATCCATGCTGGACAACACACACCATGAGAAAAAAAAACATCCTCAACACATTTTAAACTAAAAACACACAAATTTAAAAAAATCATTGTTTTTCTGCCAAGGTACGTAACCTATATGGTTATTATTTCTCCCACATTAATGTAATTTTTTTATTTATTTCCAGAGGAAAACTATAAAACCAAAATATACCTACCAAATGTATTGAATATTAAATAAATTAAAAATGTCCCAGGGGGGGGGGCAAAAGTATTTTTTAAAAGACTGAAAAATTATCCTCCCCGCGAACCCAAAACCCAAGAAAATGTTCATTGAACATACTACAAAAAGGATTCAAGAAAAATAAAAAACTAATTTATATATATATATATATATATATATATATATATATATATATATATATATATATATATAGTATTTCATGTCATGTCATTTTTCTAGTGAAGTATAGGACATACAGGGTGAACCATCACATTTAATGTATTCATTGTATGGGGTGATACATATAGAGTATTTCATGACAGATATGTCATTCTGTTAGTGAAGTATGGGACATACAGGTGAACCATCACATTTGCGATATTTGTTGTACAGTGTGATACATATACAGTGCGGCTTTTTATTTTGGGCTTATCTAATATGTACTAATATATGTTTTTAATCGTTACACTTGTGCAGATTTATATAGCTCATGTAAGGTACCAACCGTGTTCATTGTTATATATTTTATACCTATTAGTTATATTTAATTTTAGTTTAAGATAACTACAATGTTCAATGTCATGTTATATATTTTACACCTATTAGATATATTTAATCTTAATCTTAGTTTAACATAAATTTATGATCAGGTAATTATACTGTAATAAGGGCTATTCCGTATGTACAATAAATTAAAAAAAAAGTTAACAGGAAGGGGGGGACTATAAAAAGCCGTACACGCAATTGTGATTCTGTAGAACAACCATAGTTGAAAGAAAAATTGAATTACCTCTTCAACAATGTGCAACTCGACATCTATGCCTTTCGAAATTTTCAAGTTGATGTGCCCCCAGCGCCCTCTGTCGAGTAATTGTTATGTATCTTCTCTCAAAAAGTAGGACCGGTAATACCATTCAATGTATTTCATGTCTCATTGTTTCACATCAAACCGTTCATAAGTTATCGAGGTAAGGGTACCATTCAGATCCGCACTTATACTTGACATTTCAAATGCATATTTTTTTTTAAACGAAATTCGAAAAAAATAGGATGGTTGAAAATAGAATTGAATTATCTGTTCAACGATGTGCCACTTGACCCTCCATGCTATTTGAAATTTTTAAGTTGATGTGCCCTCCCGCGCCATCTATCGAGCAATTACAAAATCAAATCAAAATATGCTTTATTGTCGGAAAAAATAATTTTTTGTTGACAAAGCGAGTACTTAAAGGTAAATATGTAAATATTTAAATAACAATGTAAATATCAATCACGTTATTAACATACGTAGTCACAAAAATTGTTAATTAACATAAGAAACATAAAATATATAAAACATATCATACATATAAAATATATAAAAACATATAACTTATATTGTAAATAGTCACAATTTAAAATAATTTAAGATTTTATGCTGATATTCCTATCTGAGTAGAATTCGTCTAATGAATAATAGGCCTTCGATATCAAAAACTTTTTTACTGATTTTCTAAATTTTGTGGAACATGTTTCACCTTTAATTCCATTTGACAAGTGATTAAACATGTTCTTGCCGTTGTAAATGAACGATCTCTTAATTTTTGAGGAAATTGGAATTGGTAAACTTATATTGAACGTATTTCTAGTATGACGTCGAGATCTAGTAGAAATTTCATCTTTGTATTTTTTTTGCATTAGGCATACCATTTCCAAAATAAGAATGCAAGGCAAGGTCAGGATATAGTGTTTTTTGAATAAGGACCTACAGGAGTCCCTGAATCCTGCCTTACACATATTTCTAACTCCTCTTTTTTGCAGTACAAATACCCTATCAAATAAATATTGGCAAGATGTTCCCCAAAAACATATACCATAGCGTAAATGGGAATCAATCAGAGCAAAGTACACCTTTTTGGCCGACATTCATTTGCTGATACTCTGACAGCAAAGCAACCTGAAGAAACTTTCTTACAAAGATTAGTTATATGATTTGCAAAAACCAAGTTTTTGTCTATTTGCAGACTCCTTGTTTTCAATTAGTTGAGAACCTAGGTAAATTTCCAGCGAGGAGCACTTGAGTGTGATAATGCTAGTCTTCGCGATGTTGAATGATAAAAGGTTAGCATCACACCATTCTTTTATTTTTTTTATATCTTGGCTAATCCTTTGCTGCTGTTGCATCTCATTATTGCTGTGCCAAAATAATGTAGTGTCATCTGCAAATTGAGTTATATTCGCAGATATATCAATGCAAGCTAAATCGTTGATATATAGCAAGAAGAGAATTGGGCCGAGAACCGACCCTTGTGGAACTCCACGAGTTACTGTCTGGGATTGTGATATGTTGCCATGGAGTGTGACTTTTTGAGTGCGTTCTGTTAGGTATGATCTGAACCATCTCAACGATACGCCTCTAAAGCCATATACTTCTAGTTTTTGCAGCAGGATTTCGTGATCCACACAATCAAACGCTTTCGAAAGATCACAAAAAACCGCTGCTGCCATTTCTCGATTATTAAGACTTAGATATACCTCTTCTAACAGATGGAACATAGCATCTCCCGTACTTTTTGAGCTTTGAAATCCAAACTGACTGGAACTAATAATATTATTTCTATTTAGAAACAACATAATTCTTTTTTTAACAAGTTTTTCTAGGATTTTCGCAAGGGTAGGTAGCATAGAAATAGGCCTGAAGTTAGCAGGATTGCTGGTGTCACCACCTTTGTGTAAGGGAATAACAATCGCTGTTTTCAAGCATGCAGGAAATATCCCCAATGTAAAGCTTCCGCCAGGGCAGTGAGAGCGGAATTTGGTAAATTGGAGAATATCTTTATGGTCATGTCATCCCAACCGGAAGAGTTTGTATTTTTAATTTCTTTAAAGATTTGCTTAATTTCTGTAGCATCTGTAGGCATGAAAAAAAATGTCTCTGATATGGATCTGTCCTTGAGAAAACTTAATGGATGAATATTAGATTTTATTTCTTTTGATAAGTTGTATGCCACAGTGCAATAATAGTTTTATAAAATCAGAGTTTAGATCAGTTTTTAGTGGAGCCGTATTGTTTTTCCCTCTGAGGTCATTTATAATTGCCCAGCTCTCTTTCTGTTTGTTTGCAGATCTTTCAATTCTTTCATTATAGTAACGCTGTTTTGCAGTCTTTATAGTATTTCTATAAATACTTCTATACCTATTGTAAAAGGAGTTAAAGGCTGCATCGTTACCCAAATATTTACGAATTGAATGTAGGGATCGTAGATTTTCTGCTGATATTTTTATGCCTTTCGTAATCCATGGCTTTTTTACTTTAATTTTTATTTTTTGCAGAGGAAATGCACTATTAAATACATTTGACATTTTTTCATGGAACCTATTCAATGGGTCATTATTATGAAGCATGAAATCATCCCAGTTTGTATTGTTGCATATATTTAAAATTTATCAAAGTTTTTCCTGCTGTAGATCCTACCAAATCGTTTCTTAGATTTCAACACTTTTTGGTCGCATTGGAATTTAAATAAAACAGACTCATGGTCGGAGAGTCCAGCACTCACAACTTTACAGCTGATTCTGTGGGTATTTGAACATACATAGTCCAAGATCGAACTAGAATAGCTAGAAATACGTGTAGGAGAATCAACGTGCATTGTAAGATTAAATGTGGTCAGGATGTTTTCTAATAATAATGTTGATGTGGAGAGTTTATTCTCAAAATTTATATTGAAATCACCCGTAAATATAACAAATGCCTTAGGAGGAATTTGTGATAATAACATTTCTAGTCTCTCCAGAAAGGTATTTACGTTACATAAAGGTAAAACATGTATAAATTGTAATCCTTACAGTAAATCACTGAAAATTCAAATTCTTTTTTGACCAACATACAATTATATTTATCACACTTAGTAAAATTAATAGTTTCACATATCCTTTTGTGAAGAAGAATCAGTGTTCCTCCATGTATAGAGCTGGTTCTAGAGTATTTTGATACAATAAAGTAATCTGGTATATAAAGTGGTTCACCCTCCTTCAGCCAGTGTTCAGTTAGCATAACAATGTTAGGAAAATTTTGACTTTCCAAAAAAATGAACAGCTCGTTCGTTTTATTACGTACTGATTGGATGTTTAATAGCATTATGTTAATACATTGTTCAGAGGGTTTCTCCCTAAAAAATCATAGTCAGCATCATCATTAATTGAATGTGCAGTTGAATTTGCGTTATCATTACCGAAAGGAGTGACTGGAAGGACAAGTTCACTCGGAGGTGCTCCCTTAGTATTATAGAAAGAGAGATCCATATCAACAGTTTTTAAATTTGGACTGCATAATAAATTCTTTTACAGAATCAAGTATGTACCATTTGCTTGATATACTTTTTGAGTCAACAATAAATTTGATAGAGGTATTTCTAATTTTTTTCATATACTTGTTGATGGAGTTACTTACAATTTTATTCAAAATATTATCATGTTCCTGAAAAGTTTCTGCTATCATTACATAACAATGTCTTTAATTTCAAAAAGTACTATTAGTGATATCTTTCAAAACAGTTTTCGTCCCATTGTTCTATGTCAAACGTTCAAAAGTTAACAGGGGGGGACTATAAAAAGCCGTACTGTAGAGTATTTCATGACAGATATGTCATTCTTTTAGTGAAGTATGGGACATACAGGGTGAACCATACCATTTTCGGTATTTCTTTGTACATGGTGATACATATAAAGAATTTCTTATATTATTACATACAGGGTGTCTCTTCAATTATGGGACATTCAGGGTGTAACTACTATGGGTATTATTTAAGTTGGGCCAGGAAGATACAGAATGTTCCAAGAATATACCATTATCTGTAGAATCCATATCGGGGTAATGATTGCTGTTATTATATGATATGGACTTTGTTTTTACAAAAGCATATTTCCTTTAAGGGTTTTTTGTTCCGGGCTGTGTTGTTGTTCGGGCAGCATTGTTGTTCTGGGCTGTGTTGTTGCCCGAGCCGAGTTATTGTACCAAGCTGAGTTGTTTTCCCGGGTTAAGGTCATCGAGTCATTTAGTTCAATCCTACCTGAGCGGGCTCCCGGATGTTGCCAGTCTCCAGATGAAGATCAGCATCAGACTCCTCCCGTTGTGTGGGATTCGAGTTGGATACCCTCAAGTTTTTCTTCAGTTATTGTTAATCTGTCATTTTATTACTCGATTAATTTTATGTAATAAATCAGAAACTGAGTTTTGCTAGCATTAATATACATATTATTGATGGAAAACTATAAGGTTATTTTTTCCATGAGGTTATTGTATGCTTGTTGAAGAAGATTGGGGGAGCATTTTGATACCAGTATAAAGAGGTCATCAGCGTAGAGTGTTAATTTGAAAGGTGCAAGGTATTTTACAATATTTGCTATATAAATTGAGAACAAAACTGGGGCAAGCACACTCCCCTGAGGAACTCCAACTTCCACAGGTGCCAGACGAGATTCCTATTTTTTTTAAAGACTTGAACCAGCTCAAAGCAGATCATCTAATTCCATATGACTAAAGCTTGTCAAGTAGCCTATCATGTGGAACACAAAACGAAAGCCTTACTTAAACTAGTATATGCCTACAGGACTTTTTTTTGCATCTAATTCATTGATAATGTTATTATATGTATTTATTGTTGTCGTAGATGTTGATTTCGATTTTCTGAATACATGTTGTTCATCTGGGATAAGTTTGAATCTTGGAATGAAGGAATTCAGCCTCTCCAGCATACAGTATTAAAAAAGTTTAGAGAAAACTGATGTTATTGATATGGGTCTGTGGTTGTTCATTATATTTTTATCCTTTTTTTTGTGAAGTGGATTTACTTTCGCTATTTTGAAGGCATTGGGGAATGTGCCTGTTTCCAGTGACAATATTATAATTATATAAATTATGGGTTTCACCAGTTAATTTTTAAATTATTTTATAATATCATTGGGTAATTCATCAGGTCCAGAGGAACGTTAATTTTTGAGTTTTGAAAAAATTGTAAGCATTTCTCCCTTAGTGAAAGAAAGTATAACCATCGAAGTAAGAGTGGTGGTGAGGCTATGTTCAAAATTCTCGTGATCGACCTGTGGGACTTGTTTTGGAGCATCTATAAAAAAGTTATTGAAGAGACAGGAAAATTATTTATTTTCATGAGAGATATTAATATTGGATGTTTTTGTTATTTTTCATTTTATTGATAACTGTCCAATGATTTCTTTCACAGGATTCTATAATGCTAGTGTGTTTTCGTTTTTGCACTTGATATCGACCTTTCAGCATGGGGTATTTTTTTGGAAGATTATGTAGATCTTTCAGTTGGACGCTAGACCTTTTTACTTCTTCTGTAACCCAAGATTTGGAATCCTTTTTTATTTTCATTTTCTTCATCGGGAAGGCCCTAAAGAAGTGACTTAGTGATGTTTTTGAGAATTTTTCATATTTTTTGTTGCATGATAACGAATCATACATATCATGCTTTGTAAAAGTTGGCTAAAAAGTTATTTATTTTTATCGCAATAGTCTCTGGAATAATAATAATTAACCTCTTGATTTTGATCAGTGGGCAACATATTGGAGTGGGTTTTAACTGCTGTGATCTGAGAAGTGGTTGTCCACAACATGTGAATATGTCTAGTGATTTGTTTTTGAATAGATCATCCCCAGATACTTGGTCTAGCATTTCCTTGATTAGCAGGAAGTTAGTTGATTTGAAGTCATGATAGTAGCCACTAGGAAATAGTTCATTGTTGATGGCAGAGTCTATAGCTGGTAGATCAAAGGATAGAGGTGGATGGTATGGATCTGGTTGTATTAGAACATCGTTTGCAGGCCTGATATTTGGAATAAGTTGTGAAGGCAGGTCATATTGGAGGGGAATTCTATGGAGATGGATTCGTAGGCTGGGGCGTGTTTGGTGGGTGAATCGGTGGAGCTGAAGTTATCATGGGACCAAATAGCATAACTTGATTGAAGTCTCCAGTGAGGCAAATTTGTGTTTGTTGTAGCTGATTTACTAGGCTGCCGACATTATCACTTAATGAGGTGTACTTTTCTGGAGCAGCTTTAGGTGGAAAATATGCAGTACCAATGATGATCAGTTCTTTGCCAATGATAATGGAGACAAAAAGTTATTCGATGTCCGCACTGGAGGGTAATAGCTTGCTGTGTCGATTTTTTACTGCAATGGGGACGCATCCTCCTCTAGTAGCGCATCTAGTCGGGTGTGACCTGTCGTTTCTGTATATAGTAAAATTGAATAAGATTAGTTCAGGATCGAGTATTCCATCAGTCAGCCAAGTTTCTGTAAAAATCAGACAGTCATAATTGTTGCCTTGGGTGTTAAACAGCAGCTGGTTAATTTAGTTCTGAGTCCTCCGACGTTCTGATAGTAGACGGAGACATTAGTTGTGGCGGTACTGGATGTAACAGTTTTTTGGAACAATATGTAGAGTTCCGTTGAGGTACTTTTCAGCTTCACACTTTCGCCTTTTGAAGTTCTTAATTTGAGTTCTTTGATTTTTGTTTTGTGTTCCTGTTGCTTCCCATGAGTGATGAACGTGCATTTAAAACAGTACAAACGTCATGGTTACTAGGGGGGGTCACTTTGAGGGTTTTATATCCCAACTTGTTTCTTTTACCAAGCCTAGTTGTCGATCTTATTGGAATCGGTTTGCTTGAGAATTCATTGAAAATGTGTCTGTAGCAGATTTCATGTCGTTGTTCAGCTCGGGAACATTGAATAATAACATGTTGTTTGATCTTCCACGACATTTGCGAACTTCACTAAGTAGTGCTTCCTCAGATTCAGAGCAGTCGGTGCTTGCTGCTGGTTTAACGTTTTTTAGACTCGCTATTTCGGATTTTAATTAATTGATTAGAGTTTTGAGATCATCGATATCTAGGATTTTAGGAAACTGAGACAAACCATTGTGGCAGTGGTCGCAGAAGATTTTTAGTTTCCTTGGTCCTTTGAGGTTGACAACTCTTATTTCTGAATCGTTCAGATCAGAGCCAAGGGACTTATGGTTGCTCAGGAGTTGGGCATTCCTGTCAATTGAAGTAGGACTTCTCCCTGTACTGTCGCGAACAGAAGTCTATCAAGTCTTGACGTGAAATCAAATTACCAAAGGGTACATTTGGAAGGTCGCAACTATAATATAAATATAACTTGAATATTATAACGTATTGCAGGTGAGGACAAACAAAAATTACGAAACATATTTGTTATCAGAATTTTAATAGATTTTCACTTGAAGACCACCACCAAACATATTTTGGTTAAGGGTTTGTCTCCGCCTTCAATACCTCATAACATTCAAGTTATATTTTATTATTTGCTTTAGTAGGTATTGAACAAAAAAACATTGCATGTTGCATTCTATATTGCTGAAACGAAATTCCATAGATTATCGAGCTTGTTTTTGTCTTTTCAGTTAATTATTTTCACAAAATCGTTTTTTTTTAATAATTTTGTTAATTATGATTTTGTTTCTAATTCAAAGATGTTTTTCTTTTTACTTTTCAACTATATATATATATATATATATATATATATATATATATATATATATATATATATATATATATTTATATATATATATATATATATATATATATTATATATATATATATATATATATATATATATTATATATATATATATATATATTATATATATATTCTTCCTTATGATATAGATTTCTTGTATGTAAATTTAAAATATACCTTTTTTTTCTATTAATTTTCCTATTTTTTCTTCAGACTCCAAAACATGGCTTCAACAAAGTCTAAAAGAGTATGGAACAGCCGTGGAAAGGTCTGATGATACAAGGAAGGGATCTACATTGAAGATTAATTCGAAAAAAAATCGGATAATTCAGAAATATCAAAAATGTTATCCTTTGGAGTCTGAAAAGGAGATAATTTGTATGGAAGAAAAACCATTTCACTGCAAAATTTGTCCAAAGAGTTTTACTGATAAGAGCAGATTATTGTGTCATGAGAGAATTCATACAGGCGGAAAACCATTTCAATGCAAAATCTGTTCAAAATTGTTTACCCGGAAGGCCTATCTTACAGAACACGAGAGAATACATATTGTACTCAAACCATTTGAATGCAAAATTTGTTCAAAATCTTTTTTACGGAAGGCTCATCTTACGGACCATGAGAGAAGTCACACGGGAGAAAAACCATTTCAATGTAAAGTTTGTTCAAAGAGTTTTGCTTATAAAAATACATTATTGCGTCATGAGATAATTCATACAGGAGAAAAACCATTTCAATGCAAAATCTGTTTGAAATCATTTGCCCGGAAGGCCAATCTTATTGAACACGAGATAATTCATACAGGAGAAAAACCATTTCAATGCAAAATTTGTTGCAAGAATTTTGCAAACAAAAGAACATTGTCATATCATGGGATAATTCATACGGGGAGAAAAACAATTAAATGCAAAATCTGTTTAAAATGGTTTTTCCAAAAGGGTGATCTTACGGGACACGAAAGAATTCATATAGAAAATAAACAATTTTGATGTAAAATGTCCAAATAATTTCACTGAACAATCCAGTTTTGTTGACTAATGAGGGAATGCATGCCCTAAGATTCGTAGCAATTATGAAGAATAAGATGGAAAGAACACATTTCCCATTTCCACATGAGCTGACTCTAGCTGAAATTGAAGAAGCCGAATAACACTGGATTCGACAGACTCAAATGGAATGTTTTCGAGATGATATTCAATGCCTGAAAAGTTTAAAGCCTCTAAATTATCAGAGTTAGTAATGTTCTCTGTACCCTGAAATCAAAGATGGGTTGTTGGTTCTTGAGGAAGAACAAGTCTAGCAGCCGAATTGATAGAAAGAAAGAAATAACCCGTAATTTTAAGCCCAAAACGCCAAACTGGTAATCCATCATATCAATGTCTTAACAGAGGAGTGGAGCAAAATGAGGCAAACATTCTAGGTGATTGGTGGACAAGCAGCAGTTGAAATGACATTTTCAAAATGCCCATGACGGGACAACTTCCAACAGATTGATTGAGTTGGGACGTGGCCATCTATAAATGTCGGGATTGACTACTTTGGCTCAATTCATGTGACAGTAGGAAAGAGAATAGGTGGGGTGTCATAGCCATAATGATGTTTGCAGGGAGGAGAGGTGAACCAAACACTATATTCTGCGACAATGGCACAAACTTTGTTGCAGCACTCAAATAAATCAAAGATAATTTGAGAAATTTGAATAGATTAACACTGCCTAATTCTATGACATCGTGAGGAATTGACTTCTGATTCAACCCACCTATTGCTGCTCATATTGAACAGTCAATCCCTGAAAGAACCACAATTTGACTCGACCAGTTCCTATAGCAGGGGGAGAATGAGAGCTGTGAGCTGGAAATTCTGTATATGTTTTTATTATTTTGTTCACACACATCAGATCTCTTCACCAACTCCATTGAGATATTTGAAGGTTTTGTTGTTAATTATGTATTTACTCACTACAACTATTCGTATGTTTTATTTTTAAGTATATTCTTACATGTTATTTGCCCTTTTTTAATTGGAAGTTTTTCTGTTGATGAAAATAATAAATGAACTTTGGGTATAAATCATAATACCAGCCCTCAAACACTAATTGGCTCATGAGAGTACAAATTGTTGGATATAATTCATAATTTTATAAATATACTCGGTGAATTTGACATTTCCTTCTGATCCTACTTACTCTTGTTATTCGGTCAATATACATCGAGCAACCAGTTGAATATCAAACGCAGGACAGTTTGAGAACAATAGTGATGTAAAAAACGCAGCACAGTAACTTATATTAACGAAGTGTCTTTTATTTGCTTTAACATGGATTTGCATCAAGTATCAGCCCCATCAATTCAAAACTTATTCATTCTAATAAATGGGTATTCGTCTTTGATTTAGATTTTGTCCTTCAACTATGCCAAATGTGGAGTCTGGAAATGTCAATTTCAAGTTTATGAGTCAATGCACAGCATTGAAACATTGTGACTTGTGGCTTCAAACTAAATTCTCGAATGAATATAGATCATTCTCTTTTTTTTTACATATGATCAAAATCAATATATCCATTTTCATTCGCATGTACATTTTCCAGGAGTGCTATTGTTGAACCTTGGAAATTGGAATGTATTGATAGATATCACTAAAGTGGGAAGTGCGCCGAATACGATGTAAGGTCCAATAAATGCAGGAAGAGTGCTTTTAGACTATGCGGAACGCTTAGTCCGGAAATCTCGAATTCAAGTGTTTGAGCCTTAGATCATCCAAATAATAGAATGCCTAAATCGTGACGTCAGACACGGTAGGCAGAGCTTACGAAACTTTCCATCGAAAAGGCAAATGCATGTTAAATGCCCATAAGGAATTTTAATTTTTTAGTTTGTTTGTGATTGTGTTATAAATAAGGGTGGAAATATTAATATTTTGTTATAATGAGTCCAAATTTAGGATTTTCCATCATATTTTATAAGAATAAGATTTCAAAACTAGCAATTTTGCAGTGTTGATGGCATAATAATAAAGCAACAAAAATCCAGTTTTTGAATGTGACTCGTGCAGGAACTATTACTGTGGAGAATGCTCTGAGCTTTCACCATCTGAAATAAAATGTATGCCACCTCAAGTTTAATTGCACCGGATGTAGAAATAATGAAGTTAAAAACAATCGAGGAAAAAGAAAGCATCATATAAGATAAAAACACCATTATCAAAATGTTGCAGGACAAAATCGATGAATTGGAGAAAAATAGCAAAACATATGCAAACATACTAACCATGAATACAGAAAGCCAACCATCGTCTCAAACTACAATAAAAAATATCGCAGCAGTTATAATCAAGCCACTCAATCCACAAAATGGAGAATTAACAAAGATAGATATTCAAAAAAAAATCAACCCAAATTCCATAAATGTTTCATTAAATTCACTAAAAACTGCCAGAAATGGAAATGTTATAATCAAGTGTTCATCGGTTGAAGGAGCAGAAAAACTATTACAAGAGACAAAAAACAAGAACTCAATATTACATATATGACATACAATTATCTCAAATGAAAATAATAAGAAGAAGTGGGGAAGACATAAATAAAGAAGGAATAGAGGATTGTTTGAGGAAACAAAACAGCTTTATCACCAATGAGGACCATGTGATTGTTACGTTTATCAAGAAAAATAATAACGGAAAATTTACCATTTTTGCTGAATGCTCTGGTTTCCCCTACAAAAAAACTGATGTCTAGAAAAAGTGTTCATCAACTGTTTATGTGGACCTGAATATCTCTAGGGGTAAAACATGTTTTGCATGTGACCATAAGGAAAGCAATTGTAAAAATAGTTAGCATGCACATACTGTGGGGGTGAGCATAGATTAGCTGGATGTACAAAAGATACCAAAACATGCTGTAACTGTTTGAGATCTGTTACCAAATATAATCTAGGGCACAATGTAAATCATGAAGCATATAACAAAGAATGCCCAACAATGAAATTATATCTCCTATATATAGTATTGAATATCTCTCAAAAAACTGAACTTCAAATTCCAATACAATTGATATATCAGATTCATTTCTTTTTATTTTCTCTCTTTACACACAACAAAACTTTGACTTTAATTATACTTTTAATCAGTGATATTAATGGTAGAAAATCAAATTTTATTTCCTTTGAGATATTCAAAATATGTTCTGGTTTCAGTTCAAGTGCTTCCTGGATACAACTATCATTCTTGTCTTCCTGAGGCCATCTTTCCGATGGTAGTACAAGAAGTGGGGACCTTTGAACCATGTACTACAGGGTGATAAATCAATGTCTTTGCTATCCCCTGTAGCTTCATCAGCAACATTGAGATGTGAGGGTATCCAAAACCATTCTTTATGATTACTATTCTCTTGGATTTCATCAATTCTGTGAGCGATAAATGTTTTTTTTTTCATCAGAACGAATCCAACTCAATACAGTCTTGAATCTGACCAGAAAAAAATTCCCGTATTGTCATAGTAGTTCTTCCCTAACAGTTCTAGCAAGTCGACTTGCCATAACTGCCGCCTTGGAATAGTCATGGGTTTTAAAGGTGCGACCTGTGTTCTAGACATAACCAATGAAACATATATTTCCTCTTCCCTCTGAAATCTGAAGAAACTAACAGCTGTGAAGGCCTGTTCACTAGAGTCGCAGAAGACGTGTAGTTGAATTTGAAAGTTCTTGTCATACCTTATATTTAACATCTGAATCCTAATATTTTTCACTTCTTCGAGTTTTAAATCCACTGTTGCCATTTTTTGTTCAGATTATGTGGTATTTCGTTATCCCAAGATTCCACTTTCCAAAAAAGTGCAAATCCCAATGTGTCGTCTTTTTTGTTGCCCATTTCAGTCCTAAAATCCTCTGGAAATTTGGGTGTTCCATCTCTAACAATTTTTTCGTCCATTCTAGATGAACTGGAATATTTCTAGAGTTTTTTAGAATTGCTTACCCAATTCCTCAAGACAAATCCTCCTTCTCCATGGATGTGGATGATTTGCTTCATTAGGCGAATGTCCTCTTCTTCTGTTTCAACGCTGTCCAAGTAGTCGTCCATATAATGTTTTAAAATTGTAGCGTTACAAGCTTTCGGATATTCTTCTCGAAATTCTAAAGCATTCCTATTTTTCACATATTGTGCAGAAAATGGTGATGAAATCGATCCAAAAATCATCACTGTCATAGCATAAACGTCTGGTTGGTTAAATTAGACTTGGAAGGCCAAGAAAACGTTGCGATTCTGATTTCTTTGTAATTAGGATCCGATAAAACATTTCCTCAATGTCAGCGGAAAATGCAATTTGTTTTTGTCTGAATTTCCATAAAATAGTCGCAAGTGAGTTGTATAAGTCAGCCCCTTTCGGTAAATAGTCATTAAATGATATTCCGTCAGTTTTACAAGCAGGTCGAATACAAGTCTGACTTTCCCGGGTTTGTTAGGATTTACTACCCCAAAGTGAGGTAGATACCAAATTCGATTATTGTCCTGTCTCAATTCTTCATCAGTCACTTTTCTCGCATATCCTATTCGGATATCAACCTGTCAACTTTCAGGAATACACTAATGTCCGAGGAATGGTCAGAAACTTATAGAGCAAGTAATGTTGATGATGCATTTCGAGCATTTTATTCAATTTTTAAATTTCATTGGAATAACACTTTTCCAATCAGGAAAATGAAAACTAATCAGCATAAGAAACCCTGGTTTACTCCAGAGATTAAAGAGTTGCACCAAATACTTTGTGATATGTCTAAATTAGTAAAATCAACAAACAATAATATTATTAAGGAGAGATATGGACAATTGAAAATATTATATAAAGAAAAGATCGTCAAATCTAAGTCAGAATATAATGATAAAAGATTAAACAATGCTAATAATATATGTAAAGAAAGTTGGAAGATTATCAATGAAACAAAAAACGACTCTTCTTCTAAGTCTCCTTCAGAATTAATTGAAAATGATGAAAGAATCGCAGATAAAGGCGAAATTACCAACTATTTCAATGATTATTTCATGAAAGTCGAAAATATCAAACCTGATGTAAGTGATATCGTACTGGCCCATTCGCAGAATTCTCAATATTCTTGTATGCAACCACTCCATGTGAAATAAAAAATACAATTGATAAAACATCGCAGAAACCTGCTCCAGGTATTGATGAAATCCATGGTAAAGCTGTGAAAATAGTCAGTGATGTAATTTGCTTTCCACTTTCTCATGTTATTAATCTCTCATTCAGTGAAGGGAAGTACCCTGAAGACTTGAAATTATCAAAGTCAGTCCCAATATTTAAAAACAAAGGATCTAGGAAAGAAGTAAGTAACTATCGTAATATTTGCCTTCAATCGCAGTTTGCAAAGGTCATTGACTATACATATAATATACGCCTAAAAGATTTCCTAGAAAAAAAAAAGCTCATGGCAGATTGTCAACATGGCTTCAGAAGTAAAAGGTCGACTGAATCTGCAATAACAGAACTATGCCAAGTCTATGAATATCTGAATCAGAAAAAATCCCTATAGCGCTCTACTTTGATTTAAGTCGAGCATTCGATACAGTCAATCACAACTTACTTCTGAAAACTTTATCGCAGCGTGTTAGAGGTGTAGCAATGACTGGGCATCATCTTACTTACAAAATCGGTCGCAGATAGTTATGCTGGATTCTGTCAAATCCAATCCTCTGCAAGTTGCAATGGGAGTTCCTCAAGGATCAATCCTAGGTCCCCTGTTTTTTGTTATTTTCATGAATGATATTATATACTCTTGTACTTCTCCAAACAAAATGGTAATATATGCTGATGACACAAATCAACTAATAGCCGAAAATGATTTGGAAACATCTGTTAACAAATCAAATGAGTGTGCACAAGAATTCCATCATTGGTGTTATAAGAACGGCTTATTGGTAAATACATCTAAAACACAGTATATGTTATTTTTACCAAAGAATGTTAGCTACGACTATAGTCCTTTGATCAAAATAGATCACATATCTATCAAGAGAGTGCTCGAAACTAAATTCTTAGGTGTCACTGTGGATCAAAAACTAACATGGGAACCACATGTAGATAATATTGTATCAAGACTGAGCAGCGTTTGCTTTGTTATCAGGCAACTGAGGAATACAGTATCTTTGGATGTGCTCAAACTTGCATATCATGGGCTAGTGCAATCCGTTTTAACTTATGGTCTGATTTTTTGGGGTAACTCAAGTCATGCCTGTAGGGTTTTTATAATGCAGAAAAAAATAGTCAGATGCCTGGTGGGTGCGCACTCTCGTGAAAGCTGTCGACAAATCTTCGTCAAACTATCACTCCTCACCCTACCATGTCTGTATATATTTTTGTTAACAATAAATATGAAAAAAGATGAGTCAAACTTCATACGAAACAATATGATTCATAATTATGATACCCGTCGAAGAGATGATCTCCGCGTGCCATTCTCACGACTTGGTGTAGCACAAAACTCACATTCTCATCAAGGTGTAATCTGTTATAACCGTGTGGTTAGTATCCTAGGAAATATCAAGAACGTCAATGAGTTTAAATTAAAACTATTCAATTATTTGAGTGCTAATGCTTTTTACTCGATGAAAGAATTCTTAGAATGTTAGTGATATAAGAGTATTCAAACTATGAATTTATTTAAACACAAATTTGTACTATAAATATTTTATCCTCTGCAGGTCTTGTATAAAGTCTGATTGTAATTGACTTGATGAATGTATATTTTTAATAATGTTAGAGTTGTGAATGTATTTTAAAATTTGAGAATTTTTTCACTTTTAAATATTGTATCTGTTGACTAGTCTGATAAGTTTTTGTACTACCTGTGTGAAAATTTCAATGATGAATAAATTATCTATCTATCTATCTATCCAAATACTCTTTTATTTTGCATTCGTAAAGTCTCGCAAAATCGGTGTCTTGTCGTAATTTTCTTTCTATGTATTGTTACCTTCGTGAAGCAATTAGTCTAGTCGTATAGTATACGGTCTCCCAAAAATCCATAAACTGAATACACCAATAAGACCAATTGTTAGTTTTTACAATACTCCTTTATCCAAATTAGCAAAATTCGTGAATAATTTACTCAAAGAGTGGCTTAATTACTCTCCCAAATTCACAGTCATCAATTCTTCTGACCTGGTAAACAAAATTTCTACCTCGAATCCTCCAAATCTATCTACTATGGTTTCCTTCGATGTCACCAATCTATTCACAAACATTCCTTGATCTGAAACTATACCTATTATTCATAATATCCTTTTGAAAAACAAGATTGAAACCGATAAAATTGATAATCTAATTTCCCTACTGAAATTCTGTTTATCACAAGATTTTTTCGTTTTCAACCATAAATTCTACAGACAACCCAACGGACTTGCCATGGGTAACCCATTATCCCCACTATTAGCCGATCTATTTCTTGACAACTTGGAAATCCAACATATCCCTACCCTCCATAAAGTTATTTCTTGGTTTAGATATGTGGATGATATATTATCATTCATAGATGGTTCTCCCTCAGACGCCTTGAACATTCTGCACTCAATTAACAGCATACATCCCAAGATCCAATTCACCATGGAAGTAGAAACTAACAATGAACTGAACTTTTCAGATTTGAAAATAAAAAAGCTAGACGGAAAGCTTGAGTTTTCAATTTATAGAAAACCCACACAAACAGATCATCTCATCCCTTTCAATTCCAACCACCTGTACCAACAAAAAATGTCTTCTATTTATTGCTACACCCACAGATTACTAAATATCCCTAAGTCCAACACCAACTTCGAGGAAGAAGTTAAAATCCTCAAACAATTAGCGGCTAATAATGGTTTTTCCCCTGATATCATTCCTAAAACTATTAACAAAATAAAATATAAAGATAGATTGAATTCATCTTACCCTCTGATCCATAACCAATCTTCTCCCCCTATTTACAGATCTTTACCTTACTTAGGTCCTGTCTCTAATAACATTGCTAAAATTATCACGAATAAAGTCGACAATGTCAAAATATCGTTTAAATGCGTCAAAACCATAGATTCACTTCTTTCCAAAACAAAAGACCCTATTGATATATTAATGAAAAGCGGAATTTATAAGTTAACATGTGCTGATTGCCCAACTACATATATTGGACGAACTATCAGACCTCTGAACCTTCGGATAAAAGAACATCTATCAAGACCTCAAAAATCAAATTTCGGTTTTCATATTCTATTCAACAATCATAACTTCTCACCGACATCCAACAGTAGAATATTACATAATATATCTGATTATAATTTCAAAAGAATGAATCTACTTGAAGATTTAGAAATTTAACGCGAAATGAAAAATAATGGTACTAATTGCTCCAACATACAAATACACCTAAACTGTAATTTCAAACCCATGTTCAAACACTTCTGGGAATCTCAAGAGGATTAACCTACTTTTATTCCAAGTCTTTATCTATTTAGTCAACCATCTGCCATTTTACCTAGTTTTATTTTATTTTAACGTGATACGTCTAATAGTTATAATTGATTTTACTGGTACCGTTAAGTTAGCCACTCTTTCCTACCAAACCCAGTATTTACATTTATTTCATTTTATGTTGTAATATCCATTATGTACACTATGTTTTTGTGTCTCTTGAGAGATGGAATCTCACCCCAATTTGACAGTATGTATTTTGTTGATTGTATAATGTAATTTTCAATATTATTTTTTGTCATAGATTGAAGCTCTGATGATGGCAAATAGCCGAAAGCGCTCAGCTTAACCAAGCTTTGTAATTAAATTAAAAAATTATACACTGAAAAATACTTCTTTCTCAACCTCCCTTTTGAAACAAGAGTGTATACACTTCGCTAGTCTCAAACTCTTGAATTAGTCTAGTGTTTCTACTTTTCATTCCATCATTTTTCCACAGTAATCCCGTCTCCCATCTTTTACCCATTTTCCGTGTAGTTTTCTCCGCTATCATTCTTGCTCTCTCTTCCTCTTCACTCAACTTTTCCATTTTTGTTATTTTCACACCAAAAGATTCAGTGCTAAAATATGTTTTAACCTGTTCATGGAGTTCAACATCATCTACCTTTTCAGCATACATGTAAAACGAAATTTTTATCAACCCTTCCTTTGAAAAGTTGCATATTTCCATGTGCAACCCATCCCAATTTTGTGCGATATAATACAGGGGAGTTTTTGGGACCTTCTATTATTTCCCTACTGATAATGAGATCCCAATTGTCTTGGCCCAGAATAATTTTAGGTTGAACTTCGTTCATCGTCGCAAAATTGAAATCTCGAAGATGAGACCAGGCTGGTTTGATAGCTTTAGCATTCACTGTCTTCAAGGTCTTTCATAGTGAAAACATTTTTCAATTGATTCCATCATCTCCGGCTATGTCAAAAGTAACTTGTTTTGTCAGTCCATTTATGTCTAAGCTTTTTGAAACACCCTCTAATCTATCGAATCAGCTAAGTCTTCATCTATCAATGTTATAGTCGAGGCTTCGTCAAACAAAGCATAAGTTGATTTTTTATGTGCTGATATGATAGTTATAGGCGCAATTCTAAGGAGAATTTCTCGATAACTGGTACCTCTTAATTGGGGACAATTCAAATAATTGCTCATATTCAAGCTTTCCAAAGTAGCCACCAGATTTGAAATCGTTTCAGCGAAATGAATCAGTGATTTGAAGTCATTGGACTTCACAAATGGTAAATTCTTGGCTTCAATTACCAACGAGCATACTATCAAATCTGGTCTACCAAAGCGCCTTTGAAGGATATTCAAAATCTCACTCACCGACCCTGCAGAAATAAGCAAACCCTCGACTGACCTCTTACCATCACCCTTCAGATAACGACGAAGTCTACTCAAGTTTTTCTCATTTGACAAACCTAACATGTCCGTTGTTGATTGGAATTGACAATAAAATCTTGGCCAGTATCTTGTATCACCTGAAAAATATGGGAATTCTTTGTCTATAGTTTGTCTAGCTAAAAATTTCTTCATGTCTACTTGGAAACTAAATTCGCTTCCTTTGTTGTTCTTTGACACCACATTTTCTGATAATGGTGTCTCATTTTCAGTTTTTTTTAACCATTGAGCAACCTTACTTTTTTCTGAAATCTCGGAAACATCGGCGATGGAGTCATTTTCCATACTATCAACATGATAAGAACCTACCTCTTCATCAATTCTAGTAGTTTGCAGTTCCAGTCTAGTCTTGATCATTTTCTTCTGATGTTCCAACTTACACATCTGCATTTTCTCTTCAGCTGCAAAAATTTTGGCCATTGCCTCATCAGCTTTCATTTAAGTTCCAGTTTCAGTCTTCTAGCGACACTGCTAGATTTAGATGCGGCTGCATTGGACTTTTTCCTACTTTTCGCTATACTGACAACTGATATGTCACCTCCGTCCTTATATCATCTCGTCGACTCTGAGACGTATTTTGTGGAGGTTCCTTACCCTCAGCTTCTTTCAGTAGTTTGGATTTTTGTCTGGTCATAATAACTGGATCCATAGAACTCGTTCGGACGGCAGAAGGCCACTAATATTTAGGCGACGGCAATCTTACCTAAAATTATATATTCGGCTCGAATTGACCCGGTTTTTAGCTGCTTTTATGAAATAATACAGATGACAATTTTTCAGAATGTCTATTCAAAATCTGACATTCAAACAACAACTTCTCCATTCAATTTTTTTCTACTAACAAATTTAAACAAATATCATAAATATGAAAACTCAACAAGGAAACAACCGATTTTAAACTAACTTCAGACATAGTTCAGAACTGTTTGTCTGTAATAATAATAGCTTAACTAACTGAAATAAACCTGAAATTTGCCACATGATTCTATCATAATCTCACCAAAATGTTTAAAATCGATTGCAAAATTTCATACACATAAGACTAAAAAGTAGAAAATAATTATTTTGTTAAGAAAAACTTTTCAATATAAAACGAACTAAAACTATAAAATAATTCCTTCTAGCCCCATACAGATTTATAACTCCATATAGATGCCTAACCCCATACAGATTGTCCTGAAAATTTGTGATTGTGAATTTTTAATAGCTAAGAAAATTGTTGTAAGATTTAAAACGAAAAACGTGGGGCGCATATAGCTATCGTTGAGAAAACTAACACGTCATAGTCATTTGCAGTGCAATAAAATTGTTGATGACTGATGTGAACTACTTCATGCATCAATTATCCATTGTATGTGCCCCATGTTTCAATCAAAAATATACTTTATCGTCTAAGTTAATAACTTATTGACAAAGCATTACTTATAAATATTAAAAGAAATGAATGCAGGGCCGCATTATGAGGGGGGCAACCGGGGCTGTAGCCCCGGAGCCTCCACAAAAGAGGGGCCCCCACAATGGAAATCATTAAGTAAAATTTCCTAACAAATTCCGAATCATATGCAAAATGTTCAGCGTGGCTTTAGCCGCGGAAGTAGTTGTTTCTGTTAGATATTACAAAAAATAACTTCATTTTTATTGTGGATTCTTCAATTCACAGAAAAATATTTCTATTCAATAGAGAATGTTTCCCTTTCCAACATGGAAAAATATCATATCGCATCGCTGTAATTTATTTATTTTATTGCTTGTGTTGATATAATTTGATTTGTTCCGCAATAAATTATTCAAACACTTAAAAGTTTTTTTTTTTTTTAACTTGTTAGAAAAATAATTAGGGGCCTCCACGCCTTTGTTGCCCTTTCACCTTTGAATCCGGCCCTGAATGAATGTAAGTTACACATATGTCAATTACACACATAATACTGAAGCAGAATATATAATGTAAAAATACAGGGAAAAAACCAGGATACGAAAACATCATATTACAAGACAAAGTTCGTTTAAAGTGGTACGAATAGATAAAAAGAAAAGATTAAATAAGACTATATGAAATTAAACTGGAACAAATTGTCACTGTAATATTCCTGCAGGCTTTTTTAACAGTTAATTTTTGACTGATTTCCGAAATATTGAGGCAATCACTATATTTTTGAAGAGAGTAGGTAGGTGATTGTAAATTTTTTTGCTCTCGAAAATAAGGGAATTTTTGGTCAGTGTTGATGTAGGTCTAGGTAGTAGGAATTATTATTTTGCCGTGTTGTCGATCACTAACCATAGGGGTTTTATTTTTATGCATTAGACAAACTGTCATAAATGTGCAGGTAACTGTTGATATTCGGTGATTGATGAAGAGCGGTTTGCAGTGATCCCTATGTTGAGCTTTACAAAAGTACCGAATTGCACTTTTTTGTAATACAAATACCGAATTCATCAATTGGGAGTTGCAGAACCTCCAAAAGGTGATGCCATACCTCAGGTTTGATTCAATAAGTGAGAAATAAGCCATTCGGGCTGTAATGGATCCAAGTTCCCTAGTAATAATTCTGACGGCTTAGCAGCCTGACGCAAGATTTTTGTTCAGACTCCTTATGTGTTCCTCAAATTTCAGCTTGTCATCAAGATAAATGCCCAAAAATTTTGTACATGGTTTATCTTCACATTGTGATTGCCCAGAGATAAGTTGTTATAGTTGAACTTAAGGGTTGATATGTTTGTTTTATCTACATTGAAACTAAGTAAATTGGAGTCACACCACCGTTTAATTTTTTCCAAGTCCGGATAATTTCTTTCAAAAGATTAACATTATTTCCACGCCAGAACAATGTGGTATTATCTGCGAACATTGTAAACTTTCCTTTAATATCGAGGCTACTGAGATCATTTAAATAAATGAGGAAAGAAATTGAACCGAGTACTGATCCTTGAGGAACACCATAAGTAATTCTCTGAGGATCTGAAAATCTATTCTGACATTTAACCATCTGTACTCTGTTAGAGAGAAATGATTCTATCCATTTTTTTGTTACACCTCTGACGCCATAACAGTTTAGCGTCTGGAGTAGTATTTCGTGATTGACGCAGTCAAATGCCTTGGATAAATCTCAAAACACCGCTCCAACAGCTTCAATTTCATTTAAACTTGTGTATACTTCAACAGATTGAAGATCGCATCATTGGTGCACTTGTTTGAAATCTAAATTGGGAAGAGGACAAAATGTTATGTTTATTAAGGAACGCCAGTAGCCTTTTCTTAACTAACTTCTCGATAATTTTCGGAAGAATTGAAAGTAATGCATTAAGCTGCCCACCTTTATGCAGTGGAATAATAATTGCAGTTTTCAGACAGGATGGAAATGCACCTGTTTCAAGTGATGTGTGATTGCTTCCACTAAGACATGAAATGCTTCATCTGGTAGATTTAGTAACTTTGTCGCAGATATTTCATCTACCCCACAAGATTTTTTCTTTTTCACGTCATTTAGAGTAAGTTTAACTTCATCTATATCTGTATTGCCCAAACTATTTGGTAATAATAAACCCTGGATATATTGGAGGGGGCCATTCAGAGGTGCTATCCCTGAGGTCAATTTTTCCGCTATAGTACAATAACATTTATTGAGAGTATTTGGTTCAATATCTCTGCCGTTGGAAAGTTTAGTATATTTGCCCATCAGGTTGTTTGATCAGTTTTCTCTAATTTTATTATCTGCATTGTCTATCCTATTTCTATAATACTTCTCTTTTGCAGTTTTAAGTCTTACAACTAGTTTGTCAGCTATTAAAAATTCACAATCACAAATTTTCAGGACAATCTGTATGGGGTTAGGAATCTGTATGGGGTTATAAATCTGAATGGGGCTAGAAGAAATTATGTTACTTATACCGTGTCCATTAGAAACAGGTATTACAATATCACCAATTCCTTCGATTTCTGTTGTTACATTATTCACATTCAATGTTTTTGAAATCGGGTACAGGTTTGTGAATAATTCCTTTTGTGAAGTCATATGAGAAGTGCAACCGCTGTCCAATGACCTTCTGGTAATATAATCGGACTCAGTCATCATCATTATTTCTTTCTGTTTTTCATAATGACTTCGATTTTCGATTGAATAGACTTGTTCGGCCTGACCTGCAACTTGCTGAGTGTTTTTTAAATCTATACTCTATTGCTTTATGATAAAATTTCCTGCATTTATGACATTTGTATGTAGAATTCGATTTATGTTTGTCTGAAGAATTGCTATATCCTTCGGGTTTTTTCTGGAATTTCTGTTGTCCAACGAACATTGCATCTTATACAAGTTGTCCGTTGCCTATTCTGGCATCAAATTCTTGCGTAATATTTATTTTCAGTGTCTCTGGCTTTGGTACTCCATCACTAGACTCGATAACACAACGAAAATTTTCATATCAATCTGACAGCAACATTATTGTTGATAATAATTAATGTACTTTATTGGATTGCTCAAAAGGCCATCGACCGAGGTCCTTCAGCCTGTTAAATTGAATTACATGGTTGCTTATATAATTATGGTTATATGCATTGTAATTATAATAAGAATATGTAAAAAAAATAGAACAAGATACATTTTACAAGTATTAATTGTTAATGTTTTGAGTGAGTTGCCAGATGGTATCGACTGGGTATTTTCTGTGCGGTCTTCTTTCTTGATTTCTGTCCATACAGAACTGGTTTAAGATTTCTTGGTTGTGTTCTCTATGTGCAAACTTTTCAGTAAGAATGTGTAAGCATTGGTCTATGAGGGCAATTCCTGTTGTCTCGTATAGTAACTTATTGGGTTGGTTATGTAGAGGGTTTCTGGGTTGGCTTAATTTGGTTATGGTCCTCAATGAAGTGGTTTCTGCAGTTTGAAGTTTTTTAATAGTAGCATTCTTCGCGGTAAGGTATATTTGATGACATATTCCAGGATAGGGCGACATATTGTTTTATATATGTGTGCGGCTGTTTTCTTACTAATTCCTGAGTTTTTGAAAGTTAAGCTACGAAAGTGTTTGCTCCTGTTGATGCATTTTCCTTTTATGCTGTCCACGTGTTTTTTGAAATTCAATTTGTGGTCTATGTGGACGCCCAGATACCTTACTGTGTTAACGGTTTAAAGGTTCTTACCTTATATCTTTATTTTAGTGAGTATGGTGCAATGTTGTGATTGAATATTATATATTGTGACTTGTCTGGATTATCTTTTATCCTCCATTTGTTGAACCAATCAAGGTACTGTCAAGCAGTCGTAGATCTGCTACGGTATTTAGGAGAGTATTATTATCAGCATACTGCAACATATATCGGTTGTTATTGAAGTAATCTTGTTAGTGTCTGTAGTTGTATATGTCGTGGCAGTAAACATTATATAGAAGTGGAACCCCTTCATTGTGGAATGATGCCGAATAGTGGTTTTTGATTTTGACTTGCAGAGTTCTACTTACGGTATTCTTTCAGGAGCAGGAACAAATAACGCGGGCATTCCAATGACATTAGTTGGCAGAGTAGTCCTTAATGTTTTCGAGTTGCTTTCCCAAGACTGAGAGGAGAGTGATGGGTTGGTAGTTTTTAGCACTATGATTGTTCGTATTAGGTTTTCCATTCGTTAGGGAAGTAATGATACTTCAAGCAATACCCATATATTTTGATTAGGAATCTGTGGATTTTTTCATTCAGTTTTCGTAGCAAATCTTTAATAATGTGGTTATTGTTGATAATTCTTCAATAATGTGCAATTCCATGTCTACGAGCTTATCTACGATGACGAAGAATAGAACCATATGTACGGTTTCATTTTGTTCAGAGTCAGTTTCTTCAATAGAGTAGCTTATCGTGCAGGACCCTTTGAATGATAAATACTTCCAAGTTCTAACAGTATTTCTCGTGATTTAACCAACATTTTATTTGTTTTCATTCTGAGGGACTGATAATGAATTAAGTATATCTTAATCGATTGACTCTGTTTTAATGGTTTTTAATTCATGGGTGGTACTTTCTGTATAATTTCTTGCCTTTCAACTCTTCAATTGTTATTTATTATTCTGGAGTTTTCTGGAATAGCTTTTCTTTAATTAACTGTTTCCATCAGTTTATGTGCCATTGGGAAGCATTCAGTGCATTTTTCCTCAGAAGGGCATATTTCTGCTTCCAATAATTATGCTGACATTTGAGATGTCTTTTGTACAGCTTTTAGACGAGAACATGTTACCTTCTAGAATTTCAGATTAGGTTACCTAAAATGAGATTTTTTGTGTTTTGTCGATTTTGCCTCTTTTGTGGGCAATAATTTGATTTGGCATATTAGCCAATAATTGACACACCATTTAATAGATATTTGGTGCCTGTTATTCATTGCCTTTTAATGGTATAATTACGATAATTATGGGAGTGGCCTACTGCAGCGGCAGCTGAGTCACAAGAGAATGCATACAAGAGAAAAATAGTCCAAGGAAAATATTGTCGCGTTGAGATTATAATTCATTTAATGCAAAAAAAATCAACATTGTTTTTCTTGAAGATGAGTCTTATGAATATGAGAGAATTCATGGAGGAGGAAAACCATTTCAATGTCAAATTCAAAAGGCTAGTTTATAACTACTGTAACGAACCTAGGCCGGACCTGTCGCCTCAGACGTTGCCATCGACAACGATTATGTCATCCCCGGAGATATTCAAGAACAATCCAATCGCGCCGCCGCGGATAACAACGGTCAATATTGGAAGCAACTGGAACATGCTGGTTTCCAACCGCCAGAATTGGAAAGGTCGAGAATTCTGTAACGGAGATAAATAGGCAGCACTCAAGAGGGAGTCTCAGGCTCGGCGAGTCGATAACATCGAACGATACAGTGGCGTAGCTAGTAATATAAATTAGTTGTAAAATTAAGTGTGAAATAAATTAGTAAAACCACGTTAAGTTTATTTACGTTACAACTGGTGTCGGAAGCGAGATTTTGAAAATAAACAAGTGATCGTGGAGTTGATAGTCAGAAAAATAAATTGATAGACCTTTTTTCACGCCCAAAATAGACAGTGACCAGGTTTTCGCGAAGTGGACAATTGTGCGTGGGAATATAAACAGATACACTGTTCGCGTGAAACAGACAATAGACTGGTGGCCCGTGGAAAAGAATTCGCGAAGTGAATTTTAAACAAACTGATAAACTTTTCGTGTGAAACAGACTGATACCTCGTCAAAGACAAAATGTGTTCAAGAAAAGTGCGCCTTGCGGATTTGAAGGTAGCGGAATTGAAACAGGAATTGGAGGAAAGGGAACTGGAAACAACGGGTAAAAAGCAAGTACTCCAGGAAAGACTTGCAGAAGGACTTATACAAGAAGGTGAGGACCCCGAAACATTTTTATTCGAAGTTCTCGGAGGTGATTTGAGTCCGATAATAGAAAAACTTGAAGAAAATTCTAGAAATCTGGAAGAGAAGTTTCAAGAAAATTCTAGAAATCTGGAAGAGAAGCTTCAAGAAAATTCAAGAAGCCTGGAAGATAAGCTCCTAGAAAACACAGAAGGCCTAAAAAAAGAACTTTGTGGTGTGGCGAATCGTCTAGAAAAAAGAATAGGAACCGTCGAGGCAGAGATGGACAAGATGAAGGAAATAATCAGCGATGAAATCAAAGACGGAATCGAGGCAGAAATGGACAAAATAAAGGAAACGATCAGTAAGCTGGAAAAACGAATTGATAGTGCGCCCTCCACAGAGATGGTTAACAAAATGCAATGCTGGACTTGAGTTTGAACTTGGATAAAGTTCAAGAGGGTATACAAGATGTCAAGGTCATTTCTGAAATAGGGAAGCTTTCCATGAAGCCGCCTCAATTCGACGGAAAAACTCCATGGGAAAATTACCGCCGACAGTTTGAAGCAGCGGCCAAAGCAAATGGATGGAATGCAGGGGAAAGAGCTGTAGCACTAACACTTGCATTACGTGGAGAAGCGACAAATATTCTACAAACTCTCACCGCCCAAGAACAGGAGGACTATGATCAGCTGATTGAACATCTAGAATTACGATATGGCCACGCCCATTTGGAACACGTATACCACTCCCAGCTGAAAAATCGCTGTCAGAAATCGGGCGAATCCTTACAAGAATTTGAAACTGACATTGCACGCTTGGTTCGTCTCGCATATCCAGCCATACCGGAAAATGTAATGGAGCGATTAGCGGTTCAGGCATTCTTGGATGGACTCCGTGACCAAGAAACCAGACAAGCGTTGATATTAGCTCGTCCAACACATCTCGTAGACGCACTGGCACGCGCTTTGGAATTCGAAGCAGCAAAACAATGCTGCAAAAGCCAAAATAAAGTTCAAACGATTCACAGGAGCCTGCTAACTTGGAAGCTGCCATAAGAAAAGTGATGGAAGGAAGTGTTGCCTGAGAAAAGACAGATAAGATGCTGGAATTGTAGCAAAATTGGACATGTGCGTAGCAAATGTCCAACATTCATCGACTCCAAGACGCTCAGCAAACCAGAGCGCAATTACTGTGTCACCAGGCGAGAGCTGTTAGCTGTTGTAAAGGGAGTGGAGCACTTCTACAAGTACGTGTATAGAAGAAGATTCCTGTTGAGAACTGACCATGCAGCTCTCAAATGGCTCTTACAGTTCAAAAATCCTGAGGGTCAAGTAGCACGTTGGATCGAGAGACTCCAAGAATTCGATTTCGAGATCGAACATCGAGCAGGAACTAGCCTTAAGAATGCAGATGCCTTGTCGCGAAGACCATGTCCAGATGATTGTTCACATTGCCGACGAGCAGGAGAGAAAGAAGCAACACTTTGTAGAACCGCGGCAATGGATGACAACTGGAATGACAGCAAGATCCAGAAAGACCAAGAGAAAGACCCCGACCTTGGCTTAGTCGTCAGCTGGAAGAAGGGCAATCGAAGACCATCATGGCAGGAAGTCGCAGGTTACTCGCCGGCTGTTAAGTCCTATTGGGCACAATGGAACTCTCTTATTCTGGACAATGGGATCCTGAAACGTGTGTTGGAATCCGAGATTAGTGGGGAAGACAGATGCCAAATAATTGTTCCCAGGAACAGAAGAGAGGAAGTGCTGCGGGAAATCCATGATGGAGTCGCTGGAGGACATCTGGGAGTGACGAAGACCCTGCAGAAAGTGAGGCAACGGTTTTACTGGGCCAATTGTCAAGCTGACGTCCAGGACTGGTGCAGAAAGTGCGCTGTATGCGCTGCTAGCAATGGACCTCGAATACGACCCAAGGCCCCGATGCGTCAGTACAACGTAGGCAGCCCGTTCGAGAGAATCGCCATTGACATCGCCGGCCCGTTTCCCGTATCCGAACACGGGAATAAATACATCCTTGTGGCAATGGACTACTTCCGTAAGTGGGCGGAAGCCTATGCCTTGCCCAACCAGGAAGCCATCACCGTCGCCGACGTCTTGGTGAAAGAGTGGATATGTCGATTTGGTATTTCAATGGAGCTGCACTCGGATCAAGGCAGAAATTTCGAATCCAACCTGTTCCAAGAAATATGTTTACTGCTGAACATCTGCAAGACAAGAACCACGGCCCTACATCCGCAGTCCGATGGAATGGTGGAACGGATGAACAGAACGATCAACCGCCACTTGTCGAAGGTTGTCTCTGACCATCAAAGAGACTGGGACCAGTATCTTCATTTGTTCCTGATGGCCTATCGATCCGCAGTACACGAGTCAACAGGTCAAACTCCTGCTAGTATTATAATGGGCCGAGAACTGCGACTGCCTTGTGATCTGAAGTTTGGGATACCGCCAGGACAAGACACTGCGGGAGAGGACTACGTCAGCAAACTTCGGCAGAGAATGGACGACATCCACGAACGAGTCCGGTTGAACATCCAGAGTGCCAGCGATAAAATGAAGAAGACCTATGACATCAAGGCCGACGCTGGAGGGTTTAAGGTTGATGACCTGGTTTGGCTGTACAACCCCAAACGTCGTCGTGGACTATCCCAAAGTTGCGGAACTCGTGGGAAGGCCCGTATAAAATCGTGAAAAGGATAAACGACCTTGTGTACCGAATCCATAAGCCACCCCGAGGGAAACCAAGGGTCGTCCATTTCAACAGGTTGGCCCCTTACGCTGGAAACCATGACTAAGTTCGCACTCTCAGGCCACCGGAGGATGATATGACGTTCGAGAAGTTTATGTCCTTGTATTCAAACGGGCAGAAAGCTCTACATGGGGTTACTAGAGAGGAGTCACGAGACCTTTTCGAGGTGCCTGCTGACTACGCACTAGCGCACTGTGTGGCAGAAGATCTTCGAATGTCCAGGGGCATCGCCGTAGTGTTCTCCAAGAAATTTGGTCAACTCCAAACACTGCGGGAGCAGAATCCAGAAGTTGGTGGGGTGCTACAGTTGAAGAAAGGCCAGAGAAACATCTACTACCTAGTTACCAAGAGGCATTCCCAAGATAAATCTTCCTATGAAGATGTCTGGAAGAGTCTCACCAAACTAAGAGATACTATGGTGGACCAGAATCTGGTGGATCTAGCAATTCCAAAATTGTCCTGTGGTATTGATGGGTTGGACAGGAGAGTCATAAGAAGTATGCTGGAGGCGATATTCAGATCCAGCGGCGTCAAGATTTTGGTTTGCTGTAACCCTCTTCCACGACCGATCATGAAGACCGTGGAGTGTTACTTCCATCGAACTTCACGGTGCAGATATGGGGAGTCATGCAGATATCGTCACACTCCAAGGATGACATTTCGGGACGAAATGTCTTTAAGAAGGGGGCAATGTAACGAACCTAGGCCGGACCTGTCGCTTCAGACGTTGCCATCGACAACGATGATATCATCCCCAGAGATATTCGAGAACAATCCAATCGCGCCGCCGCGGATAACAACGGTCAATATTGGAAGCAACTGGAACATGCTGGTTTCCAACCGCCAGAATTGGAAAGGTCGAGAATTCTGTAACGGAGATAAATAGGCAGCACTCAAGAGGGAGTCTCAGGCTTGGCGAGTCGATAACATCGAACGATACAGTGGCGTAGCTAGTAATATAAATTAGTTGTAAAATTAAGTGTGAAATAAATTAGTAAAACCAAGTTAAGTTTATTTACGTTACACTACACTAGAGTAAATACAACCAAAGGAAACCGATTAAAAAGTAGATCATATGACAATTTTTATAAAATCAGAAGAATATCAAATAAATCAAAATATGCTTTAATATCGGAGAATACAATTCTCGTTGACAAAGGATCAACTACAATAGGTAATTTGAAATGTATACAATATAAAATAAAAATAAGTTATAAGATTTAACAATTTAACAAGGACTTAAATTACAGCAACGGCCGAGTCAATTCAACATTACAAATAAATAAATAAGTTTATGTATATATGTATAAAAACGTTCTGTTAGCGAATAAAAATTACCCCTTGCATATAACAAAAAAACTATTAGAGAGTTCCCAATGATCCAATATGATAAAGGGTTAGATAAATATATTTATATATATAGTTTAAGATCAGGTAAGTAAGTCCTGGTAGAATTCATCCAACGTATAATAGGCTTTTGTAACCAAGAGATTTTTTACTTTTTTTCTGAAGTGAATACCGTTTTGTATTTCTTTTATGGTGCTAGGAAGATGATTGAATAATTTTCTGCTTTTAAATATTAGTGAATTTTGTGTTAGGGAGGATATAGGGGTTGGAAGTGAGACATGGAGTGATAATTGTGTTTTATATGTTAAGATAGATTTTGCTTTATCTTTATACTTTTTGTGTATGAGACATACTGTCTCTAGAATGAAAAGACATGCCGGGGTTAAAATTATCTGCTCCAAAAATACTATACGACACGAATCGTGATAATTGGCTTTGCATAAATACCTGATTGCTCTTTTCTGCAAAATAAAGACCCTATCAAAGAGATATTGTGAACACAGCCCCCAAAAGGAAATACCATATCTAAGGTGTGCCTCAATCTATGAGTAGTAGACCTTTCTAGCATTGGCAATATCTAGCTCGTTAGAGACAACTCGTACAGCATAGCAGCCTGCCGCCAACCGTCTGCACAATTTATTGATATGGCTTTCAAATCTTAATTTTCCATCAATATGCAACCCTAAAAACTTGTTCTCTGAAACATTTGTAATTGTTCCATTCTCCAATGGGATTTCATTGATATCACATTTGGATGAGATAATGTTCGTTTTGCTTATATTGAACGAAAGGAGATTGGCATCACACCACTTCTTTACCTTGTTTAGGTCCACACTGATCTGGTCATGCAGATACGTAATACTTTTGTTATGCCAGAGGATTGTGGTGTCATCCGCAAAAATAGTGAATTGGCCCTGGATATCCACTTTGGCCAAGTCATTGACATATAACAGGAATAAGACAGGTCCTAGAACTGAGCCTTGTGGGACACCACAGTTAATTTCACATTTTTTGGATTCCACCCTATTGAGTAAGACACTATGGCTACGTTCTGATAGTATGATTTGAAAAGAAAATGCCGAACCTCTGAATCCATAAACTTCAAGCTTCTGCAGCAGTATTTCGTGACTCACACAATCAAAAGCCTTGGAGAGATCGCAGAACGCAGCCGCCTGTCTTTTGTTTAGTTTGAGGTAAAGGTTTTCTAGGAATGCAAAGATGGCATCCTGGGTACTTTTTGAGTCTTGAAATCCAAACTGTTGTGAACTCAGTATATTGAATTTCTTAAGGAAGGAAGTTACTCTTTTTTTCACTAGTTTTTCTATTATTTTTGAGAGGATCGGTAGCAAGGAAATCGGTCTGAAATTTGCAGGAGTGTTATGGTCTCCCCTTTATGTATTGGGATAATTGTGGCGATTTTCAAACATGATGGAAAGGATCCTCTAGCAAACGATGTATTAATAGCCTCTGCCAAGACATTCAAAGCAATATCAGGCAATTTTTCAAGGACTTTCAGAGAAATGTCATCCCACCCAGAGGAAATTTTTTTCCGTATTTCTCTGAAGATTTCTTTTATTTCATATATGTCAGTAGGTATGAAAAAAAAGTTTTCTTGAAGTCGCTTTCAGATATTCCATTGGATCCGTTCTGGTCGTAATTTTTTCAGCAAGTTCAGCCGCTATGAGGGAATAGAATGTATTAAGTTCGTCGGAGCTTAACTCAGTTTTCACTGAATCAACCTTGTTTTTTCCTCTCAGCTCATTAATAATTGCCCATGTTTCCTTCTGATTGTTGTCACCTTGTGCTATTCTGTTTTTTGCTGTTTTTATTGCTTTCCGGTATTTCTATATTTGTTGTAGTATTGAATAAAATGGGGATTGTTACAGCCAAGATGTTTTCTCATCTGGTGGAGAGAGCGCATATTTTTTGACGATACTTTTAATCCTTTGGTTAACCACGGTTTCCTTTTTTTGTTCTTTATGTCTCTAACGGGGAATGCATTGTTAGAATTATTTGATACTAATTTTTGAAATTCGTTCAAGGGATCTTCCTTTCCAATAACGTTATACCAGTTTGTATCTGTACAAAGTTGTGAACCTATTGTAATTGAATTTACTGAATATTCTACCACGTCGTGTAGGGTTTTTTTTTAATTTTTTTATTAATTATTAGATTACAGAATATGGCCTCATGATCAGATAAACCAGAGTTTACAACTGAACAGTTAATTTTGTCAACATTTGAACATACATAATCAATCATTGTGGCAGGAAAAATGGCTCCTCAGGTTTCAACCAATGTTCTGTGAGAAGTACTATATCCGGGTATCCATTATCATCCAACAGTAAAGTTAATTCATCAACTTTGTTTCTCACAGACTGAATCACATAATACCATTTATTCATGGAAACGTTTTTTAGTTTATTCAATTGAAATTGTTGCATATTTTATTTAATTCAAGAATTTTTTCTTTCACTTTTCAACTGCATTTAATGCTTTCCTTTTTCTTCAGACTCCAAAACCTGGCCTCAACAAAAAATGGAAGAGAATGGAACAGCCATGGAAAGCCAAGGATTAATTTGAAGAATTTTGAGTTGATTCAGGAACTCCTTGATTGTAATCTAACATTTAATTCTTTTGAATCTAAGAAGGAGCATCCTATGGGACACGAGAGAATTCATAAGGGTGAAAAATCATTTGAATGCAAAGTGTGTCCGAAGAGTTTTGCGTATTCAAACAAATTGTTGCATCATGAGAGGATTCATACAGGAGAGAAACCATTTCAATGTAAAATTTGTTTAAAATCGTTTTCCCAAAAGGGTCACTTTACAGATCACGAGTTAAGACATACAGGGGAAAAACCATTTCAATGCAGAATTTGTACGAAATCGTTTTTACAAAGGGGAATCTTACGGTACACGAGAAATCCCAACAGGGAAAAAACCATTCAATGTGAAGTTTGTTTGAAAAGCTTTACAGTCAAAGACTCATTGTTGCGACATGGGAGAATTCATACAGGGAGAAACCATTTCAATGCAAAATTTGTTCAAATCGTTTTCCAAAAGAAATCTTATGAAACACGAGAGAATTCAAACTGGCGAAAAACCCTTTCATTGCAAAATTTGCTCAAAATTGTTTTCTCAAAAGTAACATCTCACGAAACACGAGAAAATTCATAAAGGAGAAAAACCAATTGAATGCAAAATTTATTAAAAATCGCCTTTCCTGAAAAAAGTCTTATAAAAATGAAATATGAGAAAATTCATACAAGGGTTAAAGAGTTTCAATGTAAGATCTGGCCAAAATCATTTTCCAAAAAGGAAAATCTTACATTGCATGAGATCATTCATATTGGAAAATAACCATTTCAGTGCAAAATCGCTTGCTCAAATAGACCAGTTTATACTATTTAAGAAAATACATACTGGCGTATAACCATTAAAAAGTAAATCAAATGACGATTCTCAAAAGAATTAATTTGGCAGAAAACTTATGCTCATTTATTTTCAGAGATACTTTGTCAACAGTATACAGCATAGTGGGTGCATATACTAGATAAAATTAATAAAACAAAAGTTTCCTAGTGTTAACCTAATAGTTCGTATTTTCAATATTTTGGATTCTTATTGTTTCTATCTACCAAATTTTGGATTGGAATAAAGGTTACTATGATACAGTGGCCTATATAAAATGGAGTAGTTTAATTCCTTTCTGTAAATCAGTTCAAGTGCTGCACAAAGTGTACTCTACAAAACATTTGATGCACTTCGACATTACTATTGGATGAAATTTCTGTAGCTGTTTCTGGATATATACAGAATATTTGTCAAGGTTGAGTTCTGAACAGTTAATTCTACCCCAATGAGATAAGCGAAGGGGAAACAACTCTTTAAATAGGTGTACATACAGAAATTTTAATATTTCAATACGTCTTTCAGTACCAAAATATATTTAAATTATTCCAATATCTTTTTCAGTAATTCAGTCGAAGTCAGTCAGTCAGTAGAAGGTCCAATATCTTTGCAAGGTTCCGTTTCAAATCAATACGCAATCATTGAACCAAATCAACAAAAAATACAAATCTTTTAAAAAAGAAATTGGTCTCAATTAGGAATCCATATTTCTGATCTATTTAAAAATTATTATTATTTAAGTGTTGTTATATTTTTTATTCAAGCCTTTTTTTTATTGCGAACTGTGATATTTTAGACATGGCATAAAATTAGCTTCTTTGCAGTTTTTCATTATAATATGGTTTTGTTGATATTATAAGTTATATTTATTTGTACATTGAGAAAAAGATAGGGCTTAAGTTAATAAATATTTGTTTGAGTGCCTTTTATTTAGAATAAATAATGAGAAGAAAATTTTATTTGGTATTAAGTAATTTTATTTAATATTAATAATCTCGATAATATAATTTACTGATGAAAAATAAATAGTTTGTTGGAGGTCGATATGTTTATAATTAACGATATAAATGTATTTCTAATAAAATCATTTGTTGGGTGATATTACAAAAATGTATTCATTTTAAGTTCATTTAAAGTAAATAAGTCATATTAAGGTATCTCTGTATGTACACGTATCAGCCAAAAGTTTTGAGTGCGGCGTACAGTAAAATCCAATGCTTATATAATAATAATAATAATAAAGGTCTTTATTATTTTCATGTAATATAAATAGTAATAATATACATAGAAATTGAAATAAATACAAACATAAATATTTCATTTAAGTGGTTAAAAAAAAACAAAGCGATTTCTGAAAATAAAGGGCGAAGTTCATTTTCTGTAAGGAAACAGTAGCTTCACTACGAAAATGTTCTTCCACTTAACCCTAATACAGTGTGCCAAGGAAGACATTGTCGACGTAACCTGATTGACAATAGAAAATGAGAGAAACGAAGGGATGATTATCTTTATACTCATTAATTTTTTGAGCCCGAGGTGAGGGACTGTCTAGACTTGTGTTTTGAATAGTTCGTTTTTATATTCAGACTTGAAGCAAGTAATTCTGAGGTTCTTTATACTTTCAGGAACGGAGTTATATAACTGATAAATTTGGTAAGTATAGGATCGCCTAAATAATTCAGTTTTGAATTTAGGTGGGGATAATAAACCTTTGAATCGAAGATTTAAGTTATGTATATCTGTCCTGAAAGATATTTTGTGGTGCAAATATGCAGGAATTTTAAATAAAACAATTTTGTGATATAGGGTGACTGCGTGGTGAATTCTTCTATTTTGCATACTCAACCATCCAACCTGTATCAATTTATGTGATATTCTCTGATTTCTTCTCACACTATAAATAAGCCTCAAGCAGGAATTCTGCACTTTTTGAATTTTATTTTTATATAAAGTTGTTAAGTTCGGACCATAGACGGAGTCAGCGAAATTGAAATGTGATAGAACTAATGCTTCACATAGTTTTATTTTGATGTTTCGAGGAAATAAGTGCCTGTTTCCGTAAATCAATTTCAGTGAGCTATATGCACGATTAATCAGTTGATTAACATGTTTTTCGAATCTTAAGTCTATGATAATCCCTAAGCTTCTTCAACTATATCGATGGATTCATCATTAATTTCTATATTAATAGGGAACTGAATTCTAGCCCTGTTAAAGAGAGAACCAAATAACATTACTTTAGATTTAATACAATTTATTAGTAAACAATGTTCAGATGCTAACTTAATAAACGTCGATAGTTCCCTATTAATAGTATCACAAGCATTATCTGCTAATTGTGGAGGAAAATTATAATAGATCTGAGTGTCATCGGCATAGACATGAATCTTACATTGTTCTAGAGATTTTATTAAATTTATGGTATATATCGAGAAAAGCAAGGGACCCAGAATTGAGCCTTGTGGCACCCCCGAGTTCAATGTCATATATTCAGACTGTTTTGATTCAATTCTCACACACTGTTTACGATTGTTTAGATAGTTCTCTATAAGACCAACAGCCGTTTCTGAAAAGCCTATATAGTGCAAAATATTAAGCATTAATTTGAAGTTAATAGTGTCAAACGCTCTGCTGAAATCAAGCAATACCAAAATTGTACATTGACCTTTATCAATTGAAGCTATGATGTCGTCGACTATATTAAGTAAGGCTGTTGTGCAACTGTAGCCTTTACGAAAGCCAGATTGAACAGCCGGCATTAGTGAGTGATCCGCTAAGTGTCGTCTCATCTGTACTTCAATCGGTCTCTCTAAAATTTTGGAAGCATGGGTAGAATACTTATACCTCTAAGATCCTTGTATTCTGAAGGATTTTGTTTCTTAGGCAGAACTTGGACTACAGCCATTTTCCACACAGCAGGGACAACACCGCTTGAAAGACAACAGTTTATGATGTGTGTAATATATGGTATGATAAGAGGGACAACAAAGTTTAATGAGTTCAACACTTAGCCCATCACAGCCCAATGCATTGGAGTTCATTTTACAAATATTGTCATATACAAAGGTGTCATCGACTTCTTTGAATTTAAAAGTGGAAGGAATAATATTATTGGTGCTGTAAAAATTCATAAGGTATCCAGGTGGAGCAACGTTAGGAATGGAGTTTATCAAGAAATCATTAATTTCACTTGGATTCTTTTAAACTTTCAGAAGCTCACGATTTTTATTTTTAAAAAAATTATTTGTTCTCAATGTTTGCCACAGCTTTTTTGAATCAATTAAAATGAGCTAATGATTTTGTGCGTTTATATTTATTGAGAGCTTTATTCCGTTCATTCATCATTTGTTGTAAAAGAAATGTCAGCCAAGGGGCTTTCTTTTTTGTAATTTTAGAAGTTATTATAGGGGCATGCCGATCAAATAAGCTAATTAAACAATTTACTAAGTACGATACTTTTTCATCCACACTTTCTTGATCGAAGATGCGAAAAAATGATATATTCCTTAAATCACACAGAAATAATTCTTCATTGAAATTTTTGAAACATCTATAGGTATACATCTTGAAAGTCCTTATTTTTTTTACATTGAGCTTGCAGTATACAATAAAATGGTCTGATATGTCATTACGAATAACACCTTTTTCGATCAAATTTTCCTCATTTACTATAATATAGTCAAGTAGAGATTCAGAGTTATCAGTTATTCTTGTTGGTTCGTCGATTATCTGGGATAGATCAAATACCTCCAAAATATTATTCAATTTATTGAAAACAGCATTCTTCTCAAGAAAATTTATGTTGAAATCGCCTAAACATACCACTTCATCAACAGTTGGAAATAAGTATCCCAAAGAATCTTCAAATTCATCAAGAAAATCATTGGTATTTTGATCATGCGGTTTATAGATCACACCTATGCCAAATGTTTGTTTATGTATTGTTAGTTTAATCCACAGTTGTTCCCAATTATTTAAGACTTCATCAGTAACATGATCAAAGAGCCATGTCTCACATATCAAAAAAACATCATATTCTTTTTGTAGTAGTAAATTTTTTACATCAGGAAGTGATGATAGCAAGGATCGCACATTTAAACAAGCTACACTAAGATAATCCATCCTGTTTGTTATTCTTAATTGAATCGAAAATTTCCCAACTATTCTCTCAAAATCTACCTCAATTCAGCAACTTTCAACAATTTAAAAAAGCGAAGGTAATCCGTTTAAAAAAGGCAAAACCTTCCAATCCACAAAAACTTAATACTCACTGAGGGCGAGACGAATTGCACTGCTCCTCTACAATTGATCAATTGATTGAGTATGTGCAAATGAATAAACCATAATCCTAATTATAAAATGAAGTCAAAAAAAAAAAAAAAAGTATTGTGGAGAGAGCAACATATGTAAACAATTAAAAATTATAATAAGTATTAATTTCAGTACATAAATATGTTATGTTCGAATAGCAAAATACCAAAATTTTCCACAAAAAGCACAAGTTAAATCATAACTAAAAACTTTGTAAAAAAAATAAAAAAATAAGAAAAAAAAAAAAAAATAATATAGCAATTAACATCACGCTCTGTCAATATCACTTAACTTGAATCTTGCTAATATGATCTTTGTCATTAAACTTGACGTATATATTTCCATAATTTGACCATGCTCGTCCATTTTTCTTAATTTTGTCCACCACAGCTTTTAACAGCTTTTGTATTTCCGGAGACAGATCTTCCCTAATAATCATACCTGTTCCTTTCAACAGCTTCTTCTTACTATATACCAATTGTTTAACAAAAACTGTAGAAAACTGGACCATAATTGGTTTTATATTATTTTTGTCTGGAACTTTCATGCGAAAACAATGATCAATACTATTCACATCAAGTCTTATATTGAGTTTGTTGTTAGTTATTTCCAAAATGGTGTTCATGCAGTCTTCGTTGTCATTTTCTTGAACACCATAGATTATGACATTTCTAGATCTCCGCATGCGATCATATGATTCTTGCTTAGCAATTAGAGTTTTTATGTGATGTTCTTGATTTTGTAAAACTTGGGTCAGGTTATTATTTTTTTTCATTGATCAAGGCTATTTCCTTGTCGTACTTTTTAGCAATCACATCCATAATCGCATTTGAGAGGAGAGCTATAAACTCGTCAGATGCAACAAGTTTATTGACTACGGCTTTGATGACTGTGTGCAGTTCATCCTCTCCCTTGTCCGCTCTAGTTTTCGACATAATGAAAAAATACTTGCAGTTTATGTCTAGTACGTACAGACTGGGTTTGAAATGTCACCACAAACTTGTAGTTCAACACTTACTTGTATGGCAGCACTTTTTTCTAAATTGTAATTGCACTTTTTTACTAGTTTATTAGCATTTCTGAGGAGCTACGCTACAACACGTCTATTCTCTATGATACATCGACACACGAATGAATGATGCTGATGCTGCCGGTCTCGAACTTTTGACAGAGACTGTACACTCTGAATCACACCGCATGCATTGGATAGATGCGTTAGATGTATAGAGAGCGGTGCTGTAACTGGGGCAACACCGCAGATTCAGCGAGTATCTCCATCCTTCCAAGCCAATTGATATTGATGCTTCCATTTCACATTCATGGATGACTCTGACCCCCATTAGTTGCTGCACCGTACACTGTTGCCAATTCGTCACAGTTGGTCGTGCTTTCGTTCTGTGTTGAGTAAAATAAATATTTTTCATCAGTCGATATCCTCGAAACTAAAGCGTCAAAAATTACCATTATTCTTTTCAATTAATCCCACAATAGTATTGCATACACGAGTCGTTTTTCAAAAATCTCAAGATCCGTTCAGCGTCTATAATAAAAAATGTGAACAAAGTTCTATCCGTTCACGTGTTAGGTATAGGTATCGCGTATAAGAAGATCCATTTTTAATTGCAAATATCCGACAAACTGGACGGTGGATCAATTGATAAATTTGTGAGTAGGTTCATGGAGGTCAGGTTTACACCATACTGAAATTTCAAACGATTCCTAAGATTTAACCAAAACTACAGAAATACCTTAACAGATAATAAACATTTACGTTTTGCTTTTTTCGCGTTATTTGTTATGAATTATTCGAATGAATAATTTATTAGTTGTTAATTAATTTAGCTGCTAACTATGAATAAACTGTGTAGGTATAAGTAAAGTGGACCGCAAAAATGGCAGTTATTTTTTCTGGTAGATTGTTCTTAAAGTTGATCTGTTTTATCAGCATACCTTTTGTTTTTAGTTTGACATTTAAACCTTTATTTATTATATCATTTATTTTATTTATTAATAAATATTCATTTCGGAATACTTTTCATTTTTCAGTTATTTCTCCTGATTTTCAAATAAAGGATTTTTCAATTAAATATAATAATATGTCCCAATAACTTGAACTTTCATTTTAATTTCTCATCAACACTTAAGGTACTTTTGTAAAAGACACGAGGTAAATTATACCAAAATCGTTTATTCCTTTAGTTCAATAGTTTCATCACGTTCAACTAGCTGACCCGACAGACGTTGCCTGTAAAAATTTCTATATTCCCTATTTTTTTTTCCTGAAAACTTTCGTCCGTGTAGAATTTATTTTTTCCGGTTTTTTTGTGTTGTTCCATCTAGGTTATGCCTTTGACTCTGCCCGTTTCCCGTTGCCCCATTTTTCAGTTAGCCCGTTTTCCCATTTTTTCCGTTATACTGTTTTCCCGTTATCCCGTTTTTTTCGTTAAAAAAATTAGCCAAGTCAGTCCAGCCGTTCTCAAGCTATGAGCTTACCAACACAGATATTAAATTTTTATTATATATTCTTTTGAAAACTTTTCCAGGACAAAGAAATTTCCAATAACTTTTCTAAAAATCCTCTCTTTCCCTATAAACCTTATTCGGAGTATTAAGAACATCCAAAAAAACAATTAGCCAAATCGGTCCAGCTGTTGTTTTTATATAATTAAAAAAAGTGACCTTCTGCCTGGTAGGCGACAGTGTTACTGCTGAGCTATTTCCTTGTTTGGTAATAAATAACTCGATAGTCTTTTTCTTCGCTAAATTTCTCATATACCCGACTTTTTCAATTTCCAGGCAACTTTCCTAATTATTTCTTCCGTATCAACCTTCCTCGGGCTATTACGAACATTAAAAAAACAGCTAAATCGGTCCAGCCGTTCTCACGTTTTGCGCTTACAAAGAATCGAGTTTTATTTTTATTATATAGATTACCCCAAATAGTACATTCACTATGTTCCATTTATTTTCATTGCATTTCAAACCTAAATACATTTCCAGTATTTTCAATACCATCACTATATTTTAATTATTTTCAATGCATCTAGTACTTTAAATAGCTTCAGTATACTTTAATTATTCGAATACATTTTGAGTACATTAAATACTATGATTATCCTAAATATATTTTAAATATTTCATGAGTGCGTTTTTTTCAGTAGGTATATTGTAAATATTGTTCATTATCAGATATTTAATTATGGTGTACATAATTTGGGTAGTTGTTTCCCCGGAGATAAGTTTGAAAAAATCAAGTGATTCCTTTACACGACAAAGTTTGCTTACGAAATGGGCGTTTGAAGTGAATAAAAGAGGAATAAGATATTATAAAACTGTCTTCTAAGAATTTATGGATTTAATAGCCCAATATCAATAATATTAAGGTAAGCTTCCCTTAATATACTTGGTATTGGACTTTTTTCACCAAATCCATGGAGACATTTGAAGGTTCTGTTATTAATTAATTATTTACTTATTCAGTCTTAAATTTGTACCAGTCCTTCAATACTTATCCATAATTATCCCATGAGTTGATTTGTTGAAAATATAAACAGGATGTTCATAAAATCAGATGTGGAATCATCTGCGACTGAAAGATAAATTTTAGTCACTATCTTCCATCGTCAAGATAACCTCTTGTGGGGTATTCATGTTGAAAAGTGAAACATTCTCAATTGAATATTGATAAAAAGATTTTTCTGTGAATTGAAAAATCCACGATTAAAATGAAGTTATTTTTTGTGAATGTCTAACAGAAAACAACTATCAATTTTCAATTGAGAATGTTTCCCTTTTTATCCCATGAGATTACAAATTGGTGAATATAATCTTCAAATTTGACATTTGTCTCTGCTGATCCTATTTACTTTGTCATTCGGTCACTATACATCGAGCAATCAGGTAATAATTTTTTTAATCAAACGCTGAAGGATCTGATCTGTCAACAAAATGACAGTTGCTGTTCGAGAACGAGAAATTGATAATATTAGTTTAATTTATGAAATGGAAATTTGATAACTGAACCTAGATATATCGCAGAAGAATAAAAAAATCAATTTGAGCAGGTAACTACAAAAGCTACACTTGATTCATATAGTCATACAAAGTACCTCCAAAACAAAAATTGCCCTTTCATTCTCTCCGCAGTCTCCGCACTTAGATGTCTGGTTTCTAGGCATCTTACTCCGCACTAATTGAAAGTGGCATCTTAGAGGTTATAGCTGCCCAAAAATCCAAATCCTCCACTGGACTAGGTAACATACCAATGACTGATAAAAAGGCACAGTGGAGTTCTAAAAATACACTTCTTTTTGTGCTCACTCTCCCCTGACATTCATCCGGATTTGTACAAAAAATCCATCACCATCATGCCACTCTTTGAAAAAGACCTCAATAATTATCGCGGCATCTCATTACTCTGTAGTTTCTCAAAATTATCGACAAAACAAATATTATATTTGAGCATACACCAAATTCTTTCGCAGACAAAACTTTAAAACTGCGGATGCTATTTTTCAAATTATAAAAAAATACAGAGTTTATAGAAATGAAACAATACCAACTCGGAATATTTTACGATTGCTCAAAGGAATCAGAGGCTTTATTATATTTAAGGTCGCAATTTTTAAAGGCTGATATTTCATGTAGAATAAGAGGTCTTTTTCATTTATACTTCTATATCTTTCACAAACTCAATACTGTTTTGTCATTATCTTTAAGTCCAAAGACATACCTGGCCAAAATAGTACTTTAGCTCTATTTTTCGTCCTGTTGATACCAAAGTATTTCTCATGCAAAAAATTTAACATATCATTTCTCAAACTGATCTGAATAATTATTGTGTCATTATAAAATACTAAGTTGTCTAATATGTCTATATGTCATTTCTAAGCTTAAAATAAGATGTATAATAAAACTATAGTTTAAAAAACTATAAACACGCTTATATAGCAATCAAACTAAAAACTTAAAAATAATAGGAATAAAGTCAATGACCAAAAAATTGTATATAATGTAAAAAATCGCGGTGCTTGATATCAGTTATCTTACTATCATTATGAAAAGTAAGTCAAGAGCACCCAATGCTTTTTTTGGCCAATGATTTTATTCTCATTATTTTTAACTTTTTAGTCCTTATTGCTATATAAGCGTATTTTTTTAAGTTTATTTTAAACTATAATTTTATTTTCAATTCTATAGTCCATATTGCTACAGAAAACTGAAGATGGAAGTTTTTATTAAATTTTAGTGAATGTGCCGAGACCAACCAGCGCATTTGCCATATATTTGTAATGTAATTTTTTTTTTCTGACGATCTTGGTGAGGATACCAGCATAGCTATAAAATTATTGTATTGTCATCGGTTCTTAATACACGTGTGCAAAATTTCAAATGAATCGGACGTGAAAATGGATTTCAAATATTCCGTTATATACACACATACATACTGGTGAAGCTAATAAAACGTGTAAAGAAATAAGCATCCCAGCATATAATGTAAAGTGGGAAAGTAGTGGTAGTAGAATACGTATTAGCGTACAAGAATGTAGTTAAGTTAGGATAGGCGCAGATTATTTACGTACAGGAAGTTCCGCCCATTTACTTCGACATTTGGGTTGCCCTCGGGCATTTAAATTGAATGTTACACAGTTGCCAGCTGTGAATTTTTCACAGGGTTGCCTTTTCATAAGTCAAGTAAATTTGAAAACAAACATGGTTTTCCAATAGACATCTGGGGGATGTCAATAACTTGAACAAGTATCCTTATACTAAATACACGCTTACCAAATAGGCAAACCAATCACAGAGCACGTCCCCGTGCATTTTACTGTAATCTGTCTAGGTAGGGGCGTCCACTAAGTCACATAGACAAAGGGCCCATGTCACTTTTAAAACGTATCATAAGTTTACGCACACTAAGCACGGGGACTTGTGGTATCAATGTCTACGATGCTATAGACATGCCCGCCATACATTTTTTCTGGGGCGAAGTAATGGAGGAGGGAGGCTGAACTGTTATAAAAAAGAAGGTGAAAATATTGAAAGTTCACAACTGGGGGTAGTAAAAAACAAAAGTTTACAATAAAATGAAGCGACATTTGCCAATTGTCAGTCGTCTGAAACTTGGCGAATTAACCAGTTTTTTAACTTGTTAATCAGACTAAGAGTTAAAGTAAAGATAATTGAGAACATAGAACATGTTGGAAACTTTCAGGTGAGATCATTCAAGATAATCATTATTATAACATATTTGTGAGAGTAATTGTAGAAAATTGTACTATAGAGTATTTAAAATTTGTATACATCGATACACAAGTGTGCACTTGGTACGGATTCATGAAGAGCGAGTGGGTTCTAACTGTTGTAGACGATGTAGCCAAGGCACTATAGGAGAAAATTCAGTCATTAGTCACAAAATGAAGAAGAAATTGCAAAATTTATTGAAGAAAAACGTATCCAGCAAATATGAGAAAAATAAGAGGACCAAGATAAAAGATAAGTTAAATCGACAAATTTAAAAAATTGAGCGGAAGCATTAAATGACGAAGTTTTCAACAGATTCATGAATAATATTCAATGGGCAATAAGAGAAGCAGACCAAGCAAGACAGACACTAAGTAACAAACGAAAAAGGGAGACACAAGAGTACTTTCCAAGTAAGAAGCGTTAGAGATAATAACTGCCTACGACAAAGTCCTATTTCAAATAATATATTAGTATTCAATACCTACATTCTAAGTGTACTATATATTTTTTATTTTAAGTAGTTTTATCTGTAACTTATTTTATTATAATCACCCTCCATACCCGTTGATTTATTTATTGATGAACTTGAAATATTTTTAAATAACATAGAAAATAAAATCATGAACATACTCATCGGAGACATGAATATAAATATTCTGGATCATAAAACAGGAACAACAAATAATTATTTAGCAATGCTCATGTCTCTTGGATCCAAATCCTACATTAATTCTTCTACAAGAGTAACAAACAATTCACAATCATGTCTGGACCATATTTTTGTACGCAAAAACCAAGATATGCACGAGTTTGTTTACAACCCCTGTATAATTGGTTCAGATATTACTGACCATTTTCCATATACCTGAACATTACATATAATGAAAGATATAAAGAAAACAAAACAACTAATGAAAGCATATTTGTTTTCAATCAAGAACAATTCAACACCCTGATAAGTGCAATAAATGTGGGATGATGTTATATCAGAAGAGGATCCAGAAATCGCATGTAACATTTTTTTTAAATATTTTTATGGATATTCATGAAAGATGCAAAACAAGAAAAACAATAAATACAAATAGGCATAAAAAAATTAAACCGTGGATAAGCTATGGAATAATAAATTCTATAAAACATCGAGACAAACTGAAAAAAAGGTTTACAAAATAATGAAGATTTAAACTTGATGATTGAATACAAACGATACAGAAACCAACTGAATAAAATAATAGTGCTGCAAAAAATAGATATTATTCCGAGGAAATAAAAAATAACACCAATAATATAAAGAAAATTATCAAATAATATCAGATGCTACCAATCCAAATAGCAACAAACCAACAGTCATATAAGTGTGACAGATGATAAAACGATTCATTCTTGAATGATAAAGATATGGCTGATTACTGCAACAGATATTTTATTAATGTTGGACAAACTACAAACTGTATGAGCCAACACTGGAAATCTCCATGTTTCTCAAACCTGTAGATAATAATGAACTCGTAATGCACATTACATCATTAAAAAAGAATAGTGCTTCAGGATTGGATGGTGTATCATCTAAACTGATCAAATCATGTCACATCTATATATTGCAACCCCTCAAACATATTATAAATAGAATTTTCTCCAATAGCAAAGTACCAATTCAATTCAAAACATCCTCTGTAACCCCCATCTACAAATCTGATGACAAAAATGATGTAGCAAATTATAGGCCCATTAGTCTCATAAGTACATTTGCAAAAATATTTGAAAAATGTTTGAAGGAGAGACTATACGATTTTTTAACAATTAACAATATATTGAATGAGAGGCAGTTCGGTTTTAAAAAAGGAATGAGTACAGAAGATGCAATGTTTAACCTAATCGATATCATAAAAAGAAATCTTGATAATAATGAAAAGTGTATTGCAATTTTTCTTGATCTCGCTAAGGCCTTTGACACGGTCCCCCATCAAAGCCTCCTTGATACTCTCGAACATTATGGAGTCAGGGGCATCGTGCTGGAAGTCTTTGCGAGCTATTTAAGAAATAGAAGGCAAGTTCTTAAAGTAGGAAATCAGTACAGTGATCCACTATGTGTGCAAATAGGCGTTCCCCAAGGTACAGTCCTCGGACCAATTCTTTTTATTACCTATATCAACTCTCTTTTGAATATTGACATTAACGGAGAATCTATATCATATGCTGATGATACCGTACTAGTTTTCAAGGGATCCACTTGGGACCATGTTAAGGATTCTGCCCAGACAGGTATTTCAACTGTTAAAAACTGGCTAGACTATAACAAATTATCTTTAAATATAAAAAAGACCACATATATTGCCTTCTCATTGACAAACATTAATAGACCTGAATTCACCTTCTTTCAATCATCAATGGATCAAATGTCAAAATCAATGAATCTCACAGTACAAAATATTTAGGTGTTACCATAGATAAAAATCTGAAGTGGGCAGAACATGTTACACAGTTAACCAACCGTACAAGAAGACTTATACATAAATTTTATCAACTCAGGAAAATAATGAACAGAACATTATTAATGTCAGTATACAAGGCATTGGTGAAGTCCATAATTAGATATGGAATCCTAATATGGGGAGGTCTGTATAGCAATGCATTGTGTCCTTTGAATGTGGTACAGAATTATATACTGAGGGTCATCCTACAAAAAAATAGAATGTTCCCAACAAACTTATTATATAATGATAACACACTTAATGTAAGATCTCTATATTTTCATGCCAATTGCTTATACATTCACAAAGCCACAGTACTGAGAAAATATGTAAATCACGGTTACAACACGAGAACAAGAATAGCTTTTAAAACCAAAATCATTCAACCTACTACCTCACTTTATAAAGAATTTAACAAATGCAAAAACTTTTTCAAATAAATGTAAACACTATATCACTCAAAATCTTAATATGTTTTCAAGTCTCCTATAATAATATTACCACCCCTGACTAAACTAGGATCCCGATTTATGATTTATAATTTGTAGTTCATAATTTATAATTGTATTTCTTATCTTTGGATTTGTTTTCCAATTTACTAATACCTGTGTTATTTAATTATATGCACACACAGGTGTCTCACACCTAGGTGCATCTGGAAAAATGTAAATCAGAATATTACTACTTATTTATACCATGTTATATACCATGTAATCATTATACTTACATATATTGATAGGTATTTTTTAAATTAAATGGAAAAACCACTCAAAAACAGAAATCATGTGTGAATAACGCAGCGGCATGTCTGAAAAACTATATAAGGTAAACCTATAAGTTTTTGATGAAATACATATTTGCGACAGTAATAAAAAACTCAAGAAATTGAGCTAAGAATGCATAATATTTCTTATTATGGAATAACACACTCCTAACTTAGGTAGCCAATGGAGCATATCTGTATAACTTCAAGCAAACATATTTGTTACATCAAAGCTGCATAGAACGACCGTGTTATCAATAAAGATATGATATCAATTAAAGTGTAACACCCTGTAAGGTGTTGTGTTATTATTGTTTTTAATTTTTGGCCTTAGTGAAAGTATAAATTTTTCTGGTAAATTATGAGATTGAAATTGTATTATTGTAAGAAATAATGGAAGAGCTCATATCTTAGTTATTCTGAAATTTGTATTTTCTTTCATTGAAATAATATTCATAAAAGTTGTTGAATTTTATTAATATGTATGGTTAGCTAAAGAAATAAAGAATGGAATTGGAGTTTGGGTATAAAAAAACAGTTATATTTGAAATTTTTGTTAAATTTCGACTGTTCTATTGAAAGCTATAAGTGAAATATTTCTCTATATGGTAGTTACTGGAAGTCAACCATCAATCTTCGATTGGAGATTGAAAAATATTTCTCACTGCGAGGCAAATCTATTATCGGTTTAGAGTTCAAGTTCATTTAAGGTTCGACGTTTTGTTTAGATTTCTTCACACAGTTAAGTGTTATGGTCTGATTCTCGTTGTGCTGAAATAACAATAATTATTCGTGGAAAGGCTTCATCTGGAAAAATCACACCATAATTAGTAGCCAATAGGATTTGAATATACAAAAGTAACACTTAACTGAAAGGATTAGAAATGGGACTACGCATAAATGACTGTAATTTGGAGCGCAAAATGAGATGAAAGAGGATTATTCGCTTGGCGGGCATCACCCGAACAGGCGTGCTTAGGCACGGGCGCCGTAGTTCGGTGGGTCGGTAGACCATGTTTTGTAAGATATTTTTGTTTGACTAAATTTTGTAAGCGTCGGGGAATATATTTACATAAATACGAGGTTTTACGGAAAGTACAGATTTTATTTGTTTAAATAATGAAAATAGTATATTAAAGTATAAGTGGATAAAAAGGGCTTTAAAACACGCGCGATTTTTCGAGCACGATGGCGCAGCCGGAGTGCTCGAAATAGAGCAAGTGTTTTTAAGACCAGTTATCCACGAATACTTTACGCTATTTTTTTTTATTGGTGCACTTTGAAATCATATATACTGGTATTATTACTACAAAAAATAGAAATAAGAACTAATAATGCAAGAAGGTTGAATTCGTGATGTGACATCAGTATACCTTTCGTTGTCATGGAAATGAGAAAAACATTCATTTGCAATTTGTTACCAAAGATCAATATTTGTTGTCACCAGAGCTCAAAAATGAATTATTCTAATATCGATTTTTTGAATAGTGAGACAGAATCGCGGTTAATACCGCGAAAATCCAGTGATATATATAAAAAAGAATATGAAAAGTTCATCAAATGGATGGAGGAGCACATATAAATGAACGGATTGTGAGTAATATTTTATTTCACGTTACAAGGTACTCCTGTCAGATCAATAATAAAAAATTTGTCATTTAGACTTCACGTTTCTCGATTTGTTGATGTTGTCATGGTTACCTTTAAAAAACGCGCGTTTTTTAAAGTTCGATTTAAACACGCTGAGGCGTGCTTTAAATGGGTAAAAAGGGGCACCAATAAAAAAAAGTTAATTATGAAAATGAAAGTATGAGCTCGTTTATTGAAATAAATCTGATGCCGAATGATGTTTTGAAATTTATATTTCAATCTTTTCCTAAAGTTAATATTATTATATTTTCTCATTCTATTTTTATTGATATTATTTTTTCGATGAATTTTTAACGGTGTTATATTTTTATATATGTTTTTCATTCAATAGAAGTATTAAAGTTATTTTGTGTATTATTTGAAACTAGAATAAAAAATGATAAATTGAATTCAATATAAAAGTCATTTTAATTGAAAAGGGAAGTTTATTGAATTTTATTATAAGTTATTCAAAAAAGACGTCGCATGTTAAGCCGGGGCCGAATTTTTGTCTTGAACGACAGGTAACTAAAATTAATCAGTGCCTTACAAGAATTTTCAAAATCTTTCAAACTAAATTCAATTATTTTCAAAATTTGTGGAATGTGTCGCAAAATATATTTTTGGCCATTTTGCTGGAAACAGCTGCGTATAATATGAAAAATACATGTATTATTTTATTATTATTAGAAATAAAAAAAAAGACATCAGAGAAATATAGTGTTGGTAAGTATGAATATTTGATTTCCTTTTTTTAAGTACGGTATATTGTTACCCGTATTATAATGACAGCGTCGAGAGAGTTACGAAAAGATAAATTTCTTCTTGTTAGGTAAAGTTAAAGGTATTATCAGTTTTTTCTATATAAAACAAAGAATTGGTCCCTGTTTTACACTTATGATATCGGCTTAATTGAAAAAGTATAGTATACATTTTTCTGAGTAATATAAGAATTTAATTATATATCTTTCCCGATAATTTTTTGTTATAAAAACAAAGAGTATGGTCTAATAACATCTACTACTTGTACAAAAGAAGTGTACATTATTTATCGAGGGATAATTAACTGTTCTGATCATTTATATATTATATTCTGACTAGAAAGGTGTATTGCCATTGGTGGAATCATTAAAGCCTTATTAAGAGATTTGCGTGTTTTAATTAAAATCCTATTGAAATTTCACGAAATCTCACATACATACAACTAGTATTAAATTTGATCTAGAATTGATTTATTCTGTAGGTACCTACCTATAGGGGAAAGTTTCGTATATTGAACCGCCTCCTAAACTGGACCATCCGAATATTTCCACAAGTACGCTGCGCACAGTCATCGCCCCCTATTAGAGGCCTACAGCACCACCAATAATATTATTTTCTAAAGTCATAACTAGGGACACTATTGAAACTTAGAAATTACAATCAATTATTTATATCGTGATCTTGATGCAATCTTTAGTCCACGTGTGCAAGACTGTTATGTCGAAAAGTCATAAAATAAATACAACGCCATGTGTTGTTTGCCTGATGTATCTTCTATCGTATCGTTAATAAATTAGATAAAAATAGGGTTAGGTTTCATCAGATTACTTTTATTAAAAAGTAATGCTTACAAACGTGCGGGTTGCGCAAATTAGACCGGTCCAATTTGGGAAAAAGTCAGAATTGTTTAGCGTTTGACTGAAAATAATAATCGGAACTATTTCAGGCAGAGAGGAAAATATGGAAACTGGGAGGAAAATGATATGCGGGTCGGTATAAATGCGTTGGAAAATGGCAGTGTTGCTTTCAAGGTGGGCGTTCGGTATGGCTTGTAAAACTAATCTGATAGAGGAGCAACCATGCATTATAGTGAATATTTATCCAAGTCTCCAACCGTGCAAATACGTAATTATAGAAGAAACTAATTTCTACTACGAGACAATAACTGTAGAACGGCCGGCGAGCACTGTCAAAGATTATAGTTCTACTCTTTGGCACTGTTGCCGATAAAGTTAAGTACTCCATGTAATAATAGCTATCTTGAAGTATCAATTATCATTTGGTTTGGAAATTATTCGTGAAATAGTTATTCCGAAATAATATTCTTTGAAAATGAAATCCAACGTTGTTATATCCATTATTATGAGGCCCAACAAAGGTTAAAAAAATTAGGAGATTCGTAATTATATTGGCGGGCTTGGCAACATGCCAGTTGGGTTGTCCTCTGAAGGTCGTACCAGAAAATTCCTGTTACGGATTTTACGGCAGAATATATTATTCCAGCAGCAGAGGAATCGTTGTTGGATTTTGATATTCTTCTAGTGAATGTTTCGAAAATCTCGCATTGTCAACCGGTCATATTAGTTTTGAACCCCAGGTTCATATGTATTTTGATTGCGACTTTTGTGTTAGTTTGTTTGAATAAGTCGTCGGGAATGAACCGATTTTCATGAAATCAATGAGTAATTCACTGGTTGAATTCTTACAACAGAAGATTTCGAAGTTGAAAGTTGCAGTTCATAATTTTTGGGAAAAAAACATAATTTTTTCAGCAAAAATTTGCTCAAATTTCAGAAAAAAGCAGTTTACAATATCTGTGGCATTTTTACGGTTCATTCTGAACGACTTGAATATTTCTCCTCCTTAATATTCATTGAGAAAGAGACGAAATTTTGTGGAGAGAAAAATTATTCCCACGTTAGAAATATTTTATATGGATTGTGTACTGAAGGAAATAATCAGACAACGTTCTCTACGGGATAGAAGATGCTGTAGAATCAAAAATAAAAAGAAATAAGTTATATTTTTTTACGTCCTATATGTTGTTCGCTGAATTTTTCTTTGTAAAATCAGAAATCATTGATTTATTCTCATACATCGCGTGCAATTTTCAGTAGTTATATCACAAGTGATGGATATTTTGGTGATTATACTTTGACATTTCTGTGTCAATACTGTTGTAAAAATTTACGAGACCAAATTTCTTAAAAATAAATTTGGTCGAGTGGTATGTCTGCAACAATATTGGCGGAAAAATATATCACGAGTGGTATATGACCAGAATATATATCGAGCTATCTATTACAAACATACCTACACTTGAGAAAACTATGTTTTTCCACGTTTTTTCGAATTTTTTCCGAGGAAATGTTTCCGAAACGGTCGGACATAATTTTTTAATTTGATAGTGACTTGGACGTCATCTGACAGTCACTGCATTATTTTGATAGGTTTGGTATAAACAATGGTAAATGCCTACTTGTTTTATAACAAGTAGCGTGTATATTCGCGGATATACTAGCAACATGGGTGTATATTCGCTGATAGTGGGATTTGATTGGTTAGATAAATGCATTTGATCAGCTGAATTCAATTCGAGGTATATAATCGCGGATATACTAGCAACATAGTGTATATTCGCTGATATTGGGATTTGATTGGTTATATAAGATAAATGCATTTGATTAGCTGAATTCATTTCGAGGTATATAATTACCAATATAAGACTGCAATAATTCACCTATGTCACATATCTGAAGAAAAAATACTTCCATGGAAAAATGTGTACTACGCGCCTTCAAAACCCCCAAGAAACCATATTTCGTTCCAATACTACAAAAGCGAATTACAGTTCATCATTGTGTTTTGAATATTCAATGGTTACAAGCATTGTACAGAGAGTAATTTTTAACACATATTTGCCTTTTTAAAGGAGTTTATTGGAGCTGCCTGCCATTCTGAATGTTTTTAATTCTGACAACAAAATCATACTCTGCGACCCCAAAAACTCTTACTATAAATCACAAAACTCATTTCCCTAAAAACCCTAAATATCAAGTCGCAAGGATACCTATTTTGTATTCGCGGCAAGCTTATGAATTTGTTATTCATAGAATAATCTAGGTCAAACAATTAAAGAAATGAGTTCTCCCTTTTTAGTGCATTTGTATAAAAACTTGTCTATAACACTAGTTTTTTTATTTATTTTTTCTCTTTAATGCATTTGCATAAAAGTTTGTCTTCAATGTTTATTATCATTTTTAGTTATTTATAAAATTCGTCAGCTTATTAATTTCTGACAAAAATTGATAATCTTCGACCCCAAAAACCCCCTCATACCAATTTTGAATAGAATCGGGCCATAATGACAAAACTCGTCATCTCAAATTCGCCGACCAGAAAAACTCCGACACACCAATTTTAAATAGAATTGGACCATAGTCGCAAAACTCGTTCGCCATCTTAGATCAATGAATTTTGACAGAATATTAATTATCTTTGACTCAAAGAATACCCACAAACTAATTTTGAATAGACGCGCCACATAATAACAAAACTCGACTCCCATTTGTTTTTTTTTCTGTAAGAAAAATTTCATAATAGATTGCAAAATTTCACCGAACGTACAAATCGAGAAACAAACAATGCAAGGTAGATAAAAGCTTGTAAATATATCAGCGTTTTGCGAAAAAACACAATTTTTGAAATATTGAATAAATTAACTACCAAAAAGGTACACTACCCTCAGAAGGAAGTTTAGTACAATTATTTCTCGTGTGCCTATTATTAGTCAGGGAGAGCTTCAATATATCTTGAATCTCCGGACCCCGTCACTAATTGTTGATTTTTATTTATCCTTCCCCAAATAACTCTACATGATACGATTATGAATAATCTCCGAATGTGAAACTTTCAGTTTCTATATCTTGCTCTACATCTAAAGACGTTATCAAAATTACATTCCTATTTCATTGAAGTATAGTAAGCCCTCGATGAATGAAATATACAATGGCGCTCTCTATTCGAAAACGGCTGGACTAAGAATGGTTGGTAAAGAAGGAACTACTTCTCGCTATGTGTTTGAATTTGGCTATTCGCCCCCCTTTCGTATTTCAAGTTAATATCCCAAACGAAATTGTCTGGAGATTTGCTTTTAATTGGAAGTTGAACTATTTTCATGGGTCTTTCGTTTGATATAAAAAAGATGCATGTATCGGCATATTTCCTTTAATTTTCGAAAAAAATAATCTCAATTTTCGAAAAGAATTCAATCTCAATATTTTCAATTAGTACTCTAATCTTTTCTGAGTTCACCTACTGAATTTGAGTTCTCAAAGTGTAACCGTTTCTCGATACAACTTGAAATAAAATACACTACATTGAACGCCCACCTTATTGAATGTGCCAGGCTTCACAACGTACCATAGCCTATAAGCAGACATATGAGAAATCAAAATCAATTCGCCTTCGAGCCACCGGAGAGAGGACATGTGGCGTCCTTGAGGTTCGTATTCAAGTAAATGGAAAATGTGAATATCCGCCGTTTAAAACGTGCAGTACAAAAATAAACTAAAATTTGTGAAGTTTAATAATCATTTTGTGTATAAACCAGTCCCTTTCTTCTCTTCAGTATCTAGACAGGATGACAACGGAACACGCGTATATAGGAAGTAAAAGCCATTAATATATTGAGAGAGAGAGAGAGAGAAATCAAATTAAAGTAGAAAATTTGATGCAGATACCACTTTTTCGAATGAAACAAAAACTGAGTTAGTTACTCACATCTTGAATATGGAAGAGCTTATGAATGGTGTAACCGTATTTGACATAAGAGAACTTGCCTATGATCTTGCTCAAAAGAACGGTTTGCCACGTAGTTTTAATAAAGAAAACCAACTTGCAGGAAAGAATAGGCCCTAGAATGCTTATTATGTTTGTTTTATTCATTCTTTTTTGTATACTGTTGTTTTATGTATTTTATCTCGGCTTCAAATGTACTCATATACTTTTTGTACGTGTACCAATAAGATTCAAGTACTGGTCCAATTTTGGATACCTGTGGTTCAATTTAGGCACCTAGACCCTTGAATTGGACCATTCGCAGGGTATTGATAAAATGCTATTGCAAGATTAACCATGGTTAATTTTGAATATGTTTCATAATGAATACTTTCGAAAACGATATATGTTTCCATTCTCTCAAAATCAAAGTAAACTGTAAAAATTCCGAAAAAACTAAAAAGTAGTCCATTTGAGGCAATCTTCCCCTACCACGTATAGGGTTTCCAGTTTTCTTTAGAACAGGTACTATATTTGTTAAGTATTTGTTAAAAAGTAAAAACTATGCATGCCACTGAATTCCTTGTAAAAAAGTTTTCTAAGTAACCCTTTTCACTTTGTTGATATATTGAGATACAACAAAAACTATGAAAAGCTTAAAAAATCTCACAAGCAACATTCATTTCACGCAAAAAAATGCCTCCAATACTACAAAAACTTATATCTCTATATCTTTGCTAATACACATTTAAGACATGGAAATCTTCATACACTGGATAGAGAAAGTCATTATTCATTATTATTATTTAGTTGTGAAGATAAATGTTTTTTTAACAACTTGAAACTGAAGTAATAATAGTTAGATAAGTACTCTTTAAAAATGTTATGAACAAAATAAGTATATACAAAAAACATATATTAGGCATAAATAGAAAAGCAAGTTATAGGAACAATAATGCTATTTAAGATGAATCATATCTGTTTATTTGTAGCGCAGAATGTATAAACTACTGAATGTTACTTTTAAGATAAGCAGGTGTGCTTCTTTCCAATGTATTTGAATGATGAAAATAAATCAGTTCACATAGAGACACCAAGCTGTATGTTTGCTCAGTTTTCCAAACTTGTGTTTTTTAAAAAGGTAATTTCCAGTTCCGAATACTTAACTTGCGCAGTCGGTAGGATTTGTCAAACGATTCGACAAAAATCGCGAAATCGGTCTGTATCAACAGTTTATTGACAAACTCTGAAAAAGTGTGTTCGGAGCCGAAAGACTCGAAGAAAACCAAGTGGAAAGAAGTGTTGGGCGAGGACTACATCGCTAAATTCAACACATTCGAAGCAGAAGACTCACATCGCCGAAGTTTCGAAAAACTGGTGGAGAACCACATCGTCAAAGCCAGCCTAGCCATAGGAAGTGCAGAGACGAGGGAAAGCATCGCCCAAATCTTATTGGCAGTAGCTTAAGGAACCAACAGAAGAAAGAAAAAGATGAAAGCAATCATCACACTACTGTAAGAGAAACATTCCTTTCTTTCCATTTCTATTTCGAATTTTAATTGTAAATTTTATTTCTATAAAGGTATATATATAATCATAGAATAGAAATAAAAATATATTAATAATTTATTTATGACAGAAATCGATATAGAAAATTTGTCAAGTTTATTTGAATCAATTTCTACTGAAGATATAGTTGAAACAATGGCTCAACCCGTAAATTATCAATTACTCAGACTATATGTCGATACTATTCCAAATTTTGATGGAAATCCCCAAACTTTGAGTGTTTTCATTACAAATTGTGAAAGTTTGATAATTCAATTTAGTGATCCAAATAATGATTCTCTTAATCAATTTATATTACGAGCAATCATGGGAAAATTAGTAGGTAGGGCTTTAGCTCTTATTGGTTCGAGAATTGAATTAACTAAATGGAATGATATAAAAGCTGCATTATATTTAAGTTTTGGTGATCAGAGAAATATTGACTGTTTAGTGCAAGATCTAATTATTTTGCGTCCCCATAAAAATGAAACCCCACATGATTTTGGCATGCGATGTCAAGATGCACGAAGTTTGATTATTACAAAATTAAACTCTTTACCCTTATCAGCAGAAGAGAAAGTAGTTCAACTCAAAAATTATAACGATTTGGCATTGAAAACTTTCATTAGAGGAATACCCAATCAAATTCAGAAAAATGTTCGTTTAAGAGATCCAGATTCTCTTGAAAAAGCTATGTCACTTTTGATAGAAGAAGAAAATTTTCTTTACAGCCAAAATAGGAGTAACAGTCTACAATTCCAAAATTCTTTCAAATCTACTCAAAACCCACCAACTACAAAAATAAATCAAAATTTCCAAAGACCTATACAACCACAGTTTCAGCAACAAAACTTGAGACCACATTTCCAAAATCAACAAATAAGACCTTTATTTCAACTTTTCTCAAAATAATTACCCCAAACCATTTATACAAAATCAACAAAGACCATTTGTGCAACAACCACATCAATGGCAACCAAATAATAGATTTCCTACTCAAAGACATCCATTTTTCCAACAAAACACGAATCAAATAGTTCGAAATCAACAACAATTTCCAAATCAAAACAGAAATTTTCGAAAGTTCAGAAACCATATAAACCAGAACCAATGGATATTATCCAGTAAAAAGGAAATTTACACAAAATATAAATGAATTCGAAAATTCATACGAAAATCAAAATTTTAAAAAAAATTTATTATACAGAACAAGATGTTGGATATCAATATGAAGCCAAATTATTCTGATTTTGAAAACCCAAATTATGAAAATAATATTTACTCAGAACAAGAACCAGAAACACCATTTTCTTCAGAAAATTATACAAATGTAAATTTTTTCCAGGTAGAAGAATTTGATTATGATATAATTTATAAAAAAGGTTCATTGAATCTGAACGCCGATGCATTATCACGAGTAAAAATAAATGCTTTAAATGCTTTGGAAAATGAATCAATTATTAATAATCCAGGTGAAATAAATCAAAAACATTAGAATATTTACGAAATCTTGCTGAAAATCCTCTTCAAGATGAACTCCAACCTTCTACAAGTAAACAAACCCCGAAAGAAAAAAAGAAAAATCCAAAGATTAATATTATTTCTGATAGTATAATAAAACCTGCAGATGAACCCATAAAAAAATCTATTGGTTCATCAATCGATAATGAAAGTTCTAGTGAATCGAATGAATCGACACAACATACTACTAACAATGAGACTACGAATGATGGAATCAAAATTTATGATGAAATAATAAATAATAAAGTTAGTCAAATCACGTGAGGTCCATTGCCAAAAGTGCATCCCAAAAACTTGGTTTTTTGTTTCGTACCAAGAGCTATTTCACCCCCACTCAGCTGCTTATGATTTATAAGGCACAGATCCGACCTGTCCTGGAATACTGTTCCCATATTTGGAGCGCGGCACCTAAACATATCCTGAGGCTATTGGATTCTGTCCAAAAAAGGGCAATTCGTCTCGTCGGTGATGCCTCGCTTACAAACTCGCTCACTTGTCTGGAACACCGTAGAAAAGTTGGCGATTTGTCTCTATTTTATAGATATTTTCATGGGCGATGCTCTTCTGAAATATCAACAATCGTTCCTGCTTTGGCAGTCTCTTCGAGACTTACCCGTCAAGTTCAGTCATCACACCCCTTCGTGGTCACTTTGGAGACCTGCAGAACATCACTTTCCAAAGACTCGTTCATCCAACGAACAGCGAGGCTTTGGAACTCATTGCCTAGGGAGGTGTTCCCCGAGGCATACAACCTCCAGAAATTTAAGAAGAACACCAACTCCTACCTTCTTTCCCTTGGTTTCCACGATGTTCTCTGAACATTACAGGATATCCCTTTTCGTGGGAACCAGAACATAAAAAAAAAAAAAAATAGTTTTTCCACATCCATATAATAAATTGGAAGTAAGCCATGAAACTTATAAAAATCATAAAATTATGAAAGTAAAAATTCCTATTTCAAAAATGTATGATGGAAATACTGTTTTTCAATTCCTGAAAGAATATACCGTTTCAAAGAAACTCTACTGTATACATTTTCATAACGAATTTTTATATCAAGTTTTCAATAAAGTTTATTTGAAAAACTTTTCTAAAAAAAGGTCCTAAACTTATTAGATGTACTAAATTAGTAAATACCATAACAGATGAAGAAGAACAAATAATGTTAACAAAAAACTATCATGAAGGAAAAACAAATCATAGAGGAATAAATGAAACTTTGGAATCCTAAAACGAAATTATTATTGGAAAAATATGAAAACCACCATAACTGCATTTATTAATTCATGTGAAACTTGTCAAAGAGCTAAATACTCCAGAAAACTCCCTTATACTCCATTAGTATTAACAGAAACAGCCTCAAAACCATTCCAAATTGTACATATTGATTTATTCTTTTACAACCAAAAAATATATTTAACAATTGTAGATTATTTCACGAAGTTCGCTCAAGCATACGAAATAACTGGAAAAACTGCAATACATATTAGTTCAGCTCTTATTAAATATTTTGCCTCATTTGGAATACCTGAAAAATTAATTATTGACAATGGAACGGAATTCAATAACGAAACCGTTAAAGAAATCCTGAATTTACATAAAATAAAAATTCATTTCACTACCCCTACTCATCATGAATCAAATAGCATTGCTGAAAGATTTTATTCAAGTATTATTGAACATCTTAGAATTCTAAAAGAAATGTACCCCAATGAAAACGAAAACCTTATGGACTACGCTATTATTGGATATAATAATTCCATACATAGTGTAACTACGTATACTCCTTTTGAATTAACATTTGGACATACTAACTCGAGAAATCCTAATGAAATATTCTTACCAAATGCATTTTTTACCGACTATACAGAACATCATAAGAAAAAACTTGATCATGTCTATAGAAATGTTCATGATGTCTTACAAGAAAAAAAGGAAAAAGTTATAAAGAAAACTAATATACAAGGTGATACAAACTCTGAATTTAAATTAGGTCAAACAGTGTTTAAACAAAACCCACAAAAACGTAATAAAAAGAGTAATAAATTCATAGGCCCTCATGAGATAACTGAAATATTAAAAAGAAACAAAGTTGAAATAACTAATAAAAAGAATAAAAATAAGAAAGAAATTATTCATATTAAAGAACTAAGGAAAACCCCTCTTGTTGCAGGCTTATCAGCTGCACCAACGGAAAATTAATCCAACCAAGATTCCACCACCTAGAAGACAACCCTGGTCTCCTACCATTCAAAATTGGAAATGCCCAAAATAAGATTGACACTGGTCATTTATCCAAATATTTGACATTAATCACATAATCGAAGAATTTCATGTACTTCAAAAACAATTTACTACATTGAAAGATACTTTTATATTAAATACTACTAAAGCCGACTATAAAAAAGAATTCTATAATTCATATGAATTAATTGAAACAATTGAACGGAAAATATATTCTCAAATTAATCAACTGAACCCTTTAAATGATAAAAGAATAAAACGTGGTTTAATTGATGGATTAGGATCCATTATCAAATCCCTAACAGGAAATTTAGATCAAAATGAGCTGAAAAATATGATAAAGCTATTATGACATTATCTGAAAATCAATTGAAATTAAAAACCATTGTGAAAGATCAAATCACCCTTCTTCAAAAATCTATTGAAAGATTTCAAAATACTACAAGAACTATGGCACATAATAAGATTTTAATGCAAAATCGTATTACTGAGATTGAAAAAATTCTACAAACTATAAAAATGGAAAATTTCAAAACTTATGAATATTTTCTCATTCAACTAATGATTTCTCAGATGACCACAGCTTTTCAAGTAATTTACGATATTTTAGAAAGAATCGAAATCGCAATTACTTTTTCGAAACTAAATACCTTTCATAATTCCATTGCCGAACCAAATGAAATTTTGCAAGATTTTAAAATAATTGTTAGTCAATTAACAAATAATAATAAAATACCATACGAACCAAAAGTTGAAAATATTCTTCTTTTTGAAAAAATAATGGAAATAAAAAGTTATAGTAAGGGAAATAAAATAATTTTTATCATAGAAATACCAATTGTGGAAAATGAAAGTTATAATTACTTCCACCTATATTCCTTACCAATACCTACAGAGGAATCCTTTAAAATCATCTCACCTCAATCAAAATACCTTATCCTTAATGAAGAAAATTATATGTTTCTCGAAACGAAATGTCAAGAGATTACTTCTGAAGAATATATTTGCCATGAGACCAATCCCATGAAACTACGAGAACAAGGACTTCCCTGTGAAATTCAACTGTTGAAACTCGTCAAGAATATTACGAATTGTTAGAATTGCCAGCAGATCCCAGTCAAGATCGAAAACGTCAAAATCCAAAAAATTGAGAAAAATAATTGGATTATTTCAACACCCAGAAATATTGTGGCTATCCAAAAATGTGGTACGAATAAAGACAATATTTTACTTCACGGGACAATTGTTTTAGAACTCAATTCAAAATGTGAAGTGATAATTGAAGACATTACCTTACGAAGTTATCATGACTTCAATGAAAGATTCAAATTTGTTGAAATTCCGAATTTAGAAATAAGAAAATACCCGAATATTGACCCTCAAATTAAGTTCAAACCTTTGAAAATTGATTCTATTAATTTAGATGATATAAAAAATGTTCAAAGTGCTTTAGAAATACAAAACCAAAAAGTTGACTCTATTTCAGACTTTCCAGTACTTACTCATAGAATAAGTGTTTGGACTGTATTAATCTATATATTAATTATTGTATCTATACTATATGCTTTGTATCATGTGTACTTTAAAAGATATTTTAAAAAATCATCAGAGGAACCATTGAACTCTCAAGAAACCTCGATGATCCAAAATCCTGTGCTCACCCCACGATTTTCTCTCTAGGGATGGAGGAGTTATAGGAACAATAATGCTATTTAAGATGAATCATATCTGTTTATTTGTAGCGCAGAATGTATAAACTGCTGAATGTTACTTTTAAGATAAGCAGGTGTGCTTCTTTCCAATGTATTTGAATGATGAAAATAAATCAGTTCACATAGAGACACCAAGCTGTATGTTTGCTCAGTTTTCCAAACTTGTGTTTTTTAAAAAGTTCATTTCCAGTTCCGAATACTTAACTAGCAATAAGGTTACGTAGACAACACAAGCAGAATTTTCAATTTGAATTAGCCGGCAAATCATACGAATGATTTAACAAATCACAGAACGCGTCCCCGTGCATTTTACTGTAGTCTTACCATTGTCTAAAGTTGGACAATGGTCTTACCTAGACTTCTCTACTAGACGTTAAAACCTAAATTCCTATTCCGTGCAGAGGTACGAAGTCCACATGCTGACGTCAGAACATTCGCTTACACCCTGCAATGCAAATACAATCGTTGATCATTTAGCGTGTGGAAGACGGCATGTAAAAAAATATCATGAAGAGAAAATTAATGCAATTGCACCTTCAAAAGAAAACAACTGATAGATAATTTAAAATCCCATGTTAAAAAAGTGCACAATGCTCTAGAACAGTGGAAGCATGCAATGAATTTATTACATTGAGAGAAGTTATTCCATTTATCATCTTATAACCGCAATTGCAGAAAGATTTTTTTTTTCTTGTATGGTTTCATTATCAATGTCGTTCATCAATAGCACCGTAAACGTTAAATGAGTATTTTATTATTCATTCATTATATATCATTTTGAAAACTATACAATTGCAGTGATGGGATACTTTGACTAAGAGCAATTATACGCAAAAAATCGAATTTTTATCTAAATATAATTCTCAAATATATTGTACCTAATTTGAATGGCATTGTTTCCTATAATTTTTCAATACAATCTTATCGCATTAGTCTACTTCGTAATCTACTTCCATTCAGTTACAGTTAATTTGCCGGTCTGGAGAAATACACGAATATCGACTTAATTCACGATTACATTGCCGAGTGCAGGTGTTGTAAATCACAGTCTAAGTTACGCGGAGTATACGGATGGTCCTACGTCAGCATGAAGACTGAGTACAAAGAGAGTCTGAATAGGAGGTACTAATAAGCTCTAGCCAATCAGAATCTTGTAGCATTAACGTGTCATAGTGACGTACATGGACATGAGTTCAGGTGGCCCGCGTAACATACAGAGTAGTCCAGTATACAATCAAGAGCATGTAACTCTCAGATACCAGAGTGCGGAGTCCGCCACTGTCCAGAGAGAATGGTGGCCATGACATGTCCATATACGTCACTATGACTCACAAACAATCTTTCATCTTTTTCTATTAGTGTCACCGTTGTCTTATGGGGAATAGACTCTCCTACTCAGATAATATTTACTCTCTTTGGACTGAGTACGGTCTGCCGCTTTACAGTAGTATCTCTACACGGAATAGGAATTTAGGTTTTAGCGTCTAGTGACTCCTCTTCAGAGGGTATGTTCCGTAAATCGACTTGGTTACTTTGGTTGGTTATTTTGTGTCCAGTAAATGTTATATTCCTGAAAAACCGGTAAATTTTTCCTGAAGTTTGGTTGATTATCTGTCACCAAAACGACCGATGTTTAGAGTTTGGTGAGTCCGGTGAGTTGATTGTCACTTGTCATTTTGTTTATTTTCTGGGGCTGTTTGAACAGCGTGTTTGTTTTGTACTTATATTTGTCAAATGCTCCAGCGTAATGGAAAACGTGATTTTTTTATTTATTACATTTGTAAAGGAGTGTTACGGATGTCTGCGATATTTCAAAAACAAATAGTGGAGTTAGGATAAACCAAGAATCGCAGACAGAAATCAACGCGCTAAAGCAAATCAAAGGAAAGTGACAGTTGATAGAATAAAGTTGTCCCGTAAAAAACGGTCATTGGTGCTAACCATAAACTGAAAAGTAGTTACCAGTCCGGTGACTCTAGGTGATTTACGGAACATACCGTCTTGTCAGTCAGTGACAACTGACGTGAAATTTTTACAATAACCATATTCCATAGACCTTATAACTGATGGACTGGTCTCACGTGACTTAAACACACAGTTCCTGGCGGACTATATATGAGAGAGAAATGTTGTGAAGGATAGAAATACGACAAGGCAGAAGATACAAATTGGCTATGGCATTACATTGGAAAAACCTATTTCTTGTTATTTTTTCAAGGGAAATATTGACTACTTTGAATAAGATGCGTTTTGAAAAAAAGAATTCCATTATTGAGCCTCCATCTGAATGAAAATGATTTTTATATCTCTTCCAAAGGTTTCAGAAAGTTCAGGAACGAAAAATATTATTGATAATTAAATTTATATTCGATATCAAGAAGTTAGAAGTGCAATTGAACTAAATTGGGAACTCGACGTATTCAAAATTTGTTATCAATAATGCCTACATAAAAAACGTTTATATAATCTATAAAATTTCGTGTCTGTAGAAAAAATGGCCCAATTGATTTTGGGAAATACTGAGGAAAATAGTACGTGTCATTGGGAATGAAAGTAATATTTTTTCTATCGAGCGTGATGGAGGTCGACGGACAATCCGTAGGGAAGTCTATTCCAGAATGGCGCTGTTAAAGAAATGATTTACTCCGGCGGAGTAAAAGTATGCCGTTAGTCCAACGGAGTGAAAATTCCATGTATATTTAAAACGTTTAAAGAAAACATCCTTCGATTTGAAAACATATATATGTGCGTTTGTTCTCGGAAAAAATGAAAATTTTGGGAATCAAATAAATCACATTATACTTTTATAAATATTATTAACCAACATTATTTTAATCAATTGCTCGGGAAAAACATCTAATTCTACCCCCGAATCAAACAAAACCCACCTATGATACTAATAATAAATCTATTAACTTCATCTACAATATAAATAGAGGCACAAAAATAAAACTAAGTTATATAAACAAGAGAAGTCACGTAAAATGTTACTAGTTTGTGCATGACTAAGAAATTAAATTAAAATTTTCTCATAAGTTCGGAAACCTGTGAAAATGTGTTAAAGAAATCCACAAATCACTACCTACCTCCATGCTTACTCACCTATGAAATTTCACATCCAGCCCTTTTTTGTATCTAACTACACAATTGTAGGCTGCACACGAAAAAGGCATAGCTATTTAAGAATGTTTATTACTTGTCAAACAGTTCAGAAACACTGGATAAATCTATAAAAAACTTTCAAAACACCACACGAAAACATATAAACAATATACGAAACCAATGTTATGCCTGAACTCACTCTGTCCTTTTTCACAGGTTCTGATATCAATGGTCTCTTTCTCACAACCAGTTCATATTATTATAATGTCTATGCCATATTCATATTTGTATCTGGTTGTGAAATTGGAATTAACTCTTTTTGTTTATTGCATTTATTATCTCCTATTTGCTCAAGAATATACCATAATTTAATGACTTCTGAACTTCCAATAACGTATATTGAAGAAGCTGAAATAGAACAAATCGCGTGCGAGCCCTACTTTGTTGACATAAATGATATTTTAAAAAGAGAAATAAAGGAAGAGGCCACCGAAGCCAGGTCGATTAGTGAATATGGAGTGTCTAATGAGAGTCCGAAAAATAACGAGAATCGAAACTTTCATGATTCCAATCCCGATTCAAGCGAATTCGAGGTTATGCTGAGAGACAGTCTTGAAGACCTCACAGAATCAAAGTTTTCTCCGGCTCGTAAGTTTCTTTTAAGAAGATATATGATCAGTTGAAATTCGGTGTAGTTAAGGGGGCTTCATGGAACAATTATTAATTTTCGTCATAGTTATAGTATTAATTCTCGGTGATAATTAACAGATGATGTTCTGTGCAAATACAAATGTTGGAAGAGTTTGAGTAAAAATAAAAATAATGGATGATTGTGATTGTGCAGTTCCTGTTATTCTTTAAAATCAGCAAGACGATTTGGGGTACATGAATCCTGGAAGACAAGTTGAAGGATTATACATAACAACGATTAGAGACATAAAAACCCTGGATTATGATGAAGAACAATTCATTCGAATATACGGAGAAGATTCGTCAGTTATTTCATAGAGCTGCATACTTTTCCATCAGGTCAACCATTGTTGCTTCTTCGATACTCATGTTTAAAGATAATACATAGAAAATATTTTTTGACTAGAAATACAAATATGAAATGGACAATGGATCAAAGATCAATATAAACCAATATGCAGATGTTATTATTTCATTTTTGGAATAAAGACAAGCCCATTCATCGCGTACTCATAGCATAATCCTAAAAAAAAAGAAAAATTTTCAAAGTGTGTCAAAAAGAATACTATGCTTGAGAATAATCATTGTGAATGAACAAGACATTTGAACAATTTTTAAATTACAACTAATACTGAGACTGACAATGCTTAAAATTGAAAATTGTTCCATGATCCCGCCTTTGATGACCCAAAAGTATTAAAAAAAAATATGTTCATGTGTAATGTGATGTATCCATATAAAAATAAAAATATTAGATTGAAAAAACATTGAAGAAAACTAAGGCTTCATTCAGTTTAACCTTTCAAAAAAATGAGGAAACTAGTGAAATTGCTATTCATAGAAAGTGTATGGACCTGCCGGGATTTTTAAGCATTCTACTTCTTCATTTTGTGTAAGAAACCTTAATTGTAAAATCTAATAAACATATTTTAGGTAACATTATTATATTTAATAATAGTAATTCTTTGCAGAAAAATATAAAGAAATAATGTAATGATTTATTATTCATTCACCAGTACATATCTTATATATAAGTAGAAGAGGAGATTTTGTATTAAGTGTATATTTATAATTAATTAGCAAAGCGCTTTCGACTCACGTCATCATCAGTGCTTCATAGTCAGGTAACAGGAAATGTTACAATAAAAGAAGACATGTTTATAATTTCTAAATATAAATACCACTTTTTTAAATTTACATTTACTTTTTCCTAATATTTCGATTCCATTAAAATATTTATCGATTTTTTTAAATTTATTTATTGAACCCTATTGCATAGATTCGATACAATTTACAATTTATAATTACAATCAACAATTTCAGTTAACAATTTACAATAATTACATGATTACCATTATTTACAATGTTTGGTCCATTAGTATTGTTTCTAATAATTTTCTGACATATACATTTATACAATCTATTGTATGCACCTAGGTGTTACAACACCTGTATGTGTCTTAAGATTGCATATGGAGAATATAGTTAGTTAATTGAATTGCAATCATAAATTTAATTTACCATAAAATAAATATGTGATTAAAATATAAAATTTATAGCCAATATAAATTAAAATTTGAAATATTTTATTACTGCTTGTTGAGAGGTATTAGAGAATATTTCTGAATGTTTCGAGGTTGGTGACAATGTATGTTTTACATTGTTTCTTAAAAATGTTCAATTTGTTTATATTTCTAATATTTATGGGCAACAGGTGAATATAAGATTGATAATGTGAGTTTTGCAATGTGAAGATGGGTGAACTTGATGATTTCAGTTTTAATTCCGTCTTTGCCCGGGGAAGAGTTATTTTTTTAATTGTTGATTTGTTCAATCACTTCATTTTCATTCACTGGTTTTAAAACCATTGATGAATTTGAGTATGTATTTATGGGATACGGGTTTTGTGCATAATCATTTCATTGCCTATATTAATGAAGTAATTATTACAGAAATTAACCATTTCGATATTATTAATTAACTCATGACCATTTTCATCTGTTATATTGAGATTTGTTTTATTTTTTTACTCTTTTCATTTGTATTGTCTGCCATTATTTTATAAAAAATTATATTGTTTTCTGTTTATAATGTTTGAATTTTTGGGTTTTTAATAATTTATTGACATAGTTAAGATAATGTTTATATTCTGCTTCTAATTCTGGACTATGATTTTTCATAAGTTTGTCTCTGTGCTTTATGGAAGTAATCAGACCATCTGAAATCCAAACTTTAATTTTCTTGTGTTTGCTATTTTTTATCATGCGTTTTGTTGTACATGATTTTATGATTTCCTTGAAGCATTTAATAAAGTTTTCTGTAGCTAAGTGAACGCAGTTACATTGGATAACTTCATGCCAACTTGTTTTTGAGATTTTTTGTTTTAGTTTGTTATAGTTTATGTATTCACATGAGTTTGGTCCGTTGTTTTGGTAACTTGGATTATTTCTGCTTATATTAATCATTACTGGCAGATGATCAGTCACATCAGTATCTAATCTGAAAGATTTTAATTTCAGTGTATTTATTTTTAATTTTTGTCTAACAAAGATGTGATCGAGACATGCTAACAGACGAGTAGGGGATGTTATGTAGGGAGCGAATCCATGCCGTCCCATTAAAGATAGGTATTCATTAACGTGATTGTTAGTATTCTCTCTAATATTAATATTTATGTCCCCTGTGAAAATTTCAATGTTCTTATTCAAGTGGCTTTCAAAATATGTTAATAAATCCGAATTGAATAAATTTTCTTTGACTGGAGGAGGCTTATATACAGCTGTGATACCAAAAGAAATATCTTCTTTTATAAAAGTAATTCTACTGACCGTTGTTTAGCTAGACGTTAATTTGATATGACTTACTTCTACATCAAGTTGTTTTTTGTAAAAATCATCACTCCATCATTTTTGTTGAGATCTGCATTATTATAGAAGGTATTATAGCCAGGAATATTGTATAAGTCGGTTGATACAATTTGAAAACACTCGCTTAAGATATCACAGTATTGTAGCTCATATTCAATTAAAATGAGAAGTTGGTCGAAATTTTTGTTGATACTTCTAATATTAAGGTGTAGTAGATTCAAAATTTATCCTCTAATACTACTATCTGTTTGAGTGAATTTTCATCAACTAAGTCGCCATCAAGATCCTGTTCTAAAAACTCTATTTGTTCTAGTATTTCATCCTCTTCAGGTTGAAACATTAAAACGTGTAATCAATTTTACTTTTCGAAATATTCAAGTGATACATGTATGATGAACATTGGGGATCTGATGTCTTGTGATTTGTATTATATTTAGTTTTATATTCAGCATTTGACTCTATACAGTTGATAAATTTAAAGTTGTCTACCTTTGTGCAAGCTGTGTTGGCATGGTTTTCTGTACAACATTCACAAAAAATTACATTTCTATTGCACTTATCACTTTTATGGTAGAAGCCTTGACATTTGAAACATCTGGAAACACTTAGGTCTTCATAAACTACATATCTTTGCCAATCTATATATATTCTTCTTATGGTTTAGTATTTTATGATGTAATTCTGCTGAACATTCTGCAAATATGGTGGAAGTTCTATTGATTCTCTTCTTGATGGAAGTCTCAAGTTCTGTTGCCTATTTATTTCCTTCATAGCCAATGATTTTATTTTCGGTTTTTTCAACTGTGTAGTTTCTATTTGGTATTTATCCTTGAATATAAATTCCGGCTTTTTGCATATCGTTGATATCTTGTTTTGTGGGACATTTGATGATTACGCCCCCATTTTTGGATTTTCTTATGTTAGTGACTCCGATATTTAAATCTGCTGGATTAATTTTTTCCTGTATATCTCATTATATTTACATCTATCTTTTGACCATTCAATGGTTTTATGACAAGGTCTGGAACATTTGTTTTAATTGCAGTATTAACTGTATTTCTCACGGTAAATGCGTAGGTACTATTTTCTTGTTAATCACAGTGTGTAGAAGGTCCAGTATCTCATTTTTCAGACATTTCACACAGTAAAATTTCATTTTTCTTTCTTTCAATTGCAAAACTTTGGCTTCGGATGCGGTAAGATCGCCGCATTTTTTGCATAAACCTCTTTCACATCCATCACATTTAAAAATGTCTGCGATCTTGGCAAGTATCACATTCCATTTTAGCGGCACTGTTGATGGGATAGTAGCCACTGCAATCATGGAGTAACTATTCAACTTCTTTTGCTGGTTATTGGTTGACTTTTTTTTTGTCGTGGAGCAATTTCCATTTGAAACATCTGGGTTTTGTATTTGCCCCTTTTTTGCTTTGGAATGTTCTGACTTTTTACTGAATTCTGAATTGCGATTGTTTCAGAATTTCTAATTATAGTTGCAACAAAAACATTTTTTATGGTAGGTTAGGTTAAAACGGGCGAATCCATCAGATTCAACTAAGACGTCTGGTAGAACGGGCGAATCCACCGGATTCAACTACGACGTCTGGAATATTGGTAGGTTAGGTTACAAAAAAATGATTTTTTTTTGAGATGAGATGAGATGGCGTTATAACATTATCTGAATATTTCAAGTTTATCTAAATGAGTATGTCCGAAAAAACACGATTTTACAACAAAAAAAACAAGCCAAGCCCAGAAGGGAACATTCAATAGGAACGATGGCGACACATTGTTGAATGAAATGAATAATTATTTAGATATTTTATAAAACGCACTAAAAAGTATAAAATATTTTTTTTTAATATACCAAGTTTATAAAACGTACTAAAAAGTATAAAATAATTTCTCCTAGCCCCATACAGATTTATATCCCCATAAAGATTCCAAACCCCATAGAGATTGTCCTGAACATTTGTGATTGTGAATTTTTAATAGCTATGAAAATAGTTGTAAGATTTAAAACGAAAAACGTGGGTCGCATGCAATTAATAATTGAAGCATGGATAGTTCACCTAAGTCACTCACAATTTTATTGCACTGCAAGTGATATGAAGTGTTGTGTGCATTTTCTCAACGACAGCTACTCCCTACACTCTTTCCCATTATCTATTGGATTCACCCTACGTTTTTCGTTTTAAATCTTACAACTATTTTCATAGCTATTAAAAATTCCCAATCACAAATTTTCAGGACAATCTCTATGGAGTTAGGAATCTGTATGGGGATATAAATCTGTATGGGGCTAGGAGAAATTATTTTATACTTTTTAGTCCATTTAAAAACGTGGTATATATTTTCTTATTTAAATAATTATTTAACTTTTCAACAAATTAGAGAGAGTTGAATTGTCCTTGTTCTCTGAAGTAGAATTGATATATCTCCTGAAATACTGTATATTGATATACCCATTTATTTTCGAAAATTCCATGTGATTTCTCTTCTGTGGAATAATAATAAGGAGTTTCCTTTGAAAAAATACTTTTGATTGGTACATTTCTGGGACAATCTGTGAACTTCAGAATATTTTCCAAATAATATCCCTCAGGAAGAATATGCCTGTACTGGATCAACATTTTTCAGGTTCATTTGTTTGGGAGCTTTGAAAATATTCTTATGTAACCTGCTTCTGTGATGATCAATTGAAGACAATGTTATAGTTTGAACTTGAATTACAGATTACTGGGAAAATATGAATTTCGATGGTCTTGCTACCTTAAAAAATGAAGATCACTCAGAATGTAACGACGCTTCGTTAACAAATAATGTTGAATCTAAAACGAAGACACTGAAAAATGAAAATGACATTGATATACTTCACAAAGATGTCAAACTCGAAATATGTGAGGAAAAATCAAGTGGAAGTGAAAATGGGTCCTACCCGAACTCTATTAATGACATATTAATTAAAACGGAAATTGGACCAGAACCAAACTTCACTCATGAACTATCAAAAGGTAAGATGTCATGTAACTTAAGCATTCACAATGTTAAGTAACCATTTGGGTGGCAGAAAAAAACTTTGTTATCCGATCTCCTATTAAAAAAATTAAATATTAAAAACAAACAAAATTGGTTTTCCAGTTGAATTCTATGAAATCTACTAAATATGTGTATAAACCTAATTCAAATATATATGTTAGAAGAACGATGAAATATAAAAATTGTATAGGTACTTATCCTTAGATTCAAGAATATGTATTCAAAATCTACATTGCCCAATATAATCAGAAATTTCACAAGAACATAAACACCTACACCATCTCCAACTCGATATAACCTCCTGATAAAACTACATTAGAATCAAGTTTCGGTTACACCTATTACATCATATAAATCAAAACCAGCTGACGAAAACTTACAAAAAATTTTGTATTGAAGATCTTGTGTTTAAATTTCCTTTTTTCAAATGTGATAGTTTTGTACTACCCACAAACGACAAATAAAATATTAATAAGTTTAAAATGAAAACTTGAAGTAACAATATCGCTTAGTAAAAGTTCATAAATAGATACATTTTACCCAGAATAATAATCACTAGAGTTATTTAGTCTCTGTTTGACATTATTTGTTAAATTGTTCATGATTTACATAATACTTTGTATTATGTTTTTATATCTGCTTTTGACATTCCTCTATTTTAAGCTCATCACCAAATCTACAGCCATGATTTCACAATTTTATCCCTATGGTCAAGTTACATATCTAAATATCCTAGTTCCATATACAAGCATCTTTCATGATATAGAACTTCCAATGATAAGACCTCATATACTCCACCTTGTTCTATCACATTCGTTAGACGTGGTTCAACAAGAATATATCCTGGTAATGGGCTTCCTTGAGTTGCTTTGTCTGAATAACAAAAATTACAAAAGTTTCAATAAACAATAAACGGCATCTCTTGATGTAGAGTAAATCAGTCCCTCTTATCTTTCTCATTGAATTTCTTAAAATAACTGATAACTTATCTGAGTTTTGGAAATGGTTCATTTGTGGAAATTTTCATCAGTCTTCGGTTTCTCTGTTTTAAATTCATTATGTTCCTGGTTAACATTTATATCAATATCAGAAACAACTAGGGCGAGCATCATCGGTATTCTCAGAAAAAACATTTGTTTCTGATGGTTTTGAATATTTTTTCAAAGAATCGGAAAATTTTTCTGTCTTTAAAATAATTAATAATATTAATAATGTTTATTCACCGTTTTTGATTCACTGGGTATATATGGTAAGTCAGTTTGAAGAAAATTTAGTAAAAATACAAAAAATAAAAACGAGCACAGGTATATATATATATATATATATATATATATATATATATATATATATATATATATAGGTAAATATATATACAAATACACATATATACTCACATACATAAAAGGTTTGCGAGCATTTTACAACATTCACAAAATTGACCCTAATTAAAATTGGGGACACTGTAATTGAAATTATTTGTGAGATTGTCAGTTAGGAAATCTTGGTAACTATAATAGCATTTCTCTAAAATGCATTTTTTAATACAATCATGGAATATCTTATCACTTCTGATTCTTTTGACTACATTTGGTAACTTATTGAAGCAAGTAATGGCATTATATTGAGGGGATTTTTTATAAGTTGACATTTCATGTTGTGGGATTCTGAAAAGATCACCATTTCTTGTATTATGACTGCGTTCTGTAGCAGTCTTCTCATATAATTTGGGGTTTTGCCTGACAAACATAATACATTTGAGGATGAAGATAGAAGAGGCTGTCAATATTTTTTTATCTATTAAAACGGGCTGACAGCTATCTTGGAAGTCCATATTGAAGATTAGCCTTATGACACGTTTCTGCGCTAAGAAAATTCTGGAAAATCCCTTGCCCTGCCCAGGCCATAACATTTAAACTTAGATGAGAATAGACCATGGCATAATATATGTTGAGTAAGCCAGGTTCATCAAACTGGATTTCAACTGCTTTATGGCATAGTATGCTTTATTCAAGTTGGCAGAAATATAATCCACTTGTTTTTCCCAATTTAAATTGTCGTCTAGGTAGGTACCTAAAAATTGTATTTCTTCAGAAGCTTGAATATCATAGTTTGGGCATAGACCATTTGGAATATTTCTGTCTGAAGTGAAAATTAACACTGATCGATTTGGAATTATTTAGGATGAGCTTATTTCTTTGGCACCAGGTGCTGAACTGATCAATAATGCGTTCTGATTTGCTGATGAGTTGCTCAGCGTTTTCACCCGATATAGTTATCGTAGTATCATCAGCAAACATTGTAACATAGCCTTCCATTATGTGTTGAGGAAGATCGTTGACATAGAGGAGAAACAGTAACGGTCCTAGAACAGAACCCTGTGGCACACCGATTTAACAGTTTTCGACTCAGATGACAATCCATTGCAGATTATGACCATATCTCTATTTGTCATATAGGATTCTATCCAATTTATCATATTTCGTGGAAACCCGAACATTAATAGTTTATTGATGAGAAATTCAGAGCACACTGTATCAAATGCTTTTGATAAGTCAAAAATAGTTGATCACATATTTATTACTATAAATTTCTGTGTATATATAATTCAGGAGGTTATAGGAAGCTGTTTCTATAGATTTATGTTTCCTGAATCCATGCTGAGACGTGCATAGAAGCTTATTTGTTTCCAAATGATCTATAACTCTGAGGGCTACAACTTTTTCAAATAATTTGGATAAGGAGCAGAGCAAGGATATTTGCCTGTAGTTATCCATCTCGGTGGAATTACCTTTTTTATGTACAGGTATAACGAGTGCTTTTTCAGAACTTCTGGAAAGTATCCTTGAATTAGAGATTGATTCATTAGGTAGGTTAATGGTACAATAATGGCAGGTAATATTTTCTTAATTGTGACGATTGAGAGTTCATCGAAGCCTGCCGATTTTTTATTCTTCATTTCAGCTAGGGCTTTTATTATCTCATATTCAGTAATTGGATGGGATTGAAAGGGTTGAATTATAGTTACATTTTCAGTAACAGTACAGGGTACAGACAAGTTTTGCCCGAAGTGATTTGACACAGAAATTTCTGCTGCATTTGAAAAGTATTCAGCAAATAATTCTGATACTCCATCTGGGTCTGTTTTTAACCCACCATTTTGTTCAAGGGATATTGATTTTTTTTAAGTTATTTTTGTTTCTTCCTAGTTCTTCATTAATAATCTTCCATGTCTCTAGTTTTGTTTTCTGACTGGTTTATTTTAGAATTAAAATATTATTTTTTTTGACACCTTTACATTTTGTTTGTGTTTGTGTGATTGGGGAAGGCTGGTCACCATGTAATCAATGCATGTTGAACTAGTGTGTGCATTTTTATATGTGAATATTCTGGTTGCACCTTGAGAATTTTTGCTCATCTGGTATGAATTGAAAATATCAGACAGCAGTTTGGTATTTAAATCCGATTTGTGACAGTTTATATTAAAATCCCCACAATGAATAGTGAAGTCAGAACGTTCAGATGCAAGGTGAAGTGCTTGTGTTAGACATTCCATGAAGGTACTAATTTTACCGCTTGGTGGTCTGTACCCTGTTACAACAGCAACTTTTGTGTCATTTATGCTGTAGCGAATTGCACATATTTCAATTTCATAAAAAGCATATTGTTTGCAATCTTGTGTTACGAAGAGTCACAGATATAAGATTTATTTATTTATGGTATACAAAATGATACAAGTGATACAAAAATAAGAAAAAAATGATACAAGAATAATACAAAGATAAATTAGGTTAATAATATAATAATAAACAATAATACCAGTAATAAAACAAGTATGAAAGACTCTAATTACAAGTTGATACAATATATAAGGGACAGGGTATTGATTGTGTACAGAAAGTAAAGAATCAAATAGTGGTTTTGTATCATGTTGGTGTAACTATTGATGTTCTAGTATTTTGATAAATTTGAAGTAATTTGCAAATATACATTTTTTTGATTCTCTTGAGAAGGTTTTATGATTTTTTATATGTTGTATCTTTAGGGGTAGGATAGGGTAGGTTTGGGTAACGTATAAGTTAAGAAACGGTGACAAACATTTTTATTGAATTTTGGAGTGGGTAGCAATTCTTTTATAGTGCTTCAAGTGGTATAAGCTGTGGGAACAGAATTCTGAAGTATTTTATTTTTAAATGCATACATACATACAGTGTGAAAATATAATGTTCGGATATTACTAATGTCTTCTGTATATATATAAGGTTTCTATGGAAAAACCTTTTTTTCTTCAAAATTATTTTTAGGATATAGTTTTGTATTGTTTTCAATTTTTGTAAAGAATTCTTATACATTGCTCCCCACACCAGAATACCATAACAAAAAAGTGATTCAGCTAGAGATTTGTAAGTTAATATGAGTAGATTTTTCGCTAAAAACTGTCGTAGCTGGTAACATTTGTATATTAGTTTCCTCACCTTTTTTGTTAGATAGTCAATATGATTTTTTCACCTTAGATTTTTGTCAATAATTATGCCCAAGTTATTTGACCTCGTTTGTTTCTTTGATTTCATCTTTCATACCTGCAACTTTGATACTGGAGAAATTAGGTCTGTTTGTTGCTGATATAAAGAAGGCGAGATAGTGGGTTTTACTAGCGTTTAATGAAAGGCGATACATACTCAGCCATTTATTAATTGCTTCCATGCTCAGCAGGACAGAATTTCCAGTTTCAGGCCATGTGTTTCTACTCAAAACCACAACCTTATCATCAGCGTATGATATAAGTTTTGCTTTCCCATTTAAATAGTGCAATGAAATTATATAAGCTTGCAAAAGTATTGGACCAAGAACGGTTCCTTGGGGGATCCCCATTCTTATAGTCATAGTTTCACTTAAGGTATTGTTTATTTCAACACATTGTTCCCGATTAGTCAAGTAACTGCCAAAGACATCCAACACTGCTCCACGTATACCAAAACGTTCCAGTACGTTAAGAAGTATTGCATGGTCAACAGTGTCGAATGCTTTTACTAAGTCTAAATAAAAACACTGCAATGCATTTTTTGTTTTCATCAAGTCCCTCTGTAATACTTGTAATAACATTGTACATGGTATCAGTAGTAGCTATACCGGCGCGAAATCCATATTGGTGATTATGTATAATCTTATTTTCATAAAAAAATTGTACTAAGCGAGTTTTTAAACATTTTTCAGAGATTTTTCCAAAGCTGTTCATAACACTGAAAGGTCTGTAATTACTAATTTTAGTGTAATTAATAATAATAATAATAATGATATGAATCGGTATAATTATAGAAGACATGTCCCTTTTGCATGACTGAATAAATGTTTAAGGGGTCGGAGAATATATTGGTGGATCTGTTTAATTATTTCAGTGGTTATTCCATCTATACCAGGGGAACTGTTATTTTTCAGTGTAGATATATGCTCTATCAGTTCATTTTCTGTTATTGGATTAAGAAACATGGAATTGGGATTCATTTCAATATTTTCATTAATTGTTAATGAAGTGTCAATTTCTTTAATCATATGTAAGTCCACATTATTAAAATAATTATTACAATAATTTGCCATTAGTTTCGTAGCACTAAATGCAACACCATCTTCGTTAGCAATCTGTAAGATATTTTTATTGTTATTTCTTTCATTGGTAGCTTCTGATATTAGTTGGTACGTTTTTTTTATATCATTTTTAATTTGTTCAAGATAATAGTTATTTTTAGTTTTATTCAGTAGTTTATTTAGTTTATTTCTATAAGTTTTGCATTCTTGTTCTAATTCATATAAGAAGTGTTTATTTAGTTAATTTTTCAATTTATACCTATTTCTTATTGATATAAATAACCCTTTAGTTATCCATGGTTTAATTTTTATTGTTTTTTATGCCAAATTTTGTAATTTGGATTTTAAAATTTTAATTAATTTTTTATTTAATACTACATCCCAGTTTTCTATATCTGCAGTAAATTTTTTAATTTTTAAAAAAAATTTTTTTTTTGTTGTATAAAGTTTTTTTTGTGATTGTACTCTATATTTAGTGATACTGGATAGGATTTGTAATATTATACTTAAGAATATATTAATTAAAAATCAAATTTTGATTATTGTTAGATTTTTTTAAGGAAAATGTGATCAATGCATGACTTAGTTTCTGGGGTAATTCTTGTGGGATTCAGTATGTATGGTACAAATCCATATTTAGCAACCACAGACAGATATTTATTAACATAAACATCGTTTTCATTTAATAGATTAATGTTGATGTTACCAATAAGAACATCTCTTTTATTGGTCTATATTTTGTCCAGGTATGAATCTAGTTCATTAATAAATGAGATCAGGTTAGTTGAGCCTGTATAGGGCAATTATTCTACAGGACACATTATTAATTGTTAAATTTATGATACATAATGAGACACCACATATGGTTAGTTTGTAGGTTGAACTATTGTAGTTGTGGTTTGATTATATTAGAATCAAAACTCCATCATTTTTATTAAAATAACCGTCATTATGTATCGTCGTATATCCTGGTATATGAAGGTTATTTATACATACATTTTTAAAGCATTTGCTTAAAACAAAAACATCACAGGTTAAATTATGTTTCAATGAGTGCTATGAACTCATCGAAGTTTTTGTTAGCACTTCAAATATTAAAATGTGTAATGTTAAGCAGTTTAGTTTTTGACAGTACAAAATTTTCAGGTTCTACATATTCTCCTAGGTGGTCTTGTTCTAGTAAACTTGAATTTTCTAAGATAGTATCTTGATCCATTAGTACCATTAACTAGTCAATTTTATTTGTTGTCAAATTGATATGGAACTGTAGACTTGGACAATTCGTATCTGTCGAGTAATGATCAACACTATTTTTTAATTTGTATTTATCGTTGGATTTAACACAATTGGCACATACTTTTCTATTTCTGGACAGCTTTCTTGTTCATGATCTTTACTACATAGAGGACAGATTAGTTTGTTAGGGCAGTTTTGGTTTTTATGATAGAACTCTTGACATTGGAAATAACGTGGGACTGTGAGATCTTCAAAGACTGAGTAACGTTCCCAACCTATGAATACCTTTTTCAGTCACATTAGTTGTCTAAAGGTTGATGGTGAGCATTCTCCATAGACTGTTGACTTGTTATTTTTTCCTTTTTTAATAAATGTTACCTTGATTTCGTCCAGGGCTTCAATTTGTTGTTGAATTGAGGTTTCAATTCGTTCTTTTGATAGATTTTGTTGAAACATTGGTATTTTAATCCTTGGTTTCTTCATTTTAGACGCTTCTATATTGTACATATTTTCCATTTTATTTTTAACTTCATTTTCCAGAATTTCAAATTCTGTCTTGATTTTGCATTTGATGATGACCGATCCAGATTTTGTAGATTTCAAACTTCTAATGCCAATTTTTCAATCGGATGGATTGATAGTATTTATAATTTCATTCTTAGTTTTTTCCACATTTGGGGGTTCTTGGATTTTATTATTATATCAGGAGCGTTTTGTGGAGCTATGTTAGAAAATGTATTCGAGTTCTGTTGTAGAACCTCGGAGTAAGTAGGCATTGTTATGTAAGTGCGTTCCAGTTCATAGTTGTTAAGTTTCTCTTGTAACATTTTTATAATTTCATTCTTATTATTTCTTCCTTGTCTTTTATAGTATATTGCAAACTTTCCACATATTCATTGTTTCTGCATTTTTTGCAATTAAATATGAAAGTACGTTTTTGAAGTGGGATCCATTTTAGTTCGGATGCTGTTAGATCAGAACACTCTGTACAGATAAGATTTGGGCAGGAATCACAAGAAAAACAAGCCGATTTGACTTTTTTGTTGGTTGTTACCTTGCATAAAAAGCACTACATAGTTTGTTTTCATTATCATCCAGCCACTACACAAAAAGTCTGTTTTTTTTGTGGGACCTTTTTTTTATTTTATTTGCAGGTGTGAAGTTCCTTTGTGTGCACAATATAAGTGTAATTATCTTCTAATGTTTGAATGATTCACTTTATTAGTTACACAAACTTGTAGTATTATAACAGAACTTTGTGTGTGCGAAAATTCATAATTTACTGTTTAAATTAACCAATTTTCACGGAGCTTTCCGAGACACGTCGATTCAGTACAACTTTTCACAAAACAATGAAGATATAAATATTCTTGATATGTTTTTTATATTTGAACATCAGAATATCAAGTTGATTATAATTATATACATAACATTTTTCTGTTTTAAAAAATTTGCAACAAAACAAATTTGTTAATAATAATAATGTTGCATAGATACCTACTTACCTTTTTTTACAATATATTCCCTTTCACTTCTAGATCACTGTTTCTACCGAATTGAACTATTAACCAATCTTGTTTGAAGAACAAATGTGAAATGCCCCTTTCTTTAAAAAACAAGTCAGATCAATATAATTTTTTATTTATGTCCGGTTTCCAACAAAAGCGAACGATTTTTCTACTTACTCCCTTTGTTTTTCATTCTTATCGTTTATCGATAAGCCGTCTTTTACTATAAGCACATGTCGCAGAAGTTAATTACTTTCCCTCCTGTTTTGCCTCCCTTTGATTTGGCCGCCTGTGTTATTTGCACACATTCGCCACATAGTGCAGTACTGCAAATCATACAAAAATTGAATTTTCATAAGTTTTGCGTGAAAATTCCTACTGTGAGGGTTCCTTAGGATTATTAAATAAATTGCAAACAGGATCTTGGTCCTTTCTTGCATGACAGTATCATTGACAAAATTCTAGTAATTTTTCTACATTTTTTTTTAGACTCTAAAATATGTCATCAAAATATAGAAGAGGATGGAACAGCTTGAAAAGGGACAATAATAAAGGAATGGACCTACAGTAACTACTAATTCGAAGTATTGTCAGGTGATGCAGAAACTCCCTCATTGTAAATCTAATTCAAAATTTTATCCTTTTGAATCCGAACAGATATTTAATGAAAGACCTGATACTGAAAAACTACTCCAATGCAGTTTTTGTCCAGACAGTTTTGTATTGAAACAGACATTGTTGGATCATGAGAGAGCTCATTCAGCTGAAAAACCATTTCAATGCAGAATTTGTCTAAAATCGTATTCTCGAAAGACACATCTTGCTACACACGAGATAATTCATACGGGCGAAAAACCATTTCAATGCAAAATTTGTCCAAAATGGTTTTGTCAAAAGAGACATCTTGAGGAACACGAGAGATTTCATACAGGTGAAAAACCATTTCAATGCAAAATTTGTCTAAGATCGTTTAGCAGGAAGAGGGTTCTTATGAAACATGAGATAACTCATACAGGGGAAAGACCATTTCAATGCAAAATCTGTTCAAAATCGTTTCCTCACAAGGGACATCTTGCGGAACACGAAAGAATTCATACAGGGGAAAAACCATTTCAGTGCAAAATCTGTCTAAAATCGTTTAACACTAAGTCGGATCTTACGAGACACGAGAGAATTCATAGGAGAAAAAGGATATCAGTGCAAAATTTTTTGAAAGCATTTAAAAAAAAGGGCATCTTAAGATACATGAGAGAACTCATTCAGGAAAAGGGCCAGTTCAATGCGAAATATGTTTCAAATTGTTTAGCCGCAAGGTGAATCTAACGGTTCATGAGAGAACTCATACAACTGAAAAACTATTTCAATGCAAAATTTGCCCAAAATCGTATAGAACGAAGTGGCATCTTACAAGACATGAGAGAATTCATCCAGAGGAAAAACCATTTTAGTGCAAAATTTGTCTAAAGAATTTTGCACAAAAAAAAACTTGTTGGATCACGAGAGAATTTATATAAAAGCATAAAAGGCAAAATTAACGAATCATGAGTGAATTCATACAGGAAAAAAAAATGCAAAATTTGATAAAAAGGCACATCTTACGCCACATGACAGAATTCATACAGGGGAAAAACCATTTCTACGCAAAGTTTGTGAGCAAAAGATGCATTGTCATAGTTTCTTGAAGAATTCAATGAATGCTTTCCTGTGAAAAAGATCAAATCAAATATAATGAAAAGTAAACCAATTGATGACCCCCAAGTGAAAGAGTGCAAAAACCCCCTTGATATTTTTTTCACCGTTAGTAAAACAGATAAGCGCTATGAACAATATATACAAACCAAAAAAAATAAAACTAAAAGTTTGTACAAAGTAGATCAAAAAAATATCAAAATTAAATCAAAAGTTCTGATGATAAGTCAAATACGATGTGGAATATTGTGAAGTACATTAGAGGTTATAGTAAATCTGAGACATGTATTGAAATAGCAGGCAAAGCAGAAAACATAGCTGAAGAGTATAGCAATTTTTTAACAGATGCCGTGGAAAGCTTGAAGGGAAAAATAGATAAACAAAACACCCACTTTGTAAATAGAATTAGATGTAACAGTAAGTCTAAGTTTATAGAACCAATAACTGAAAAAGAAGTAGTAGAAATTGTAAGAAAATTAAGAATAAAATGAGCAGTGGAGATGATCAAATCCCTACTAGAATGATAAAATTTATAATGTATATATCAAAAGTTCTAGCTTACATTTTGATAATTCTTTTCAATATAATATTATTCCTGAAAAACTGAAAATTGCAGTAGTGAAACCGTTTAAAAAAAGAAAGGTGATCCCAACGAAATTTGCAATTATAGACCTATAAGCCTTTTTACCATCCTTTTCCAAATTATTCGAAACAGCAATGTGCAATCGGCTCATTAATTTCTTAGTAACGAATAAGTTACTGAGTAATGCCCAGCATGAGTATCAATAAGGAAAATCTACAACGGCAGTATTCCAGTTCGTTCAACATATACTGAGTGCGTTAGAAAACAAAAATGTAGCAATAGTACTTTTCCTAGATCTTTCAAAAGTGTATGACTGTTTAGACCATGAAATACTACTGGACAAACTGGAGGCATATGAAGTAAGAGGTAAGCCTTTAGAATGGTTCAAATCTTGAAACATCACTTCTCTTTGACATCAACATGGGAGTGCCCCAGGGCAGCATTACTGGTCCCATCCTATTTATAGTATATCTCAATGATATGCTTGATATCCTGACCGCCACTCTGATTGTAAATTGGTAAATTATGCTGATGATACAAACATCATGATTGAGGAAAAACAGTTTTCAACTTTGTTAGAGTACTCAAATTTAATGTTAAAAAATAAACAACTGGTTCTCAGAAAACAAACAATTTGTAAATGGAGAAAAAACCAAAGTAGTTTTTTTTACAACTAGAAACTCTTGTCAGGAAGTGCCTAGTCATATTACATTAAATGATCAAAGTTTAGAAATTGCTCATAGTACAAAGTTATTAGGAATCAATATAGACCGTTACCTGAGTTGGAATGTCCATGTTGATGAAGTAGCTAGCAAACTGAGTAAAGTGTGCTATGCGATAAGAATACTATCCAATTATTTGAATCTATTTATTCTCAAAGGTGTGCCATGCAAACTTCGAATCATGTCTAAGGTATTGTATATTGTTATGTAGCAATAGTTAGTTAGTTATTTATTATCCAAAAAATAATTTTAACAATAATATTTAATCTGAAGTATAGAGAATCATGAGGGAGTAAGTTTCGTTCTGCTAAAATATTACAGTTAGTTGCAGTATATATTCAAGAATGTTTTTTCAGAGTATTTACCAAAACATTTAAAATACCAGAAACTTGAACTATGAGTATCCTATGTATATAGACTGACGTTGACTGAAAAAAATGCTTTATATAGTTCTTTGAAATTCTATAACAAGTTACCAGTAAGAATCAAATCTATTTCCTCTCCGAATGTATTTAAACAAGAAATTTGGAAATTTTTCATTAATTTAGAGCCATACTCCATAACACAGTATTTAGAGTCACATATAAAATGATTTTTTCATACCTATGTGAGTGTATGGAACTCTATGTGTGAACAATCTCATATATATCTACGTAATCTTTTATTATACATATTTATATAGTATTTTTGTAATGGTTTAGTTACATTGTGTTGATGCCTATTTGTCTCAATCATCTTTTACAGGTTTCATGTTTGTATTTGGTTGTTTTTTTCAAATAAAGATTATTATTATTATAGATAGATAGTTTATTTCTTGTCTGCCACATTACATGTAGGTTCATCTGATGAGTACAATATCTTTCGGTAATATTCATAAATAGATAATACAAATACTATACAGTATCGGAAAGTATTTATCTTGGGTATGGTGGTTTCATGAGAGCGTAAAGAATAGCTTGCTATATGTTGAGAGAGCATTACAATTTCTCCTCGACTCACTCGAGGAAGGGATATCGACGTCACGACACAGAGATAGGAGAGTCAGGGCGGTTAGCTCAGGACGTCAGTATCATACCAGCAGCAGTCGGGAGAATGTGTGAGCTGCAATGAAGAAGAATTTTTACGATAATTTCACATCAGATAATTTGAACAAATTAAACTGAATCATTGATTCGATTTAATCTGTCGGACGACAGGTAGATCAAAATATCTTTGGTGCCGTGGTGGCGGGGAAAACAAAAGAAAATTCTTAAACACAAACAAAAGCAAACGTTATTTCTGTAAGAATAAAAACAAAAAACTTATTTCTAACAGAAAAACAATTATTTCTTGAATGGAGAGAAAAAAATATTTACAAGAAAAGACAAACCAAATTAAATATTTTGTGTACGTAATTATTTTATTAAATGTTCGAACAAACCACCATTTTGGGCCAAACAATAGCCGAATCTATTGTACAATTCTGTTCTGGTAGCCGCAAGGGTAACTGGTGTTACCTCAGCACACAACTGAATAATTTTTGCCCTCAATTCATCTAAATTGGTGGCACGTTCGAACTCATGCCGATATACCTCCAATTTTAGCATGCCCCAGAAATAAAAATTGAGAGGTGCTACATCTGGTGATCGAGGTGGCCAGTTGATTGTACCTCGCGTACAAATAAACCGATCAGGAAATAATTGATTAAAAAATGTAACCACTGTGCCTGCATTGTGGGCAGGACAACCATCTTGTTGAAACCACACATCGTTAAAGTCAATTGGAAGAGCGCGAACTGCAGGAATAATTTGATTTTGCAAAAGTTGCAAATATTTTCCTGCATTTAAATTCCCTTCAATAAAAAATGGGCCTATGACGTGATCGCCTAAAAGTCCCATCCACACATTTAATTTTCTTAGGTACTGTGCCTTCACAGCAATACTCAAATGTTTATTTTTACGAGACCAATAACGTACTACGGATGGGTTGTGTTTTCGATGAATGGAGAAGGACGATTCATCGGTAAATAACACCTTTTTCAGAAAGTCATCATTTACACGAAATGCCCTATTGCATTTTCGACCATCGTTTCACAAAACTCCATACGTCTGAAATGGTCTCCAGGCAAAAGTTCTTGTGTGGTCTTGACTTTGAAACAATGATAACCGTTTCTCTTCCAAATATTCCTTACAGTTCTTTCATTCAAATTCACTTCGTCGGCGATCTGTCTACTCGAACAAGGTGTCGTTTCTGCCAATGCTCACACTTGTGTTTCTCTTATTTCCCGTTCCTCGGGTATTTGTCTAGGATGCGGTGGTGGATTTGTGAGACAACATTTTTTGCAATGTGCTGCCACACACCCAAAATTCTGAAATTTATTAATAATTGAAAGGACAGTCGCTTCCGTAGGTACTGGTCTATCTGCAAAAGCCACTATGAATAGATTTCTAGTATCTTGTACGAAAGTACCACTTAAGGATCTGTACTTTCTCTGAGGTTGTGTAAATAGGCGGCATGTTTCAAAAGGTAATAATTCTTGTATGCAACCACTCCATGTGAAATAAAAAATACAATTGATAAAACATCGCAGAAACCTGCTCCAGGTATTGATGAAATCCATGGTAAAGCTGTGAAAATAGTCAGTGATGTAATTTGCTTTCCGCTTTCTCATGTTATTAATCTATCATTCAGTGAAGGGAAGTACCCTGAAGACTTGAAATTATCAAAGTCAGTCCCAATATTTAAAAACAAAGGATCTAGGAAAGAAGTAAGTAACTATCGTAATATTTGCCTTCAATCGCAGGTTTGCAAAGGTCATTGACTATACATATAATATACGCCTAAAAGATTTCCTAGATAAAAAAAAGCTCATGGCAGATTGTCAACATGGCTTCAGAAGTAAAGGTCGACTGAATCTGCAATAACAGAACTATGCCAAGTCTATGAATATCTGAATCAGAAAAAATCCTATAGCTCTACTTTGATTTAAGTCGAGCATTCAATACAGTCAATCACAACTTACTTCTCGAAAAACTTTATCGCAGCGGTGTTAGAGGTGTAGCCAATGACTGGGCATCATCTTACTTACAAAATCGGTCGCAGATAGTTATGCTGGATTCTGTCAAATCCAATCCTCTGCAAGTTGCAATGGGAGTTCCTCAAGGATCATTCCTAGGTCCCCTGTTTTTTGTTATTTTCATGAACGATATTATATACTCTTGTACTTCTCCAAACAAAATGGTAATATATGCTGATGACACAAATCAACTGATAGCCGAAAATGATTTGGAAACATCTGTTAACAAATCAAATGATTGTGCACAAGAATTCCATCATTTGTGTTATAAGAACGGCTTATTGGTAAATATATCTAAAACACAGTATATGTTATTTTTACCAAAGAATGTTAGCTCGACTATAGTCCTTTGATCAAAATAGATCACATATCTATCAAGAGAGTGCTTGAAACTTAATTCTTAGGTGTCACTGTGGATCAAAAACTAACATGGGAACCACATGTAGATAATATTGTATCAAGACTGAGCAGCGTTTGCTTTGTTATCAGGCAACTGAGGAATACAGTATCTTTGAATGTGCTCAAACTTGCATATCATGGGCTAGTGCAATCCGTTTTAACTTATGGTCTGATTTTTTGGGGAAACTCAAGTCATGCCTGTAGGGTTTTTATAATGCAGAAAAAAATAATCAGATGCCTGGTGGGTGCGCACCCTCGTGAAAGCTGTCGACAAATCTTCGTCAAACTATCACTTCTCACCCTACCATATCTGTATATACTTTTATTAACAATAAATATGAAAAAAGATGAGTCAAACTTTATACGAAACAATATGATACATAATTATGATACCCGTCAAAGAGATGATCTCTACGTGCCATTCTCACGACTTGGTGTAGCACAAAACTCACATTCTCATCAAGGTGTAATCTGTTATAACTGTGTGGTTAGTATCCTAGGAAATATCAAGAACTTCAATGAGTTTAAATTAAAACTATTCAATTATTTGAGTACTAATGCTTTTTACTCGAAAGAATTTTTAGAATGTTAGTGATATAAGAGTATTCAAACTATGAATGTATTTAAACATAAATTTGTACTATAAATATTTTATCCTCTGCAGGTCTTGTATAAAGTCTGATTGTAATTGACTTGAATGAATGTATATTTTTTATAATGTTAGAATTGTGAATGTATTTTAAAATGTGTGAATTTTTTCACTTTTAAATATTGTATCTGTTTGACTAGTCTGATAAGTTTTTGTACTACCTGTGTAAAAATTTCAATGATGAATAAATTATCTATCTATTGTCACGGTCTTTTGTTTTCGCAACCACGGCTCGGCAAGAATGACTCGAGTCGCTGTGCGCTATGTCGAATTGCCATGTGGTCAGTTAATGTGTCGGGTGGGGTAACAGGAGGGGCGCACAGCAGTGCGTCTCTCTTGTTTATGTGGTATTATCATATCATTGCGTTCCTTGTTGCTCGTGTAGATTTCTGTCTATACCCCAGATAAATTGTTTCCGATACTGTATAGAGTTTGCCAGGCTGTTTAAAGATGCATGAGATATAAGATCATTTTAAGGATATCAAGTATATTTGAAATTCAAATATGTCATAAAAACTATTTGAAATTAGGTTTTTTTTAAAGTTCAGTCTCGAATCTTTCCAGAGATTATTTTTTGAGAGATTCAGGCTGTAAGTTGTAGATATGACTCCCACTATGTTTCGGAATTTTTTTGTACTCCATATGATGGAACTTTTCCAGTAGATATTGTTGTGGTTTCTAGTAGTGTATTTGTGGATTTCCAAGCAGTCTTGAGGTAGTGTTTGCTTTTGTGGATGTGTCACAATATTTTCAATATGTAAATACAGGTTACTGTCAATATTTTATGTTTCTTGAAATGATTTTTACAGGTATCTTGATACTTTAGGTTGAAAATGAGGCGGACAATACGCTTCTGTAGATTAAAGATATCTTAGTAGCTTGGCCCCAAGAGATTATGTTGAAAATTCCAGAGCATAGTACGTTAATTAGACCTTGTTCATGAAGATATTTTTTGAGGGAGACTAAAGCAAAATACATTTTCTGGAGCTTGTTACAAAGGTGATTTATTTGGTCGATCCAAGATAATTTCGAATCAACAACGGTGTCCAGAAAGTTGAGAGTGTTGACTGCCTGTATATTTGAATTATCAAATGTTATACTCGGGTCAATGATAGGTGATTTATATTTACCTGTGAATTCCATATAACTGTATGTTGCAAGTTAACTACAAGGTGGTTTATTTCACACCATAGCGAAAACTGATTGCTATTTTAACTCTATGGGTAACCTCCTCATGAGAGTTTCCTGAGACTACCACCTCCATCAGTATATATAAATGCCCTGCCTTCCTCAAAAAAATTCAGGCAATTTCAGTTGGTAGGCCCAAACAAAACCCATGTTGATGTGGGGATGGTAATTTGAATTTATCAAAAAAGTTCATCAGCCAAATAGATCTGTAGTTTTCTACCAGTGTCGGATCACCTTTTTCAAGGATTGGTGTACTCTTTGAGATTTTTTATTAAGTCCGGAAATTTTCCTACTTTAGCTGAGTGATTCATCAAGAGAGTTAGATATGGTGCTAGTTCATGCACATATTCCTTCAGGAGTGATAACGGAACTTCATTCAAACCTACAGTTTTTTTGTTTTTAGGTCTTTTATGATATCTCGATTCCATGTATTTCAAAAAGTGTGTAAAACATAGTATTTACAGAGGGTTTCATGGTCGTACAACAGGGAGGAGTTGTGACACATAAATTACTTCTTACCAGGTCAATAGCAGATGTTAATTTCACGAAGATATCAGATATTTTTTTAGAGTCATCTGTTGTTTCATTGTTTAGTTTGATATGCATATTATGAGTGTATATTTTTTGTGTGTTTAATTTGGGTTGACTATTTCCTATAACATTTTAGTTTGTTTTTTGAGTTTTCAATCAGGGCAGAGTAGTGATTGGTTCTCTCTATTTGAATCTGGTTGTTTAGAGTATTTCTCATGGTTTTGTATTTAGATTGTATGCTCTCACCATTTGATAGTTTTCGAAGCCAGTTTAGGTCTCTAACTTTATTACTCAGTTCAAGAGTTTCAAAAGAATAGTTAGTGTTTAGCCCTACTGTTTGATATTTTGATTTTTCTTTTTGGATGAGAAGTCTCAAAACACCATGAAAAATGTTGCCAAAAATGGTTGAACACTTCGTTGATATCCCCTGTAGAATCTAATGTAAGTTTTTCTTTAGTAGAAAGATATTTGAATTCAGATACCGCTCATGAGTGTGAAATTCTTTTTTGCACACACACACACACACAATGTATCTGGTTTTTGGAGTGCGTTTGAAGGACAACTCAATGATTTTGCAAGAGGGTCTGAGAAACCCAGAGTTTCAACATGAAATACTTCTTCCAGATTAGATATTATGTAGTCAATTTGACATGAGTTCATTTTCCCATCAGGATGATAAATCATTCTTGTGAACTGAAAAGTATGATTGTTTAGTTGAAAAGATTCTATCACATCCAAAAAAGCTTTTGTTTCGTGACAGTTGGAGTGTTACCCATTGACATTGAGATCTCCACTTAGAATTATGGTACGAATTTTTTTGAGACCATACCCCAGAAGATCGACTAATTTATTCAGAAACTCTTGACGGTCTATAAATAGATAATAATAAGCAGGAGTCACCTCCCTAACTTACCGGCGGAACATTCAAAGCACATTTCACTAGAATATTTTCGAAAATTGTTTTTTTCTTCAGTCAGGAACATGCACTTCATCCCCAAAGATTGTTGACCTTCCGGGTAGACGTTTTTTTTCTGCAGAAACTTGAAACCAGTTTATACCCTTGGATGTTCATGTCAGGAAGACTGTCGCTATCTAAGCAGTGTTCGGTAACACACATAAAATTGGGAGAAAATTGATAGCATGTCACTTCCAATTAATTAAGCTTATTTTTTAGACTTTGTACATTTATGTTCAGAAGTTTGAAACTTGTTTCATTTGAGTTACTTGCAGATTCCTTGGAATTTATTGTCTGGTGCTGCTGAAATTTTTCTTGAATTGAAAAGCTGCATTGCTGATTTCTCAGGCCAAATGGATGGATCCTAGATTTTATCAACATCTTCGATGGAGAATGATGTCTTGAAAGAGATATATTCGGGGGTTTTATTCCATTCCTCACATTTAAAGTTGATTTGAGGGGCAGTTACTTTTAGAAATTCGCTGAGATTGTCAGCTGTCATATCTGGGTGCATTCGGCTGACGTGGACATGCCCCAGTGTTGGAAGAGTCTTGAATAATGACCTTTTTTTACTGGCTCCAATAAAAGGTTGTTGTGTTTACTTGGATGAGTATTGTTTATTTTCTTGGAGGTCATTGCCCTTGCAGCAGCTCACAGTTCACTTGTTCAGTGTTGATAATTTGTCTTTGGGTACCTGTACCCTTTTTATTGAATCAGTATTGGTTCGTTTTGAACTTTTTGTGTACCGCTCGTGGAAGGCATGAGTTTTTGTACATAGGAAACTCTACCACTTGTGTTTGGAGTCGTAGTATTCGTCGAGGTTTGATTTGTACTTAAAATTGTAAATGGAAAGGGCTGCCCAAATTTGTCGAGATGGTTGTTGTCTTTCAGGACAAGTATTAAATCTTCTTTCTTCTGAAGAATAGACATTTCTGATTGTAGCGAGAGAACATCCGCTTTTAGTTTATCACTGAGCACTGTTTCACCTGGATAACGGGAGGAGTCATTTTCACTTGGATTCAACCTTACACTGAGTGCTTCCACAAAACTTGTTAATAATTGGCTATGTACAGACGAAGGTAGCCTGAAAGACACACCTTTTGTCGCCGCCACTTTGGCAATATTGACCAGTTCATACTACACGAGAAAATACATTTTGTGTACCCTGTTTGAGACATAGATACGTTGATTCAATACTTTTCACAGTAAAGTTAATTGCAAAAAGCGATATAAATTTTCAGAATTGCTTATTGGAAAAGTTCAAGAGTACGACTAGTGAATCGCTATACTAGCTTGGTATTAATAATTTCAGCACAGAAAATGATTCAATAAACAAAGCTTAGCTAGACTCTGTTTTTTCAGGTGCATACTTATTGGAATATTGAAAGTGGGTTTGAGAATTTTAATAATGGAAATGTTATGTGGAGTTAGAGAAAGATGAACATCAGTCTATTGTCAGATTGAAAAATAAAGACAAATTAGAGAGAAGTCGATTATTGATAAAAAGAGCGCAAGTTTCATGGTGGACGTCGTTTGGGCGCAATAAAACTATAGGTTTGTGAGAAGTGTTCATATAATTCTGGTAATTTTTCGTTTTTATGGGAAATCTAGAAAAAAATCGCGATCAGTTAATAAGTTCGTCGAAGTAGATTTCTGCGAAAGGTGTAGATCTTGGTAAGAGAGGTTTGAGAACCTCTCGTGACGATCGTGGAAATAGAAACAATTTCTGTACCAAGTTATGGGAAAGATTTAGGGAGAAAGAAAAGTAACTTATTTACCATTGGTGAGTTATGTTTATGGTTATGAGATTAACAATCGCATATTACAGCAATCTACCCAATTGGACTTCTAACCGTACTTTTCAATACTTGCATAGAATAAAGTCAATTTCCAGATGCTTTTGAGATAATAAGGGTCGTCCCTCCTGTTTTAAAAAAAGGTGATACTAAAAAATCAGTCATACAACTATTTCCATAGAAATAACCTGCTGACCCCAAATCAATTTGGGTTCAGGAAGTAAACATCAACGATATATGCATTTAATCATTGAGGGATTTGAAAAGGGTGAACAAAATACAGCTGCTCTGTGCGACTCGACCAAAGCTTTCGATTGCGTGAATCAGTACATTCCTATCAGATATCTTGAGAAGTAGTAGAGGGATGCCCCTTTTCCCCTCCTTATCCATCGAACAGACAACAATGTGTTGTGCTGGATCCAAATAACATGTCTATCTTGAAGTTCTAAAATGTGTAGTTTCTCAAGGTTCGGTACTAGGCCCACTTCTATTTCTCATTTATATAAATGACCTCTTATGTGTGTATCCTCATGTCTGTTGACCAATAAAAATATGGTTCAGGAAAAAGCTGAAACTTGGTTTAGATTAAATAATCTTACGATGAATAAGAATAAAACCCAACACATTATCTCAGAAGTAAACTTATTCAAATGAGAAATACATAGCTACCCTGTCATTCATGCCAAAATGAACTCGTCATTGAATTTACTATCTTTCACTAGGTCTTTGTTGATTTGGTTGATGTTTTTTTGTGTTTTTTATTCAATGTATTTTAATGAACATATAGTTTTAATCTTTAAGTCTAAGTTAGAAATGAAATTTTATACACTTTTCATGTAACCTATTGTCACTTATATTTTATTTGTATTCGAATGAATTCAAATAAAATGCAAATAAACTATTGATCTATTATTTTGCAAGTGAGGTGAACTCTTGAATTTTTTACTTTATTGCATATTGAAAGTTTACATAGAGGAAACATCCATCTGAGCTATTCAGAAATGGAGATGGATGATGATGGGGAATGGAAAAAAGTGAGGCGGAAACGAAAAACCAAATTAAAGGCTGATCCAAAAAGACATAAAATCTTTACTACAAGTGAAAACAATAATATTAAAAACTACAGAGATAAACAATACCCCACAAAAACAGTCGTCGAATAAAAAACAAACTATAAGAAATTATTCTCCTAGAATTCATGAGATACAATAACTGCAGATACAGGGTGTAACAGGATTGAGTTCTGCAACCTTTGGGAGAAACTGTTTCCGGATGCTGATGATGAAATTATCCAAACAAAAACAGGCTTACTACTGAAAACCAATCAAGAGAAAGTCCCTTTGACTGGAACCTTGAAAAAGCTTGTAGACCTTAAGAGGATAAGTAACTTCAATGAAACCAGCCCATATAGTAAACTGACAACTTCTTCTCATTCTCCTACTTACTCTGTTGTCATAGCTTCAGTTGAGTTAGAAATCAGTGATGATGCTGTCAGCCACCACCTTACTAAACTGAGACTAGAACACCGTTTCTGTAAAAGAATAACGTCACAAGCAATCAAACAGCCAACAACACTTATCAGAATTATTACTGGTTTTCAGAATTCATCCGAAAAGCTCCTTAAAGATGGATTCTATTTCAAATATCACCAATACCCAGTATACCCCAAACCTCCCCTCCATGTCTTCTCTATTCCCACACTACGGAACTCTACAACACCTCACCTAAATGACTCTAGGTGTTTTGGAGCTCACCACTCTACAAGATGTACATCTACCCTTCCACCAAAATGTACAGGTTGTGGCTCTGAAGAACATCAAGCTTGGTCATATAAATGCCCAAAAGACCCACTGCACCTATAGAAGGAGTTGCCAGTGACAGAATAAAAACTTTTCACAAGAAACCCCAAGGAATAGAACCAATCAAGAGGACGTCAAGAATACAAACCCAGTCACCATCCACGACATGATTATAAACATATATATCAATGAGCTGAACGAACCAACAAATTGCAACAGAAATGAACTCCTCCAAAAACTTTGACGCAAATTTGCTGACAATTTCAATGTTGACACGCAAGCAGTTTTCTCTGGAAGTAGAGTATATGTTTTAATTTTCGAACTCGGCTCTGATGAATCCTCTCCTACTGAACCAATCAATAGTGAAAATAATATTCAGTATGTACAGTCCCAACCTTATTACATTTTTCTATTGCAACATAAACAGTTACCTCAGGAGAAGGCATTCCATTAACCATTACATTGAAAACAACAGTATCTATTATACTTCGCAGATACAGAAACCAAGAAAGAGAGCAACACTTCCTACTATCATCCAAAGGAACGGTTTCCAAATAAATAATAAAACTAGAGGAGGCTCGCTTGTTCAAGCAAAACCAAATATGAATATTGGCAAGGCGAATTGTCCAGTAATGAATGATCAACTCACCGAATGTAATAATAATAATAATTTTATTTTCCTTTTTGATAGAGAGTACATCTATATAGGAATGGTCAGAAACATTTAGATCAAGTAGAAATTTTTTTATTGTAAATTTGAACAATTTTTCATTGTTAAATTTTAAATGGGGAGTGCATTAAAAAAAATTTTTATTCTTCACAATTCCATTCCTGAAATAAACTGTAATATATATATATATATATATATATATATATTGTTAATGTTCAGTTAATTGAAAATTGATAATATTATTTTATTTATTTTAATTTGCTTTCGAATATTATTTTTGCCCCATTGGGATTGTTATGGTTTGATAAATTGAAAATGTAAATTGTTTTTATTTTGCCCCACGTTTTGGGTGCCAATTGTTATGTTTTGATAATTGTAAAATAGAAATTGTTTTTATTGAATGAAAATTGCTAATATAATTTTTTTACTATTCTTTGAGAGCCAAATTTGTTATGATGTAAATAGATATTTCTGACCCTGTAATAATAATTGTCAGCGAACGTCACTGTTCTCTCGTCACGCTACCAACAATTATTATTTTCTTCGCCACAGCTAACAACAGTTGGTACGCCCTTATCTCATATAGTCGGTTCAAAAGGAATTTGGCCACTGGTGGCTAACTTCAGTTTATTGAATGATCTTCATTATGTTAGTTGATCATTGTGAGAAAATAAACAAACCAAATATCAAAAAACAATTATCTCCTTTATTCAGGAAGACTTAAAAATACCTGGCCTACGAGAAATAACCTATGCTAGAGTGAATCAAACAATTATTCACGGATAATCATAAAATGCATATCATGGATAGATAAACAGAACCTCACTTTTTCTGTGAGAGTAATTTTCTGTTATTGTTCATAAAAAGTGACATAGAGTTCATCGAATGTGAAAAATGTTATATGTGAAATAGTTCAGGACCGGGAAAGCACTATTAAAGGTTTTATACCTGGTTGGAATGTTGGTGTTCACAACTATACCATAAAAAAACAGGAAGTCTCCTCTCTCCAGCCTTCGTTAGGACTGCAAAAACCATGTGTCAGGAACGTATCGATGCGGGACTCAGCCTTTGGAATCGTGGATATGTGATATCATTAAGGTAATCTTGTTCTGTTAAGCAAATGATGGAATTATTCCATTTTTCTTTATGTGAAATTTTGTGCGTGCGTCCGCTTTGGAAAAATTCTCGATCTCCCGAAGCTTTGTTTTTCTCGTCGCTTCGCAACATCTTGCCATTGTTGTTGTTCCATTTGAAATTTCGAATTCGCGCACCAAATTGTCACTTTGCACTGTTTATATTAATGTTGCACAATTTATACACACAATTAAATTCCCATTCTTATCATTATTTACAAGTTTGAATGATAATTGCTTATGATACCTTCTCTTTGCCATTCTCTCACAATTTCCAACTTTACATCTGATCATCTCTTCTCTGATTGGCTATCTTTCATAAAGACGTTTGCTGTTCTCTCATTGGCTAACTTTTAGTTTGCTACAATTTCATGTACAGAGTGTTTCAACTTTATAAATGTGTTGATTACTTTTTATTCATGATAATTTTGTAAATCTTGACTTTTAGTTGTCTTTTGAGCAATTATGAGTTATGATAAATTCGATAGTGTATATAATTGACTGTTTTATAGTACTTTGACATTTTTATCATACCTAGGCTCATAAAATACATTGAATTTTAAAAGTTATTTACAATCAAACTCTTGAAATTGGTAATTATTTATTCTTTTTGTGGTTTTTTTGTCTTTTAAAATTTACAACTGGCATAACATAACAATATATATATATATATATATATATATATATATATATATATATATATATATATATATATATATATATATATATATATATATATATATATATATTTATATTTAGTGAACTTCCAGATTCGAAGAAAATGTCTCCACCCAATAGTGCTTGCACCACTATTCTATCATTATAGGAGACCTCAATGCAAATAATAGATATAAAAAAAGACAACTGAATAATTTTATTCAGAATTCTAACTTCAAAAGGTATGAAACAGCTCCCACATTCTTAATGCTAAAGAACCAGGATTTAATGCCCGATGTTTTTCTCCACACACAAAATATCACACTGAACATCCTAAAAGTAAAGGAAATCCGAGATTTAGGTTCAGATCATCTGGGTCTGGAACTCACAATCGATCTCAATAAACAAGTTCAAAATGAAGAAATACTAAAATACAATTTTCACAAAATCAACCTTGAGAAGATCAATGAGGATATAGTAAACTACCTGGGATCAACAGACCAAACAACTCATAACTGATTTTAATGAGCGGTAGACCTGACCAATATTTGAAAATATGCCAAAGAGAAGACACATTTTACACTCATGAATTACCACCCTTCATCATCAGCCTCATAAAAAAAAGGAAAATATACCGTGACTACAAACTTTCTGGTGACCGAAATCTCAAAAATAAACAGGTTCAATAAAAATATTCAAAAATTAATAGAGGAATACTGTATAAACAAATGCATTGATACATGCGAGGCTATAATCAGGACTTATTGGCAAGAAATTAAAAAACTATCAAATTACAAAAATAACTCGGTGAGTAACACTAAACCTTTAGAAATCAATGGTGAAATATTTGAAACTCCCAAGGAAAAAGCAAAGGTCTTCGGTGAACATTTTGAGGAGGCATATACAGAAACTAAGATATAAATTTCGACAAAACTTACTAGCAAAATGTGGAGTCTTAGGCTGCTGAAGAAGAACACAACATTGGCAAAGATGAATACTATGACATCGTAAATCAAGGAAAAAATACATGTCCTGGCCATGAATTTTTAATCAAGAACTTTTTAAGGAAACTCGATGGAAGAATACACAAGTACATCATCAGAATATACGAATTTTGCCCCAAAACTCACTACATTCCTGGAAGGAATAATTATAACAATCCCCAAAAGTGGTACAGATCATAGCAAACCATAGAATTTCAGACCAATCACTCTCCCATCTGTCCTACTCAAAAACCTGGAAAAAATAATTAGAAATCGATTAGAAGCGTCCATAGGAAACAAAATACCAGGCTATCAATTCGGCTTCAAGGCCCACTCAACAATTCATCTGCTGACAATACTTACCAATAACATAGATACTACCAAGTTGAACGGGAAGAGGACAGGGGCCTTTTCTTGGACATAAATAAAGGTGGGTTTAATGCACAAACTCTTCCAGATGACATGTCCCACATATATTATTTTCATTCTAAGACTAAAAGTCAAAGTTGGTGATGCCGTCTCAGGTTAGTTTGTTCCACAACACATACTCACACGGTCACCTCCGAAAACATCACACCAGGAGTCATGGACAAAAACGTGACCATCCAGGAATGCCCAACCACTTCAAAGGATCCACACCCCTGTACAATCAGTGAGACAAGTAGAAGAAATAAAATCCTCATCTGTGGTGACCAGTATGCGATAGGCTTTGCTAAAGTTTTGAACAAGTCATTAAAAAACAAAAATAGTGTTAGTGAATTAGTTTCCCCTGAATGTGAACTTTCGGAGCTTACAGACAACTTATTCCTAACATCAGTGGAATATGGACAAAATGATATGCTGATCGTTATGTTCAATACTAGGTGAGTAATAACAAGAATCTACACCGCTTTTTGAAAGATACCCTAGGCCTTAGTAAGACTACAAACGTGTTGATCATTTCCCAATGTAATTGTCTTCAGGACAAAAAGATCAATAACATTATTTACAATCGTATGACTTCTTTCAGAAAAACCAACACTAACTGTTCTCTGAGCTTCTATGCTGATCAAAACACATTTGGAAGTAAATTTGATATACTGAGTAAGATCAAACACTCAATAGGTTACTATGAGAGGAGCCAATCAACCGTCTTAAAAACAATCAATAGAATAGCATTTAGCGATGAATCTTCTTCTGTGAGTAACTTATTTGAATTAACGTCTATAAGCCTAAACAGCAGCAAATCAACAATCCCTGATATATTTATACGAAATAGTTAGCAGTAATGTACCTGAGTGTGAAAATGGTGATGATTTTTTATACAGGGACAATCCTTATTTAAAATTGACATGATACTACTCAACATTCAGTCACTCAGAAACAAAACTGATGAATTATATATTTTATTAGAACACAACTTTCCCTAATATAGTAATACTTACTGAGCATTGGTTATTTACTGATGAAAATATCCATCTACCCGGCTATTTACCTATAGCTAAGTACTCCAGAAAAAGTGAGCCCACAAATAAGGGAACAACACATGGTGGTACAATGATTTATATTAAAGACTCGTTTTTGAAAAAACATAAATTCTCTGAAATCGACAGATATAATACGTTATTGGAAGAAAAGGAATTCGAATTCTTTCTAGTTCATTGTAAGGAGCTAAATATTTATATTATATGTGTATATAGATCGCCCTCATCAAATATTAATGTATTTTTCGAAAAACTGGAAATTATATTGTCAGACTTGCCTTTACAGTCCTTAATCATAGTAGCGGGTGATCTCAATATAGATTACAGTGATACGTACAATAATAATGCACAATCACTGATGAATATTCTAGAATCCTTTCAGCTAAAAGCGCACGTGACTGTACCAACACAAGGAATCATTAATTGATTATGTTTGTAGCAATCTCGATAATATGATAACCAAAGTAGTTCCCTCTGGAATATCTGATAATGAGGCCGTATATAGTTGTACTACTATAAATATTAAACAAAAAAATAAAAATAAAACTTTTCATTATGGAAGGCTTTATAGTAAAAAAAACTTTGAAAAATTCTACAACTACTGCTCGCAGACCAACTGGAATAGTACACTTACTACAGAATGTCAATTTGAAGCATTCTATAATCGACTGCTTGAAAACTTCCACTGTGCTTTCCCTATTCAAAAAATAAAACAAAAGAAAAACACCATGGATTACATTGGGTATTGAAGTATATGCGTCCAACCTACGATCATTGCATACTATAAAAAAATCCACTGAAGAAAATTTTTTTATTGACTACTATTTGAAATATAGAAAAGAACTATATTACAGATCCAGAATAGAAAATGCCAATAATCCTGTAAAAGAAACCTGGAGAATCATAAATGATCTTAGAGGAAAAGCGAATGTGCACACATCAACCCTAATGAATCCCGTCACCCTCAACTCACTATTGCAACCTTTCTGAACGCATAACTAGTATTATAAGAACGCCCCTCGATCCTCTTGAAAATATGCGCCCTATTGAAATAAAGCATGAATTCCAGCTAACATACACAAACACTCACGAATTGAAATCTGTTATAAATAACATAAAAAAGAAAAATACATCCGGAATTGATGAAATAACAGCAAAGGTCCTCCAAAATCTCCCTGACTCAGCAATAACAGTACTTGTGCAACTAATAAATGAATCGTTTAGAACTGGGAAATTCTTAAAAATTCATTAATTATTCCGATTTACAAAGGAGGAGGAGACTCTACTGACCCAAATAATTATCGTCCTATTGCACTAATAACCACTTTGGCAAAAATAATAGAGAAACTGGTAAAAATTCGAATGGTTGAATACTTAGAAGTGAATAATATATTAGTCGAACAGCAATTTGGGTTTCAAAAAAAAAAGATTACAAATGATGCTCTTTTCTCCTTCATGGACAAAGTGTACTCAAGCCTAAATAGGGGGGCAGTTGCTGCAGCGGTATTTTGTGATTTCTCCAAAGCATTTGACTGCGTCAATCACAAAATACTGCTGCAGAAGCTACACCACTACGGCCTCACAAACAACACGCTTCAATGGTTTGAGTCATATCTCACCGATCGTGAACAAGCAGTCAAAACTGATTTTATATCAAAGACCGCAAGTATAAAACATGGAGTGCCACAAGGGTCGGTACTGGGACCATTACTATTCCTGCTTTACGTAAATGATATGGCTTCTCTTAATGTGAAAGGTACAATCACATTATTTGCTGATGACGCCACCATACTATGGCAAGAAGAGAATTATAACAGGTTACACATGAACCTTACAGAGGACATCCAAGTTATTAAAAATTGGTGTGAATCAAACCTCCTCTTCCTCAATATTAAGAAAACAAACATATTATCTTTTCAATGCAATATCCCCAATTTAGACATTGGTAATGAAGTGATTGTAAATAAAACAACAAGGTTTTTAGGCTTACACATTGATAACAAACTGATGTTTAGTGATCATGTAATGAATATGTGCAAAAAATTGGCATCTGGAAGCTTTGCTGTCAGAAACATTGCTATTGAATTAGGCTATGTTTCTGCCAGATCAGCATACTTTGCCCCAATTGAATCGCACTTACGATACGGAATAGCCTTTTGGGGGACATGCAGTAACCTTTTATTCCAGAGGGGTTTTGTTTTGCAAAAACGAGCCGTGAGATACATATGTAAAGCAAAGCCAAGAGACCCTTGTAAGGAATTATTCAAGAAATGTGACATCCTTACTGTAATTTGTTTGTACATTCTGGAAACGGGTTGTTTAATTCATAAACATAGACATACATTGCTACTTGTATCGTCTCAATACAACACAAGGCAGACTGGTCAGATGAAGTTGATAAGACCCCGCACTACTATGATTAAGGACTCAATTATATATACCGGAATCAAGATATATAACCACCTGCCGAACGACACTAAAATATATACAAGCAGCAAAAATTTCAGACTTAATGTTAAGACATTATTAACAGAAACCCCATTTTATAACTTGGATGAATATTTTTTACATATATTTTAATTTGTCACCAAAAGGGTAATCCAAGATTTCAATATGTAACTGGAAAAGTTTTTAAATGTTTTTAGATGTCCGTAATGTATTATACTCCTATATAGTAATGTTATAATTATAGTTAAATTCTTTAATATGTAGATAGTTTGTATTGTTCTCCTGTATATTCTTATTAATTTTAGGTTAACAAGCTTTGTCAACAAGGGTTATTCACTTATGACAATAAAGTATACTTTGAATTGAATTGAAGGGCTTCCACGGGGATCACCTCTTTCCTCCATATTGTACAACCTGTACTGTGAAGATATTTATAACCACCGACATCAGGACCCAGAACACTTCAACAACTCTTCCTACCTACTCCAGTATGCAGATGACACGGAAAACAGTTCAGAAAGCTACCAACAACCTTCAAAATCTCCTAGACTCCACTTACTCTTGGTTCAATAAATGGAAATTCAAACCTTAGCCCCAAAAATCCCACTTTATCCTAACACTTCCCACCTTAAATATGAATCAACACCGTATTTCCCCATAAACTATGATTGACTACTTGGGCATAAGATTCGACCACAAATTGAACTTCAACTGCCACACTCAAATTACAAAGAATTGCAAGAGATAAATACTTTCGAAATCTCTCTTATAAAAGAAAGGGAATCAACATTGATATGACAACTAGCCAAATTTACAAGATGATTTGCCGCCCAATGATCGAGTATGGTCACACAACACTCCTCAATCTGGTCTACAGAAAAACAGACATAATCAATATCTTACGTAAAAGAAGGGAACACAAACTAACCTAATTTGACTAACATTGCTAACCAAATTGATAGCTTCCAATCAACTTTACCAAATAACACCCTCAACAAAAGGCAACTATGTTAGCGGTTGACAGGCCGAGGTTATCAATATCGTTAAAATGAAAATCACTATCTGTTCAGGAATCACTATCTGTTCATATGATTCCCACATAAGAAGTTGAAATTACTCTATTTTAAAGTTATTTTTTTATTTGGAAATACAGGCCATTTTCGTATCTTGAACAGACATATGATTTTGGCACAAAATTAATTACCAATCAAACTACAAAAAACGGATCGGAATAAACTCAATTCATTGTGATACTCTCTGAAGAAAATATTGTCGCTTGAATACAGGTAAGATTTTGAGGTACAGGTACTTTTCTTCTGATCATTCCAGACCTCTCATCATCACTTGAGTTGGTGATTTTCTTATCAAACAACAATATGTTTGGAATTCATTATATTTAATAACAATCGACATGTCTCCGTCTATGGGTCAATGTTTGCTTTAAATGTTTATGCAGAATGTGAGCCTTATCCATGTTTTCCATGGAAAATAGTTTTAGTTTTGGATCTGATGGTTTTTATTAAAAAAAAGTGTATGTAGTTTTCCCTATTTGTATTATGTAATTTATTTGTCAAAAATAGTGAATTTCAGATGTTCTGGAAAAACAGTTTCATCAGACCCATTCTCAAATCATGTGATAAGTGTAGAATTACAGTTATCATCAGTTGTTCCCAAAATATTTGACTCTTATAAAACATGGTTTTACAAAAAGCAAATCTGCAGAATCAAGCAAATTCTGCAGACTTTACTATCAAAAAGATACATTAAACGCATTTGAGAGGTGGTGTCAGGTTCATTTAATTTACACTGATTTCTGAAAGGCGTTTGCTATAGTTGATCATGGAATATCAGTTCATAAATTAGAATCTTTTGGTTTTGTAGAGAGTTTGTTATATTGGGTTGATAGTTCTCTTGCACTTGGCAATTCAGTGCATCAGGATTAATAATTATGTATCATACTCAATTATGTCTGATCTGGTGTTCCCCAAGATAGTCACTATTAGAACTTAAATTCAACTACTTAGAAGAGACGTATTCAAACTGATTGAAACTCAAAAATACTTTAAATAACTATGTAAAGGGGTTTTTCCCCCTACTATCAAACTTAGGCGCCTATCACTGTTCTCGGGCGCCACCTTTTGGTTTATAGTGGAAAAGGCCACTTTTGCTCCGGGCAGTCTCAGTGAAGAAAGACACTCCAGGGGTCAATATGGTCGTGACACGGTAACAGGGCCAGCAAGGCAGGCTTTAATTGCCTTTAACTGGGTTTCGAACCTGGGTGGCGACTGCGCACTAGATGTTTAAATTCTACTCAAGATAGTAAATGAAAGAATACTAAAAGCAGGATAAACAGGTATATTAATAAAATATCAATACAGTCAGGGCGGCTGCTGTCAGCCTCAAGTTATTACAACAAATAAACGACCGGCAAGCACTAGTTACAGAAAAAGCGGGGAGGGTGTTTTTCAAGCAAGCGGGGTAAACTTAGCAACCAAAAGCTTTTGCGTTGGGGGGTATCGTACTGACTCGTATGCAGAAATAACCAGCGCAGCATTGAAATGAATATGTGCCTCTTACGGCTATGGTTCGATCATGCGCACATCGCATCGGTGGTACTTACAAACATTTCCTGATGTCTTCGTTATTCTAATCCCAATTGGAACGGCAATAAAATAAGAGCACTACGAGGAGTGTTCATATGCACTGCCCGGCAAATGGGAAATTTATATACTACCAGTGTTTTTACTTTCAAAGCGTTCCTGGTACAATCATACAGAAGTTCTCGCGCGTGTCTCTAGTTGCCCAGATTATTAGTAAAGGCGCTATCAAATATATTTGAGTAATGAAAGCTCGGCTAGCTGGATTGGACATATGTTATCTCCAGCTGCATAATATCCTCATTTCACAATATTCCTTAATCATTGCCGTGCCGTGAGGTTAGGAATTATCCATTGAAAATAATTTTATCATTATGGCTTTCTGGAGACCTTTCGAAACAAATAATAAAATCCAGTTGAGATAACATGTGTCTACTTTTACATGGGGTGATCAATTGCTATGATTGTAAGAATAAGTAACTGAAGAAATACCTCTGAAAAATAATATTCGAATGCCTATGTCAATGCGGCGAGTGCAAAGAGAATTCCTCCTCGAAACTTTTTATGTCGTTCCAATTGGGATTAGAAATACTATACCTGATACAACATATTTACCCAAACACCGATCTCACTGCTTCGGCAAGGCCCGGGACGGTCGTGGACTGCTTCGGTCTTTGGCTCACACTCTGGATACTAGTCGGACGCGTGACTGCTTCTGCTGGGCTCGGCAAGCTACTGAATCTTTGAAATATTTCAAAACGGAACTACAGCCGGCTTCTCCCTCTTTTGCGAATGCCTCTCGACCGACTTATATGCGCGCGCCGTTTTGTGGACTCTGTCGATCGAGATCCAAATTATATTTTCCTAGTATAATTACCCAGCTTGTAAACATTCTCCTTGCTATCAATCCATGTGTTGTGACGTCGGCCGGATGACGTCAGCTCGTAGCGTGCACCTCTGTCTCGACTCAACTCTTCTCTCTGGCTTCTGGCGGAAAACTGAATTCTCTCGGCCGTAGTTGTAAATATCTTACCTGGTTTGATACAAATGTTTTCTCGAGAGTTGTTGGCTAGCGCAGGTAACACTCGCGCGTGCTATTTATCTACGCCCCGCGGTATTAGCGTGATTTCCGGAAGGTGTTCAGTCTGTTTATTAGGGTAGGTGTAATTCATGGATTTATCACGGATACGAATTGTATTTCTAGACCTATTATTACTGTCAAGAGGAGTTTAAATCCTTACAGGGAGCTTTTGGCTGATAAATATAGCGAGAAAATAGTAACTTCGTTACAACTAGAATGTGCAGCATTATGTCAAAGTTTTCTGAGGTTTGTTGTCACATTCTCTTCATGAATGCCAAGTACCTACAGGGATGATACGAAATGCCATAGCTTTGCCCTCGACACAATACCTTCAGTAATCAGATTTTTTTTATAGCTTTCTAACCACAGGGAAATTTTTAAAGCCGTCCCTGATGGATACAAAAGTCCTATAGCAAGGCCCTAGGGTAATTTTTGGCTATAGAAAATGTAAACCTGTATTTGTAAAAAATGGATGAGTAAACGTGTTTACCTTTGAATTAGTATCCCTTAACAAAGAGTCTGTGTGAAATAAGTAAATAACAGTTTTGCAAAAAATTTACGAAATCTGTGTGAGTATACTTCAAGTCTATTCATTCGAAATTATTAATTATATTTTCAATAGGTTGACCTTAATAAATGTTTCACTCAGCACATGAAAGAAACACTAACAGGTACAGAATATGAATTTATTTATTATAATAAAAACAGACAAAGCCTAAGTTCACAGTATAATGCATATATGATTAAATCTAAATAATCACAGAACATCGAGAATATCTACATTGTACATTTTGTACAAAAGTTTAAAAAAAGTATTGTTACAGTAATATTTGTAACATTTATTGGTACATACAATAATCCATTCATGATGAATCGTAATATCAAAAATATTACATCCCAAATTTCGTCAAAACAAGTATTGATACAGGAATTTCTATTAGTACATGCCATAATCCATTCAATACATTAATGATAAATCCTAACAAGGGGAATATCTACAACATAAATCTTGTTCAAAATGTTCAATACAGTAATATTTAGAACATCTATTGGTACATGCAATAATCCATTCAATTCGGCGAATACCCCAATGGATGAAGGTAAGTTCAACAGAAGCTTATATCCCCACTTCATTTTGAAGAATTAATCGGTTGTTTCATCCATTCTGTGTAAACTGTACAGATGCTAGATGAACATGAAAAAAAAGAAAAATTTTGAAAGTAGTCCATGCCAGGTGGAGTTCTAATTAATTAGTAGAAAAAATTAAGTCTGGTCCACAGTAAGAAGCATTTATTTCTAGGAAAGAAATTAGCAATGCATTTCGGCAAAGTATTTTGCCATCTTCTGGCTCTCTGAAATATACATAAAAACGATAGAAGGGTGAACATCGTAAAAATTGATAGAAGACTTACACAAACATTGAAGTTAAAATGTCAACTCATTAATTTAGTCGATAACCTTTGTTATATTAATCAGTTGACATTTTAAATTCAATGTTTATGTAAGTCAGTGATGTTATTGTGCTGTTTATTTTTGTGGTAAGTCTTCTATCAACTTTTACGATGGTCCCCCTTGTATCGTTTTTATGTATATTTTAGAGAGCCTAAAGATGGCAAAATACTTTGCCGAAATATTTGCTAATTTTTTTCCTAGAAATAAATGCATTTTACTATGGACCAGACTTAATTTTTTTCTAGTAATGAAAAAAAAGTATTGATAATTTTTTTCAAGGGATAAACAATATTATAACTTTTTAATGAAAAATCAAAGAGGCTTCAAGTATTAATTTAAAAAAATCAAGCATTTTCACTTTATCCTATGTTCAATTTTTCATAGAAAGTGTTATTTAACCAATAACATTTGGAGTAATTTTCGAATGTTTTGAAAAAATTGAAATAACTAAATCCTCACCTTCATTGGCAAATGCTCCACTGTGCCAATCAAAGGATGCTTGCGATCTCGGGGATACACAGTTCTTTGATATATTCTGTAAACTGTGATTTTACAGCGAAAGTAACGTTCTGTGATGACTATTACAAATTCACTAACCTCTTTTTAACCCTTTTGGGACATAATTTTCAAGTTTGGTTAAACACAATTTCTTCATTTGTAATAGAGAGCCAAAACACCAATGTTCATGACCGTAACTCAAAAACTAACCGAAACCTCTTGCAAATTTGAACACCACATTTCACCCCTTTAGGGGATGAATTTCTAAATTACTGAGACAGGTATTCCTTTATTTGTTACAAAGACTTGAAATACAAATTTTCATGACCCTAACTTAAAAACTAACGGAACCCCTATACAAACTTTAACCTAAAAACGCCGGAACCCTCATACTAACTGCCAATCTCCATTTCACACCTTCAGGGGTTGAATTTTCAAAAACACAGAAACACGTATTTCTTCATTTGTAACAAATACCTCAAATACCAATGTTCATGAGCCTAACCTCAGAACCCTCATACTAACTGCCAATTGGTTTCGTGCACGTTTGACAGATGGTTGACATTGATTGGAGGTAAAACAACCTTACTTTTCCGATTTGTTTATGTTCGAGAATTGAACATTTTTACGTATTTCAAAAAGAATTCAGTAATTGGATTACATTTATTGTTTAATTCGTAGATGATCATGCCTTCATATTTTTCTGTTGTGAAATGCAATAAAAATGCATCAAAAGACGGCCGAATACGATTTTTCAGGTAAATTGTACGTTTGTATTTTTGACCCTGTTATCAGAATTCCATCTGCTGTTGTAAGAAATAGAAAACATTGCGAAATCTCCCAGAGAAGGCAAGCAGCCTGGATACATGCCATCAAACGAAAAGACTGGTCTGATATGTTAACGAAATACCTATGGTAGAGTTTGTTCCAGACATTTCCACTCTGGTAAAGGAAATATGTTCAATCTATTTAATTTATTTATAATATATTTCAGTGAGTCATGAAGAGATAGCTACAATAAAAATAATATTTAATTTGGCACATTTTAATAAACACGACTTCCTAATATTGTAGGAGAGCCAGCTTCCTTGAGGGAAGAAACCCATCCCGATTGGTACCATCCATTAATATGGGATATGAAATCAATCATGGCAATAGCCATGTATGTGATAGATATAAAATATTACAGGTATTTCATATGGATAAATTGGCTATGGTGGTCTGCTGAGGATTTGCTAACCCAAGGATGGAATTTTTCTTTGCATTTTTTTAGGGATGGATTTTTGAACGAAGTTCCTTTACGAGGCTTGTGGTAGGTGGTAGAAATCGTCACGTAAGAAGAAAGCGTTATGCCCCCTCATTAGGGTATGTTGTACCAATTTATTCAATAAGCTGGGTGCCGAATGAAGTCCAAAGAAGGAATTCATTTAATGAATTATATTTTCACATTCTAACTTGAAATTCATTGTAGAATATTTGGCTTGCCTTTTTTATGAAATAAATAATTCAACCATTATAAATGTTTTATTTTCAATAATTATGCATACAATCAACATGATTTTCATCACAAGAATATATATATATATATATATATATATATATATACATACACAACCATCGCACACAAACACCATCGATATTCAATAATTATATTATACGACAATAAAGAAATCATATTTCCTAAGTACAATGATCACCAAGATTATTTGGTAAACTATAAAATGAAAAAACATTAAACCAAAAAGGAAAAAAAAAATACTGAAGATGCCCCTGGCCAGGGTGAAACATCTATAACACTCATTTAAGTTTGATTTCAAAAAAAGAATCCCAATCCCAAGAACTTCCTATCGAAAATATATATGTATATAGATAGGATTGTCGGAATAGGACAAATAACAAACTTTCTAATTATTGGCCAGCTTTTCATTTATTTACGTATAAACTTCATCAGGGACTAAAAGGACAACTAGTTGTAAGGATGTAAGAGAAAGGAATTTTAAAACAGTTGAAATAAGGGCAAGTTAGTTAGTCATCAGTATAAAAAATATGGAATTTTTTTTATCAATTTTTATTTCCCCATAAAGTTGTTCAAAACAGAAATTTAACAGAATTTTTAAACAATGATACCTCAACTAGAATCTCGTGAAAAACAATACTAACATATATTTGAATGTGAACGTATATATAAAAATACATAGTTTCCAAAAATGGTTTCACGTGATATGAAGGACACATTCGCAACAGCGTCTTACGATGAGGGAACAACACTAGATGTTGTAAAAACAATTGTCAACTGGGTGTGATGAGACTCTGCAGGGCTCAGCTGGCTTATTAGTTGGTGGCATCCAAAATGCTTTTCTACCTATCGATGTTACTTCCTCCTGTTTTCGCATTTTTAAGTTATCAGTATTTTTATAGGTATGACGGTTCACCTTTCCAATGACTAAGATATGATAATCTATCTGCTTAACATATATTCTTTTCCCCATCCACAAGTTGCTAGATTGTAGGCTTCTAAACTTTTATATGCTTTCAATTCAGTCACTCTTCGTTTCCACTATATCAGGATACATTATTTTGGGAAAAAGTGAAATATCTGTTGATAATTCTTTAGTTTAGTCAGGTCCATTGTCACAATATTTCACTCGAAACACAATAAAAACAGTAAAAATGTCGAATAAACGTTCTTTACAAAAGTAAACAAAGCCAAAATGTGAGGTTGTTTTTCCTCCAATGTCAACCATCTGTCAAATCTGCACGAAACCAATGCCCATTTCATTTCGGGGGGTTAAATTTTCGAAAACACACAAATACGTATTTCTTTATTTGTAACAAAGACCTCAAATGCCCATTTTTATGACACCAACTCTAAAACCAACTGTAGTCCTATACAAAATTTAGACCCCCATTTTAACCGCTTTAGGGTTAAATTTTCGAAAACCATGAAACACGTGTTTAATTAAGAGAACTCCAAAGCACTATCCTACTAGCATTTAGAAAATTGCATATGTATTGCCTGCACTTCAGATTGAAATATACTTTTATTTAAACTAAACCTACCTTCTCTGTAAACTTCATTCACAAGTGTTGTGGCTTGTGGCACTTCCTTCCGTAATATCTGAAGTTTCTATAGTTGCTGGGTGCTGGTCTTCTTTTTGGATTTATACGCTTTGATCCCTTCTTCTCGTTTAGCAAATTTAAACTTGGAACCGCAATTCTTTTCAGCCTAGGCTTTTGAGTTGCACAATCTGAAATCATCATTACCTTTTATTTGATCCCTATATGAAGAGGTAGAAAAACAAAATAAGATTCCTCTAGATGACTGCCATCAATTATATTCCTAGTATACAATAAAAACATAATTTTAGACCAGTCTACAAAAAAATACACACTATTTCAGACATTCACAGAAGTTACAAGTGGTAAAAAAATTATATTTTACAAAACTACGTTATCCTAATCATATTATTTGTCTGTTGATAAAAATGAAATATTTGACAAAGAATACATTGAAATGAATACCTATATTTGGTATAGGCGATACAAGAGAAGTAGAGAACTATAACTTCTGAATGGAAAAAATATTTTTCGACAAATCTGCCAGAGGGATATAGATATATTTGTATAAGAAGATTTGAAAAAATAACTGCACTACCTATTCATTAATCAAACAAATCTTACCTTTCAAACGCTGCATGCCAAGACCACATGCTAAAGATACAGTTCGCTCACTTGGCGTCTGATGTCTGATTTGTATCCCTCGCGCATCGCGTGTTCTGTGTTACTAATACGGGCATTTTTCCGCGGCATGCGCGAGGGATACAAAACAGACGCCAAGTGAGCGAACTGTATCTGTAGCTATAAACTGTGCCAAGACACTGGTGAAGATTCGCTGTAGGTAGCACAGCAAATCGTGTCCAATCGTGTTTTCCCCCTCTCTACCTACCAAACGGTCGTTTCAAAGCTACTCGTTCTTTTCAGGAAACTTGTGAAAAGAGAGGTTAGAATTCGCGCTTCTCCTACTATTAAAAGCAAACACACAACAGTATATATGCAAAGATTATTGTTCTACGAACAAGATCCCTCACAAAACAGTTGGCGCGAAAATGAGATGAAATTTACTACAATGTTTACATCTGTCAAAAATCAGATGACTGCCCGATTTTTCTTGAAGATCTGGTGATTTTTCCAAAGTGATTTCTTCGTAAACGGCCTTTTTGGAATCATGGAAACTTCCACGAAGGAAAGGTAGGAAAGTGGACTGATGTCTCTAGTCGATGAATTGACTTGAACATTGAGGGCGTTGGAAAATGTCCCCGATGACATTGTTTCATTAAACTTTCCGATACAAACTACAAACTATTACCAAGCCATTCACTGCCCCTCTCTGCCGGACTATTACCTCTCTAACTACCTTCTGACCTGAACAAAATCAGAGAGTTCATTGTAGTTATCATAAAATATGTTGATGAAGTTGAGAAATCGATGAATCCTGGTCTGCGACAGTCTAGACTGAATCCGGCTATCTTAGAATGACTTATCCGGAAAAGGTGAGCCCTACTAACAAAGGCGAGTAGAGAAAACAATCTAAATCAGTTTTCCTTTTATTTTTCAGTAACACGCCGCATGAGATAATCGGAGGAGGGGGATCTAAACCAAGCAGTTGGTTGAAGAACAAGGCCCACTGTCAAGATCGATAAGGTTAATGACTATCATTAGTATACATATAACTTTTTAATAAACACATGAATTTCACAAGTAAGCGTGGACTTTTCATTCTATGAAGATATCTTGATTTTGGCTAGAGAATTCCGAACCATCACAGAGGGTTCCATGGCTCTTTAGAAAAAAATATCCACTATATTTAGAATTTTCCATCTACAAATAAAATATACTTATAGTTAGAAGATTGTCATGTCATGGGCAAATGAAAGGTAGTTCAGAGAAGATACAAATTAATTCATACATACACGAGTCATTGTACTACGAAGATAATTTGAGTTCTTGCAAGAAGATAGTCGTGTGTTCTGCCAAAATAGTGAACATCTCTTAATTTGCCCAAACGCTGAGACACTATCAGTTTTCACAATTTGGGTTATTTCACTTAGATAGGACGCGAACCAATTGAAGCGGTAGAGATGAAGCTTACGTAACAGTCAAAAGCTTCAGATATATCACAAAACACTGCATCTCTCACTTCCTTCAGACTAGAATATAGATTTCTCAGAAAGCGAATTTATTTATTGAAATTCAAATGAGAATATTTTATATTGTGTAAGTATGCCAACCGAAATTTCGAAAGTGAAGAAACTAGTAATAGAAGGACCAAGAAATTGAAAAAGTTACAGATACTTAAGCACAAATAATTCAAATGTAAGTTTGTTATATTAGAAACATATTTTTTTAATGATACCAAAATGAGTCATTACATCATTTAATATTCAAAGTTTATAGCACAAATATAAAGATGAAGTAAAAACATGTTTCACAAAACTTCAAATTTAGGATTACTGTCAGGATATGTCTGGGGATATTAAATCCCATTGAGTAGTTTTTTTACAATAGCATATGATTTTGTTCCACCCCATGTTTTCTGTTTCATGTATTGCTCACAAGAATGTATTCCTGCACAGTCCTTTCATTAAATCTCTTAAGGAAACTGAATAGTTTTGAAATTGGCCCACAAGACAGAAGTATCAATGTACAAATTGATTTCCCCGATATTTCAAAGGTCGCCATAAATAAGAGGAAAATTGAGGTATGATGACTTTTGAAGGTAACATAGATATTGATTATATGTTTGATGTTCTTATCATATCTTATAATTTTCAGTCTGGATCGAATGCGGAAGTTCAATTGAAAAAATAAAATATTTTGGAAAGAGTATATGACAAGTTTCTTTCTCAGTTTTGGGGTACTAAGATTTCCAACTATTTCAATTATAGAAAACTGGTCTGATGAGGTTCTCGTGGAATGTAGTACGATCCAAAAAACAATTAAATTAGGTTTCCGATATCTATGAGTACTTATAGTTTGAATTTTAGATTTATTTACATAATACCTCAACTTTTATTGTCTTATTCTTGTGATGTCGATTGTGCTCTCAATTTTTTTTCAAATAAAAATTAATTTTTCAGGTGAAGAGTGGAGAAGTTTGTTTCAGCAAAAAAGGCTGTTGTGTTGATGGCAAGGGTAATTCCCAATTATTAGAAAAAAAACACTTCAGGATATAATGTTTAGTATCTCTGGATTGATTTTAGTAATAACAGAGGCTTTGTACTTTCCACTGGCTTTTAGTTTTAATACTTTATTGAACAAGTCATACAATATATCAATGACAGTTGTCTGACAACATCTAAATCTGATTTCCCATACAGGATGTAATAATAGAACATAGAATACATAACACGCCCTTTTTTGCAAAGTGAAATCAAAAATTAAATCTTTTAGGAGTTCTAACAATACGTCCACTTCGTGTAGCTCTGAGGTTAGAGTCTCTGTGCTCGATGGAACTTCTTCTTCCAAGAACTTCTGGATTGGGTTGAGAATCTGGATTTTCTTCTGATAGAAACGGTTTGTCCGCTGACTGACAACTTCTGGTAGGGTTTACTGGAGGTTCCCTCAGAGGTCTAATATGATATCTATTTCTACGGTATTCAGCCATATCTTCCGTTTTAAGTAGATAGTCATTTGGTCCAAACTTCTCGACTATAATAGCAGGTTTCCAGGAACGAACACCTTCTTGTATCAGCACTTTCTGATTGGGATGCAGTTCTGATAATTTCTTAGCAGATTTGTCATGATTTTGAATCTGTGTATTTTGTCTACCAATTAATTTCTTCCTTATATCTGAGATGGGATATTTCGGTTTGAGGGAACTTCTGTGAGAAGGAATCATTGTTCTTAATTTTCTGCCCATTAACAGGTCACATGGTGCTGGCAAATTTGATTTTGGTGTTACATTGTAATTGAGAATCGATAGAAATAGATCTTCTCGTTCACTGACAGCCTTGACTAGCAAACCTTTAACAGTTTGAATTGCTCTCTCACCATTCCATTCGACCGTGGATAGTAGGGACTAGATGTTGAAGCTTTATTTCATACTTCGACGCGAATTTTCTGAATTCAAGTGAATTGAATGGTGGGCCATTATCTGAAAATATTTCTAATGGCAAGCCATGCATGGAGAATACATTTTCAAAGCAGATACTACACTGTCAGCTGTTTTATTGTGTAATTTGTTGACAATAACGAATTTACTGAAATAGTCAACAAAACTAAAAAATTCGTAGTGCCCACAGATTTGAAATCAATTCCAATTTTTCCCATGGAAAATCCGGAACTTGATGAGGAGTAAGTGGCTCCCTCTGATTTGTTTTAGAATATTGTTGACATATTCTACAACTGAGTACAAGGTTTTCTATGTCTGAGTTTATGTTGGGCCAATAGATAGATTCCTGGAGCAAGTTTTTTGCAGGAAACGACACCTTGGTGTGCTTTGTGGACCAAGCTGAGAAATTCCTGTTTCAAACTTTGAGGAACAATTATTCGTTTTCGAAAAATAAAATATTTTATGTACATATATTTCAGAATGTATACTCCAGTATTTCTTAAGCTCTGGAGAAATATTACTTTATGACTGGGCCAACCATTCAAAGCGTAAAATTTTACTTTTGACAAAATTGCATCAGCATCCACTTCTTGAATTAGTCTTTGTTCTTTTCAGGAGTAGTTGTGATGATTGAATGAACCAATAAATTTTGACAAGATACTCAGTATTTATAACGTCAGAATTTGGATCTCTACTGAGAGCATCAGCAACTTGCATTTGTTTTCCAGGAACAAAGATAAGTTCAAAATTGATCTTAGTAAACGAATAGTGAGTCGCTGAATTCGGGGTGAAAGTTGGTCAAGAGGCTTTTCAACAATCCAATAAGAGGTCTGTGATCAGATTGAATTTTGAATTTTTGCCGTAAAGATAATAATGAAACCTTTCGCACCCAAACACTAAAGCAAGAAGTTCCTTCTCAATGTGGTTATACTTCTGTTGAGTTTGTGTTAGAGATATAGAAGCATACTCTATTGGATGGTTTTCCTGGGCTACAACGGCCCCTATGCCAAATGGACTCGCATCCACTGATAAAACAGTTTCTTTCGATAAATCGAAATAAGAAAGAACAGGAGTTGATGTTACAAGCTGTTTGAGGCGATCAAAACAACGTTTTTCATTTTCCGTCCAAATCCACTCAACATTGTTACTGAGTAATTTTCGCAAAACACTCGTTTCTTGAGAGAGATTGGGAATGAATTTAGCGAGATAAACGATCATACCTAAGAAGCGTTGCAGATCTTTTTTATTTTTTGGCGAACTCATATCTCTTATAGCCCGAGTTTTATTTTCATCAGGTGCAATACCTGCATCACTGATTTTATGTCCAAGAAATTTCACAGTTGATACACATATTTGTGACTTACGCAAGTTCAATGTCAGCCCACTTCTAGAAATTTTATCTAGAACATTGCTTAAATTAAAATTGTGATCATTTAGAGTTTTTCCAAACACTAAAATATCGTCAAAATAAGAAATGACCCCGCGAACGCCCTGTAAAATCTCATATACCTTTCTCTGGAATATTTCTGGTGCACAGGATATTCCGTATGGTAAACGAAGATAACGGTATCTTCCCCAACAAGTGGCAATTGTACACAACTTAGAGCTATCATCATCTAAAGGAATTTGTAAAAACGCCTGAGATGCATCTAACACACTAAAAAATTTGGCACCATTCAATTCACTGAATAAACAGTCTAAAGTCGGTATTTGAAAAATTTCTCTTCTCACATAAACGTTCAAAGATCTGGGATCCATACAGATTCGGATGTCCCCATTTGCCTTAGGAGCAATAACTATCGGATGAACCCAATCTGTTGGCTCCGTAACTGGAACGATTATATTTTCTGAAACCATTTCATCCAACTTTGTTTCACCTTAGTTTTAAGAGCTATTGGTATTTTCGAGGTGCGCTTACAGTAGGAACAGCAGAGTCTTTAAGAGTAATTTTACGAGTACTCTTCACTTTACCTAGTCCCGTAAAAATTAAAGAATGTCTATCAAGAATGTCCTTGACACTTTTGTCTATCACATTTTCGAAAGAGTTCTCATTTTCAACAACACTTTGATATTATATTATGTTCATCATTATTCTCAATGATTTTCAGTTCATATGCTGCCTCAAGTCCAATAATTGAACATGGAGTTTGAGATTTTAACACATAGAATAAGAGTTCCTTATTATGTCCATTGGCACATTTTCAACTTAATCTTACCAAAATGTCTATTTTATGTCCAGAATATGAGGACAGATTAACTTTTGTTTTCATTAGTTCATCTTCACTAATATGAAGTTTTTTAAAGTCACTGTAATTGAGGATATTGACTTGGCTTCCCGTATCAATTTTGAGTTTTGTATCAATCTCCACGATTTTCAAAATTTCATACCACTCAATTGCATGAACATTAGTTTGTGTTATTGTCCAAACAATATTTTGGTCGTCAAGGTCATCATCTTCACCATTATCGTCAATTTGGAATTTCATTTTCTTCGATATCATGAACAGCTTTATTTTGCAAAATTTCCGATAGTGACCTTTCTGTTTACATTTGCTTGGTTAAACTTTGAAAATATTTTTTTTCTTCTGGTTGAAACTTACTGCAGAGAATATTTTTCACAAAATTTCCTGGAGGTGGACCTGTACGTTGCTTATATTTGGAGGAGTCATATTTGACAGCACATACTGGTAAATTCTGCTCCTTGGATATTTCCTTCTGGGTTATGGCACTATTTTCCATTGATCGACATATATTAATTGCGTCTGGTAATTTCAGATCAGAATGTTGCAAGAGTTTTTCCTGGATTCGCTTGTCCCGAATACCTAACACTAACCTATCACGAATGAGTGTGTCTTTTCTTTGAATTCGCATGTGGAAGCTAATTGTCTGAGCTGTTAGGAATTGATCAACAGTCTCACTTAATATTTGGTCACACGTTTGAAAACTTATAGTGTTCATAAACAAGATTTTAATCGGGTTGCAGTAGCTATCAAACTTCTTCAAAATTGTCTCAAGATGATTCTTATCTTCATCCGTTTCGTATTCGAAAGTATTGTATATTGTAATTCCTTCATTACCTAAGAAATTCAACAGCAAAGCTATTTTGACATCATTAGCTTCTGATTCTTTCCTGTGGCTAGCAGATAGAAATGGAATTTCTGCTTCCACAGTTTCAATTGGATGATATGTTCCTTTGAAATCCATCTCCAGGGTTTTAACACCATCAGCAGCCATCTTGAATGATTTCCAGTAATATTATGTTTCAATATAACAAAAATCAACCGATTGGACTCTCAAAGTTTCAATTCAATTGGTATTTTCACTAAAATCCAGCGCGCTTTTCGCTGCCACCATATAATGTTTAGTATCTCTGGATTGATTTTAGTAATAACAGAGGCTTTGTACTTTCCACTGGCTTTTAGTTTTAATACTTTATTGAACAAGTCATACAATATATCAATGACAGTTGTCTGACAACATCTAAATCTGATTTCCCATACAGGATGTAATAATAGAACATAGAATACATAACACAGGATATTTTGTAATGCCTCTCTTTTAATTTTCGCATATGAGGTGCATGTTCTATGATAAACAATTTTAAACTATGTTTTGTTATAATAAATAAGCTTGAAAACACAGTATGGATTTTATGACAATCATCAAATGGGTTTTAATGATTTCCAATCAAGCACATTCACATAATTCATACAGCTACAATTGCAGATCCTTCAATATAAAAATATTCACATTACTCGGTACACACAGTCCGAGAACTATAGTGAAACTTGAATTATAAATGTTAAGTTTACTTCGATAAAAAAAAGCTAGAGGGTAATTCGTACAATTTAATGAATACATATTTAATTTACATATTAGGTCATTTAGACCGTCATCGGTCCTTAGCAACTCTGCTAGACGTACTAGAATTAGACCGTTTTAAAAGTTAGGTTTCCATTTTGTCCCTGGAAAACTTAGGGCAAAGTTTTGCCGCTGTCATATAGTGACAAAAACACAGCCCCTTATGGGATTTTTTGGGTATGCATTAACTTGTCTAGTATATAAATCACTACACTCAACAATAACCTGTTTTCATCACATTTTCGTCAATCCTAGCGAAATATCCATGGAATAGGTAGCTTGTCATGAAGAACCATAAAAAATGTATCTATCTGAAACATTTGAATAGTTACAATCTAATGTAGACCTTCTTGGTTCGATCGTCAATTGCAGATTCAGTGATCCAGTCCTTTTTAAGAATTTCATAATTCAATATAAATAAATTGACCTAACCTAACCTGCCCAACAAAAATGGAGTCCATATTATATATCCATCGTCAATAAGTGAAACTCTTCGACGCATTCTGAAGACTAAAACAAGCATTTATAAATCATAAAATGTTGAAATTTCAATTGTGTCAATTCATCGATTCAATTTCATCCCATTCGAAAACCTTGATATTTTCTAATTTTTTCATACGAAAACACCCGAAGGTCCGAAGCGTTTTCTCGTGTACGATCCCTGACACTTAATGTCACATGACAAGCTTTCCTGACTCCTAATTGGCTAAGCCCATCCTAAACCAAACTCTGATTTTATGAATGAAATCAAAAGTGACAGCATTTGGAAGATTTTGAAACGATTTTACTATTACATTCTAGAATGGGGTAAGTGATTTCTCTTGTCCCCTCTACTCTTTGATATATGACTCGGCGAACAAACTAGATAGCATTCACACACCAAATCGGGAAAATAACACAACAGTCATATGGCGGCAATATAAACATACCTACTCTCAACAGTTTAGTTCATCTCCGAAAGGGGTCGTATCAGGATGATTAATTCTCCTATAGCTTTTTCAAGTGGAAACTCCACAAACTCATCGAGTATCGGTCGCGTCAATTCAAAATATGAACCCCTTCTAATAAACTGAAATCTCATATACATACATACTAGTTTTGAATTTGAGTTAAAATTGATTCATTCTGTAGGTGCTACCTACTTATACTACGTACAGGGTTTCCAGTTTTGGTCTTTAGAATAGGATCTATATTTGTTAAGTATTAGTTAAAAAGTAAAAACGGATACTACTTAGATGAAACTTTTTACCACGAATATTTATTTCAGCAAATATCTATGCGTGCCACTGGATTCCTTGTAAAACAGTTTTATGAGCAACCCTTTTTACTTTGTTGATATACTGGGGTAGAACAAAAACTAAGAAGGCTACAAAAATCTCAAAAGCAACGAATGTTTTAACCAATCACAGAACGCGTCCCCGTGCATTCTACTGTAGTCTTTGATTATCAGGCGTAGTAAGAAAGAGGAGCTCTGCCACATTGCATATTTACCGTTTCATATTCAAGCAGTGCAGTGGTGTCTTCCCAGGAGTGTTGCCAATAATAATAGACAAAAAATGGTTTTTGTGAAATCATCTCTTAAAGCTGAAAAATATGATGTGTTGTATGTTAATAATCAACCATATGCCATAGATGCACGTAAATATTATCCGAGACAGTCGGATAATTTTGGACAGAATCCAATAGTTTTAAGTGCGATGGTGAATCTTCTCGTCTTCAGGCATTGGCAACACTGGTTGTCTGTACCGCAAGACTAAAGGGAGAAACGTTATCTGAGTAGGAGGTACTAATAAGCTCTAGCCAATGAGAAACTTGTAGCACTAACGTGTCATAGTGACGTACATGGACATGAGTATAGGTGGCCTACATGACATACAAAGTGGTCCAATATACATTCAACAGCAGATGTGTCAACGTGAATATGTTATACCTAATCGAATTAAAAAATATGAATTCGTGGTAAAATATTGTGAATTTTCATTGGGTGCTAGCGTAAAAAATGAAATGAAAATATAGGCAAAACTCAAGCCAATGAAACAAAACTGTAACCTGTAACTCTCAGATCCGTCACTGTTCAGAGAGAATGGTGGCCATGACATGTCCATATACGTCACTATGACTCACAAATGATCTCTCATCTCTTTCTATTAGTGTCACCATTGTCTTATGGGGAATAGACTCTCCTATTCAGCTAACGTTGACTCTCTTTGCCGCAAGACTTCAGAACACCCTATTGGCGATAGAAAATAAGCGATGCGTCCCCTTCCGACCTTCTTAAGAACTCGAGAATCACAGACAAAGTTTGCTTACGAATATTTCTCGTGCTTTGGGATGAACCATAATTTGTGAATAATTGAGGATCTGACTTCATTCTGCCAATTGACGTCAAATATTTCCTTACTCTTGGATTTCTAGTTCCTGTACGTGAATTTTTTTCTGGTGATACTCTCTGCCGAACATGGGAAAATACAACTTCCCAAACACACTTTACGTCAGTTTGAGAAATCAGTTCCAGCTCTTCCAAATTTTCCCTGAAACAAAAACTATCAGAAAAAAGATTCACGATTGGGCAATTCAAATATTGTTACCTTGTACAATATATCAACACAGCTGATATGTGCTTTCATTTCCCACTATTTCCTGCTTTGCAAGAACAATGAAATGTATCAATCAAGACTCCTCCATGTTGAATGATGAAGTTTCCATCTATCTGATGTGGTTCTGAGGAGAAAGCACTAGTCTGAAGGCAAAGGGCTTACATTTTGATATTGTCATGATCAGAGTTCATCCTTCCACATAAAATTATATGTCCTGCGTTTAAAACTGCTTCTTCAGGAATTGTCTGAAGTTTTTAGGTGATCGAAGAAATCCGTCAAACCAAGTTTCATCTTGAAAATTACCTCAAATTTTAACAAACAACAAGCATCGGAGATAAAATACCTTCAAATCACTTCAACAAAACGTTCTTCCAAGTATTTTAATTGAAACAATCACTTTCCACTGGAAGAAACAGCTAGTTTTAACAAATAGTTCGAAAATAGATGAAGCGGTAACCAAAACTCCATATAATCCCGGGCGAATTCGAAAACATTTATCCGTGATTCTCAGTTCGTCGTCTTGTGATAGTTGGCGCTGAGATCTTATTTTCTATAGCCAAAAGGGTATTCTGTGGTAGCAAGACCCACTGTCACCTGTGTCCATAGACCAAAGAGAGTAAACGTTATCTGAATAGGAGGTCCTAATAAGCTCTAGTCAATTAGAATCCTGTAGCAGCATAGTGACGTACATGGACAAGAGTACAGGTGGCCCACGTAACATACAGAGTGGTCAATATACATTCAAGATCCTGTAACTCTCAGATACAGGAGAGCGCTCTCCGCCACTGTTCAGAGAGGTTGGTGGCCATCATAGGGAGTAAACGTTATCTGAGTAGGAGAGTCTAGTCCCCATGAGACAATGGTGACACTAATAGAAAGAGATGAAAGATCACTTGTGAGTCATAGTGACGTATATGGTAATGTCATGGCCACCATTCTCTCTGAACAGTTGCGGTCTAGCGCACTCTGGCATCTGAGAGTTACATGCTCTTGAATGTATATTGGACCACTCTGTATGTTACGTGGGCACCTGTACCCATGTCCATGTACGTCACTATGATGGGTTAATGCTACAATATTCTGAATGGCTAGAGCTTATTAGTACCTCCTATTCAGATAACGTTTACTCTCTATCCATATACGTCACTATGACTCAGAAATGATCTTTCATCTCTTTCTATTAGTGTCACCATTAACAGCTTTCTTTTTGGCCATGTATGTAGCACCGGAGCTGCACCGGGGCAAGAAACACAGATACCGACCCGTTCTTTTTAGGTTGTGCTTGAAGCCCCAGAGCAAAACCAGAAACCTTCACCTGCCTCCTCTTGCACCTACCAAGAACTTGGTGCAACAAGCTCTTTTTGGTTATGTATAATGTTTATGTTTGACTGGCATACACAACTTGCAACAACTAATATTATAATCTCTGGTAGAATCACAAAATAAAATGCATGGTGTGACTGAAAATAAAGTTACAAATAAATGATTACGAGAAAAATATGTATGATATTTTCGATAGCAAAGAGGATTATGATCGGGCTCTATTAGGTGTGACCAAAATTCAGACCCTAGTATATTGTCTGGAATTTTATAGATTTTTTTCACCAATCAACAAATATCCAAATGAATATTCATTCTGAAAAAGGAAACATTCTCAATTGAATACCCCACAAGAGGTTATCTTGACGATGGAAGATAGTGACTAAGGTTTATCTTTCAGTCGCAGATGATTCCACATCTGATTTTATGAACATCCTGTTTATATTTTCAACAAATCAAAATATTCATTCATTATTAAATTCTTCGAAATAAATGCAAAATGGTAAACAAAATGAAACCTTGTGCGCATGTGTAATATGTTTATCGTAATAGAGCTCATCCAGTATTGAAACGACCGTTTGGTAGGTAGAGAGGGGGAAAACACGAGTGGACACGATTTGCTGTGCTACGGCGAATCTTCACCAGTTTGAAAGGTTAGGTTTGTTTAATTAATAAATTGGTAGTTCAGTTATTCATTCAACTTTGCAATAGTTTACTTGTTAGCTTGCCAAAATGCCCAGTGGTAAGTACTATTCAGTAGCGGAAAAAGAAATAGGAGTGTTGGGAAAGTTATAGGAGTGTAAGTTCTCTACGTCTCGTGAATCGCCTATACCAAATAATTTGGTACGCCTATGGAATTTCTATTAATAGCCATAGTTAGACAATGGTGGGGGAAGGCCAAAGTGGTCGTTTCAATACTGGATGAGCTCTACACAATACACTCCTTAAAATGCGTTATATATTATATATATAATATATATATATATATATATAGATATATATATATATATATATATATATATATATATATATTATATTTTCCACAAAACGAATGATATCGGATGTGAGGGCGGCAATTGATTCGGAAGCTCTGGAGTTCCAGTGTGGAATATGTGGAAGGAGATTGGAAGGAAGAATGGAAGAGGTTTGAATATTCATACAAAAAGGATGCACCGCTCTTATGATAAAGGCTTGGCTTCGCAAATGTGTGATGGATCTTTGACTTGGAATGAAGGTTCTTTTTCTAAAAATGAATCTTTCTCTGACAGCCTAAATTCCCGTTTGTCGTTCCAAAAGTTGAACTCCCATATTATAAGAAGAATTCCAAAATCAGCAAGAGTGAGCGCTGCTGAAGCATTGTGCAGAGCAATTGACAACTGTGTTGAGTATAACTCCGTAGAAGCCTGGGAAAATCTGTTTTTTTTATTCGCATATAAGTCTTTCTATCTTCCAACATCCAATAAAAATCGTAAAGAATCTCTAACGTCGATCATAAAAAGTAATATAAGAAACAATAATATTCCACAATATATATCTAAAGATATTCAGTCATTACCACCAACCACGAACCTTGGTGAGTGTGTGATCAATAAAGTCTCTGATGGGGATCTCATATCTGCTGTTCGAATCTTGTCGTCATCTGACACTATCGCAAGTTTTGACAGTCATACTCCATCTGAATTACGTTTGAAACATCCAACTGATTCAGAAGTTGAATATACAGGGAGTGAAAACTTTATTCCATTACAAGTCAATGAAATTGAAGTTTCAAAAGCAGTGAAATCTTTCCGTACTGGATCTTCTGGTGGACTTGATTCGTTGAGGCCATCGCACCTTTGCTTTCCAAAAGTTCTGGATCCATGGGCGAAAAACTTTTGAGTTCTTTGACTTCGTTCTGCAACTTCTTACTCACTGGAAAAGTCATACAGGATGTGATTCCCATACTTTACGGAGCCTCATTGATTGCTCTTAAAAAAAAAGATGGTGGCATTAGACCTATTGCCGTCGGCTTGATTTTTAGACGGCTTGTGGCAAAACTAGCTTGTTCGAAGATAAAAGAAACTTTAGGTGAATTATTTCGCCCTATTCAATTCGGTTTTGAAACCCCAGGAGGATGTGAAGCCGTTGCTCACGCTGCTCGTCGATTTTTAAATCAACATCCAGATCCTGCCTCCACAGTATTCCAGAAAATAGATTTGCAGAATGCTTTCCATATGATTCATAGAAATATCCTTTCAGAAAGAGTAGAAGACAAGATTCCGAATCTATATCCTTTCATAAGCCAATGTTATAAGAAACATACCTTTTTAAATTTTGGAAATAACACTATTTTGTCAGCAAGGAGATCCTTTGGGCCCAACACTCTTCTGTTTATGCATTGATAATTTAACCAAATCAATCAAGGCTGATTTCAACTGTTGGTATCTTGATGACGGCTCCATAGGTGGTAAATCTGATGTAATTTTAGAACAGTTCAAGAAAATAATTTCAACATCAGAAAGAATTGGTCTTAAATTGAATTTTGAAAAATGCGAACTATATTTCTTGGACGACCTGAAAGATGACATACCAGGAAAATTTTACAGTTTTGCTCCTGGTATGAAAATTATGAATAAAACCAACTGGACCCTCCTTGGTGCACCCATGTCAGAAGAATCTTTGGCACAATCCCTGAACCAAAAGACTGAATCTTTGAATTTGATGGCATCCCGCATGGATTCCATTCCAAAGCATATTGGGTATTTTCTTCTGAAGAACTGTCTAGCTATACCCAAATTGATATATACATTGAGATGTTGCCCGACTTGGCGCTGTCAAAATGAACTTGATCTCTTCGACTCAACACTCCGTATGATTTTGGAGCAGATTACTAATAATAATTTCAGCCTTTCCACGTGGCTTCAAGTAACACTTCCCGTAAATAAGGGTGGTCTGGGTATTCGACAAGCATCTTCACTTGCTTTACCAGCTTTTCTTTCTTCGTTGAACAGCATTCAACATCTAGTTGATCAAATTGTACCTAATTATTTTTCCAGTGTGTCCGATGTTCACTATATAGAGTGTGAATCTGTATGGTGTTCTAAAACTGAAACCTCTGCACCTGATAATAAAATTTCCCAAAAATCCTGGGATCTTCCTCTCATCGAATTGTCATCCAAACAACTCCTTGACTCGGCTGTTAATGCTCCTTTTGAAAAGGCTCGACTGAAGGCAGTTAGTACGAAAGAATCTGGAGCTTGGCTCAACGCTCTTCCAGTTGCATTCCTTGGAACTTTATTAGATGATGAATCTTTCAGGATTTCTGTGGGTTTACGTTTGGGCTGTTCTATTTGTGTGAGTCATAAATGCAGATGTGGATTTATCGTCAACGAAAAAGGGACGCATGGATTGAGTTGTAGATTAAGTTCCGGGCGTTCGTCTCGTCATTCAACAGTAAATGACTTAATCAAGCGAGCTTTATCAACTGCTGATATTCCTGCTGTCTTAGAACCTTTGGGAATCATTCGTGATGATGGTAAGCGTCCAGATGGGATGTCTCTCATCCCATGGAGTCATGGAAAACCTTTAGTCTGGGACTTCACCTGCGTAGATACCGTTGCAGCATCACATATTGATTCAACATCCAGAAATGCTGGTGGGCTGCAGATTCTGCTGAAAAGTCCAAATTGAAAAAATATTCTACTTTAAAAGATCAATACATTTTTTATCCGGTAGCAATTGAAACCTTCGGTTCATTTGGTAGTTATGCCACCGAATTAATTAATAATATTGGACAAAAATTGATCAATAAAACAGATGATCGAAGAGCAAGGACTTTTTTGATACAACATATCAGTATCGCCATCCAAAGACGAAACGCAACGTCAATTCTGGGTTCTATTCTTGCTACTCAACGTTTGGATGATATATTTATTCATCCACAAAGAATAAATATGTCAAGTAGTATCCATAAGTATGTTATTCGGAGCCAAATACCTGAAAAGTATAATTTGGATTCAACCACTTCCAAAAAAATAACGCGATCTACCATATCTTTATCCAACTCGATTTCAAGCAGCCTCCAATCGAGTTCCTTATTGCGGCGCTCCAATGATAGAGAAAATCATTGCATAAGAGACTGTTCCTTTGAAGATAGCAATAGCGGTGAGCGCATTTCCCTCAGTTATGATTCCATCAAACCACTTTTGTTTGGAAGCTCCAAAACTCTTGGTCTTAATGGTTTGAAAAACATTGGCAATACCTGCTTTATGAATAGCGCAATACAATGTTTATCGAATACCAGATGGTTGCTCGAGTATCTGAGAAAAGACGAACATTTGAAGGATATCAAGTATGAAGGGTGCTTTGATAAAAGCATTCGAAAAAGTGGTGAAAGAACTTTGGTCAGAAGATTCGTCTGATGTGGTGGTTAACACTGTTTCTTTGAAAAGCCTGATACAAAGATTTGCACCTCATTTTATGGGTAACGCTCAACAGGATGCCAAGGAATTTTTCAGATACTTATTGGAAGGTCTTCATGAAGATGCAAACAGAGTAAGAGAAAGGCCTAAACCTATGTTCATAGAAATCGATGAAAATTTGAGCGATAATGAAAAGGCAAAAGAGTCTTGGTCAAGATATCTTAGAATGGACAACTCGAAAATTGTCGATAACTTTGTTGGTCAACTGAAATCATCGTTGAAATGTACTTTCTGTGGCCATTGTTCTGTCACTTTTGACCCATTCTGGGACCTTTCACTCCCTATTCCAGAGAGTACTGGCAAACTCAGACTGTCGCAATGCTTAGACTTGTTTACTAGGGAAGAAATTTTGGATGATGACGAAAAACCCACTTGTTCTAAATGCAAGGAAAGGAGAAAATGCACGAAGTTATTATCTATACTTGAATTCTCCAAAATTTTAGTAATTCACTTGAAAAGATTTTCGCAGATGGAGAGATTCAGAGAAAAACTAAATGTTTTCATTGACTTTCCTCTCGATGGATTAGATATGAATATTTATGCAGTAGATAACGCAGCTCCGTGTCGCTACAACTTGTATGCTGTATCCAACCATAGTGGAACAACTTTTAACGGACACTACACGGCTTACTGTAGGCACCCTTATGCAGGCACTTGGCACGAGTACAATGACTCGAGAGTATCACCGCTATCACCAAAATATATCGTTAGTGGAGAAGCATACGTCCTCTTCTATGATCAAGAGGACACCAAATCACAGTTTTAAATAGAACATTTTACTTATTTACATTATATTTATTGTAATATACTAGATAAATTAATTAAACAGTTCTATTTACTAAATAGCGTTCGTAAATCGTAAAGCTGTGTATATTTTACTATGAGACTGACGTTCGAAAATACCACAGTATTCGCTCCCGAGTTAACTCTCGTAACTCTACAAAATAGATGGGTTTATTCAACTCCACAAAATTGACAGAACTCTGGGGGACGAAAATATCTTTATGTTGTGTCTCACACTCACACAGCCAACCCAAGATTGAGATTATTTATGTGCATGTGTTTAATACTGTTCACTGATAAAATACTGTAAGTAATCTTGGAGAAACATATGGTATACCAGGGTTATTATATATATATAATACTGACAGGGTTACGGCGAAACCGCCATTTTGATGACGTCTGATGTGTGCCAGAATAGCCAACTTTAAAAAACTTATTTTCAAATTTCGAAGAGTAACAAGGATGAACATTCAAGATGAACAAGGATTAATACAATACAAACCTAAATAATTAGTATATGTTGGCAGCAGTGGCACGCTTTCCTCACCTTACGTCTGGTCACCCGAACTCTCCTAAAGCTGTTTTATGCCGTAACCCTGTATGCCGTAACCTTGTCAGTATATATATATATATATATATATATATATATATATATATATATATATATATATATATATATATATATATATATATATATATACGATTCACGAGACGTAGAGAACTAACACTACTATAACTTTCTTTTTCGGCTACTGAATAGTACTTAACACTGGGCATTTTGGCAACGTAACGAGTAAACTATTGCAAAGTTGAATAAATAACTGCACTACCTATTTATTAATTAAACAAACCTAACCTTTCAAACGCTGCATGCAAAGGCACTGGTGAAGATTCGCCGTAGCACAGCAAATCGTGTCCACTCGTGTTTTCCCCCTCTCTACCTACCAAAAGGTCGTTTCAATCATAGAGAAACTTAAATTATTTTTAATTTGTCTATGGTTTCAATACTGGATGAGCTCTATACTCTATACCCTATACCAAACCAAGTTCATACTGTCCCACTCGAATTCTTAACCTAGGACCTATTTTTAATAAAGCTGCTTCGAAACCATCACATGACATTCGAATCTACCATTGTCATTCCCTACTATAAATACTAACAAGATTCTAGAAAAGTTATCTGATATTGTCAACAATATTTTTCATCAACTTCCATTGTCTTGCCATTTTTCGTTTTTTTCAACAATAACATAACCTATATTTCCGATGTCAGAACCTTCTGTCTTCTGTCACTCGGACTTTGTAAACAACTCCAAATAAATTCCGCGTCGTTCGAATATTAGAAACACGGTAGCCGGTAGCTCAGGTGCAACAAACACGGTACGAAGCTCCAAAAAGAAAGCTTCTAATATGTCTTATGGGGAATAGACTCTCCTACTCAGATAACGTTTCTCTCTTTGTCCATAGAATAATATGTCTATGCCTGTGTCACAAGCATAGAAATCATATTATAATCAGCGTTGCCGTTTTGTGTATAATTATCCGAATTGTGAATAATTTGAACGTCTGCGGATAATTTTGTGGATAATTCGATTTTTTATCCATTTACGTATAATTAGAGACTATTCTAACAATTTGAAAAATATGGATTCGGGAACGATTAGAGATTTTCAATTAGGGGACAGTTTATCAACCGCCACTTGAAAATTGAAGTGAAACCAACCAATCGTGTCATTATATTACAAGTAGATTTTTTGAAGTTTGGCCATTGGCATTACTGTACATCACTGGGGCAGGTATAGTACTGGTTGTCAACAACGAACAAAATTTGTAGTTGACAGAATTACATTTGACATTTGTATTTGAAATGAGAAATGAGAGTTGAATCTTGAATCAGTTTATAGTATTGGATATGGTATATTTCCAAACCTTGAAATAGTGATAAATCTGTTGATGATTTTACCATTTTCCAATGCTTCAGTGGAAAGAGTTTTCAGTATGTTACAACTGACGAAAACAAATCAAAGAAACAGACTGGAAACTAATACCCTCAAATCAATATTTTTCACCAAAGAAGGTGTTTCAGATAATTATGGTTGTTTGATTGAATTATTTGAATACATTATACCTTTCAGAGTTCGTATTTATTTTTTTCTTTTATAGAAGACCTATTTCTGTTTGTTATTTCAGTTTATTTATTAATATATTCTATGAAATTAATGGATGGTTTGTTTTCAACTTCTTCCTACCTACTTGAGTTATTGAACTTTTCAATATTCAGACAATTCAACAAACCTCACAAACACCTCATTTTATTTATAAAGGTGAATTTTTGTTTGAACTTTACCGGGGACAGATGAGTCATCCAATAGAGCAGCTTGTTCGTTGCTACAGATTCGTCTGAAGCGGTTCCTCTACACTTAGATGCGTTCGTTTGTTTTAGTAGTGATTTGTTGACTTTAACTTTTTAAACGCATTACATATTTTTACCAGTTTTTTCTTCAAAATCTGATGATTGACTCTATAGCTATATATTTATTATATCCAAAATCTACGACCGGTTTATAAACCTTGACATATGCTTAATTATGCTTAGTAATTTAGTTTTTTCCGATTCCCAATATTTTGAACCAATTTCACCTTGATAAGTATGTTTTTTTAGTTTACATTTGTAATGTATAATATCCGTATATTTACAAGTTGAGCTTGGATAATTACGTATAATTTGACTTCGGGTCATGGATAATATGAGAATTCCTGTGTGGCAACACTGATTATAATATATCTATTATGATTTCTATTTTCTATGGTCACAACTTCACGACTTCACCTTAAAACCAAACAACCAAACCATCTTGAATTGGAATTTGGAATAAATTATGAATATTTTTGGCGATTGACTTCATCTACTCAGCAATATAACATAATGGCTTCAGAACACTATAAATGTGAAGCAGAACCTTCAATAACTGGTATTGAGGAGGATGAAATGGAACAGTTCCCGAGGACTCATTTTGTTGACATTAACGATATTTTTAATAGAAAAATAAAGGAAGAGACCACAGAATTCAAACCGTTTAGTGGATATGAGGAGTCTAATGAGTGTCTGGAAAATAATGAGAATGGAAAATCTTATGATCCCAATCCCATTTTAAGCGACACTTTTGAAGAATCAAAGTTTTCACCAGCTTTGAAGTTTCCCTTAAGGCCAAAATATACTCATCCGAATGTCGCAATTATTATGCGAACAAAAGCGAACCACATGCCAATAAAGTTCAAATGTTTAAACTTTTTGCGGTTCGACAAATATCCAAAAATGACATGATTCATAGTCATTCTCTATTTTTTGCCATATGAGTATGAACGTTCGTTTGGTGTTTTTTTCCGATTTGCGAATCACAAATAATTGCATTTATTCAGATGAGTATGGAGGAGCCTTCAAGAAGTATTAAATGTTGCAGATATACAGGTTGACCCAGGGGTGCGTTCAAGCTCCATAACTTTTTTCCATCCAAGCTATCGCCTTGATTTTTTAAAATGCTAGGTCTGACAATATATTTATTTATATACAGGATGTCCCAAAATGATATACACAACTGAGTTCTGTTTTTTAAACGGCAACTCCCCATTTTTTTTTGGGGATTTACTACTGAATTGTCGATATAACTCACCCTGTTTTCTTGGACTTATCTCCAATAATTTTTGACTTGTCAATTTATGTGACAAAATAGCTTAGTGCAGACCCACAGAAAAATGCATAACTTCAAACCATTCAAGATAACTTACCAAACTTTTTTCCAGTCGATTCCTTAGGCTTTAGCACATCTTTTGAGATGCAGGCAAACTCCATCGCCTACTATGATTTTTTGAAAATTACAAATTGCAATAACTCGACTTTTTCAAAAGCAACACCCTATATTTCATTGCTTCTTGCATTGCATTTTTCAAGAGCTTTTTGTTCCTATAGGGTTTGTGGGGTCTGGTTTGTAAATGTAAAATTTGCAAAATTTGTTGCAGAACAAGAAATTTTAATTGTAAAAAAATAAAAAAGAGTGAGCCACTGTTGTGAAATTCGACACATGTCTACTTGTTAATAATGAATTTCACTTGCAAAGAATTAGTTAATATGGTCTACTGGGCGAAGCTGACGGAAATCATTTATAAGCAAGCAGAATCTACCATAAAAAATATCTAGAAGCAAGTACTCCATGGGTGTCTTCTTTCCAAAAGTTAAGAGATTGGTTTGAAGTCACTGATTTTGTGTCTTACACCAAAAAGGAAATTGTTAGTGGTTCAATGAGGAAAATGAGTTGCAAGTTTTATTGATGCTACAAGAAAATCCTCACTTAGCACTAGGGAAATAGCAGCGGAAACGGATAATTCACAAAGTAATGTGAACAGAATAAAATTGAAACATAAGTTCGGCCCTCATCATCTGAAGATACATCAATAATTGTATGCTAATGATTTTGCAAATAGAGTTGTGTTTTGTATTCAAATGAATGGCATGATTGACGAGGATTATAATACTTTAAACAAAATTCTGTTTTCTGATAAAGAACAACGGGTCGGTCAACAGACATAGTATGCATTATTATGCAATTGAAAATCCCCACTGGTTGAGGACTGTTGATCACCAAAAGCAATGGACGCCTAATGTTTGGGGTGGAATTATTGGAAATCACATTATTGGACCCTACTTTTTCGATACATCTTCCCAGAATGTTAGGAGAAATGGATTTGAACACCAGAAGTATCATGTGGCTGCAACACATTGGTGCTGCAGTGCATAACCATAGGATAGTACGAGAATTTCAAGATCATTCCTATCCTAAGCGTTGACTAGGCAGAGGTTGGCTTGCGCCATCCCCAGACCTTACTTCTATAGATTTCTTTCTTCGGGGGTACCTGGGATATTTTGATTTATTGTTGCAAAACTATACCTAGAACTATTTCACAGTTTTATTATTGAATCAAATTAATTTTGTATCCAGTGTGTGTAAAGAATTACCAAATTTTATGAATCATTTATCCAGTTTCATTGAATGATATATACTCATTCAACCAATATTAATTTTTTTTTTAAGTTCAGATATCTTGTTCAAGAGTATGTTAATAAATTGTAAATCTTTCTTAAAATGGATTTGGAATGATACTTGTTCATTCACAGTAGTGTCCTTATTTTTTTTTAGATTTCTTAATTAATCAAATATTTGATATTATATACCGTGTGGTTGGAAAAAGCTGAATTCATTTTGTAACTGGTTCAGACAGATTCTTTTATATGGAAAAATTGTTGTTCATCTTAAAGTCATATAAAAATGTTAAATTCTTGAAATTTCAGTTCTTTTATACAGGTGCTTTGGAAAATTGATGCAGCTTACCTTCAGTTGTAACACATCTATTAATCAGGTTGTATTACTTATTTGGAACATGTAGTTAGTACTATAGAAGTACTGGAATTGTAATGATTAAAATGTCATACCATACAGTGTGTACTGGTTGTAACAAAGTAATTTTTTTTATTTTTGTTTGTTTTTATAAGTGCATTAATTATTTGCATGGTATCCTTAACTAGATTGGCAAGGTACATAATTTGAACGATTCCAGCTCTCTAAAAATTTATAACATCTATATATTGGGATGACGATGCTTATTTCCCGCTCGATAAGAATCGCCACTGAGTTTTTATAAATTATTCACACCCAGTATAGCCCTTCATAAACTTGGTAATTACATCTTAACTAAGTAAAATAAAGTATGCAGGGCCGGTTCATATCAATGGCTAGTCAGTTGTGTGGTTTTTAATTCTACAACTGTCCCAGGTCGTATCAGTTTGCTGAGTTTTTGTTGGGCCAAAAGATATGCCAATAAATCTCAAAATTTACGAAGTAGACCCCACAAACCCTATTTTGGCAAAAAACTTAAAAATGCCATGTTATTATGCAATAAAATATAGGGTGTTGCATTTGAAAACTTAGTGGTTGCCATTTGTCATTTTCAATAAATCATAGTCAGAGTACCAGTTCATCTACATCTCAAAAGAAGCTGAAGCCTAAGGAATCGACTGGAAAAACTTTGGTTGAGTTATCTTGAATGGTTCTGAAGTTATTAATTTTTCTTGGTCTATGCAGACGCTATTTTGACACATAAATTGACATAAATCAAAAATGATCACAGATAAGTCTAGGAAACCCAGATGCATTATATCGACAATTTAGTAGCGAATCGAAAAATCTTACAAAAATGGGGGGTTGTGATTTAAAAAAACAGAACTTAGTTGTGTTTCTTATTTTGAGACATCCTGTATATAAATAAAAATAACAAGCCGATAGCTTAGATAGAAAAATAGTTATGGATCATGCATGCACCCCTGGGTCACCCTGATTGCTCAGTGGAAATTCGGTATAGTTATATTCTTAATTGACTATTGTGAATTGAAAAACCCACGATAAAAATTAAGTTATTCTTGTGAATATCTAACAGAAAACAACATGAATACCCCACAAGAGGTTATCTTGAATGATGGAAGATAGTGACTAAAGTTTATCTCTGAGTCGAAGATGATTCCACATCTGATTTTATGAACACCCTGTTCATATTTTCAAACAAATCGAGGTATAGTTTGATAACCCAATAGTTTATGAAAATAATATATTTTATATTCATATGAAATGTGATGTACTCATTCAGGTATAAAAAGTAGGAACACAAACATTGAAATAACTAAGGTTACCTAATTCAGTTTGACCTCTCAGAAATATGATAGAACAAGTAAAATTGCTATTTATAGAGAGTATATGGATTTGATAGGAATGATAAAAACATGGCTATTTTTAAATTTGGTTTCAGCTGACATTTACAATTTTCTAATCAGCCTTTAATAACTGGACAACATTATTAGCCTTCTTGAGTTTAATTTTTTCCATCAAGTTAGAGAGAGTTGAATTGATCTTGATCGTTTGGGAGGGAAAATGTTATAATTTGAACTACAATTTCAGATTTCTGGAAAAATGGGAATTTCAGTGAATTTGCTGGTGAATTGGCAGAACAGAAAGTCAACCATTTGAATAATGGAGTTATCTTAAAGAATGAAGATCCCTCAGAATGTAATGATGATCCATTAACAGATAATGTAGAATTGAAAACGCAGACCCTCGAAACTGAAGACGTTGATGTTATTAATGATGATGTCAAACCTGAAATTTGTGAGGAAAAATCTAGTAGAAAAATTGGAAATGGGTCCTATCTGAACTCTTCTCATGAACTTTCAAAAGGTAAGGTGGTATTATTCAATAAGAATATTTCGCAATTTCAGAGTTATAAAGAAAGTAAATGTTTTGTCACAGATGAAATCAGGTCAGGGGATCTATTCTCTATATTTTGCTCAGAATGTAACTCTAGCATTCACAATCATTTGGGGAACAGAAAAAACTTACTTATCAAATCCATAAAAGGTTGAAACGTTAAAAATGAAAGAAAAAAAGGATTTTCCAGTTGAATTTCATGGAACCTACTATAAATTTGGATGTGTGTATATGTAACAATCTCATTAAAGTATTTCTAGGACAGTTTCTATGATATAATAAAATTAATTATATTAGGGTAGGTTCAGGTAACAATTCTGAAAGTAACTTTTTTGTCTGGGTTTGACATGAAAAAAGCCTTTTTTATCGCAATAAAGTTGTGCCCAAAAATCATCACATTAATTGAAAATGATATAGGTATGGGAATTTGAACAAAACACGAGGTTGATCATTAATAATAATACTAATATTTTTTCTCCTTTAGGAATGTTAGTTCGTCGAAGATCAAAGTATAAAAGATGTAATATAAAAATATCATAAAATAATAGATAGTAGGTAGGACACAGTGGGCAAACAAACAATTATATAAATACAATGGCACTATCAAAGTATAAAACATGATACAGTATAAATAAAAATTACAAGGTATTGTGGTTCTTAAAGATATTTCTGTTCTACTTGATCAATGCTTCGAATTCGAGTATACTATAGAAACAGTTGTTGGACAGAACATGTTCCAATTGATATTTGAATTGTGTTGCGGGCTTATTCCTAAATTCTATGCCAAGGAGGTTGAAGAGCCATACGTCATCTCTTTGCAGACGATATAATAGTACCAACAAATTGTCTTTGTGTGTGGTGTTGTATGTTCAATTATCTTTGACTTAACCAATGTTTTACTTTGATAAGTGAGCAGTGAGTAGATGGTCATGATTTTTAATGAAGGAAATAGTGGTATCCCAAAGTACATTTAAAATGGTTCTTATTGCTCTTTATGCAATATGAAAATTCCCATCACTGTATTCCATACATTAAGTGATTGTGAAAATATGCATAATACACGGATACTGTTGCTTCCATATCATGTCGGATTTTTCTTAATACAAATATCACTTGTGACTGCTTGGTACATAGACAGTTTATATGAGCTATCTACCTTAGTTGCGGGTCTAAAACTATACCTAGAAATTTTATGTGCTCACTTTTATCCAAACTATTTGTACCACTTACATTTAAGATTTCACAACGGGTTTTGGTTTCATTAAAATACATATTATTTGCTGTGAACCAAATCTTAGCCTGTGCCATAATATCTTGATAAATAGGTAAGTATCAGTCCCCGTTTCAAGTAGTAAACAGAAAGTTGTGTCATATATCAGGAATTGGTGTGGCGGCCCTAGTACAGAACCCTGCACCCCTCTCATGACACACATAAGTGAACCCATGACATTGTTAACTACTGCTTGACTATGATGTGATAAATATGACGTGAAAAAACTGAGACAGGCACCACGTATCCCGTATCTGTTTGTTTTGATTAATAATGTCTAGGGATCTACACAGTCAAATGAAGCCTTTAAGTCAGTTCAGTTTCGCAGTCAATAGCGAACAGACGTACTTAAAATCACTCCGCTTTAGTCAAGTTTAGTGCTATCTGTGGAGGTTTTTTGTGGCTGATTTCGATACCAATGTGCACCTAATCCAGTTTGGTAACTGGTGAACTAATAACCTCCGAAATCCGAATTTGTCTCAGTGAACTCTATTAACTTTCATCAAATTGCTCATACATCAGATCGCTCGATTTCATTCATTGTGTCCCAGAACGGCCTGTTTTTGTCAGAGTGGGTTTTTTGCAAACATCGAAGTCTGATAACGAGCGGCAGATTCGCACTTTCCCATAGTCGAGGGGCTTGCTAGAAAAACTGTTCACACTGATGATATGGAATCTCAACTAGAAAGAATTGAAACACAGTTAACCAACTTAGTTCAGAGTATGGCAGACATACGCAAGATACAAGACTCCCAATCGGAAAAACTGGAATCTTGCATAGGAAAAATTGATATCTTGCAGGGAGTAACTAACGACTTACACTCAAGAGTCAGTGAACTCGAAAAAAAAACCAATCTTTTCCTCAAGACATGTACAACGAGGTTCGAATGAGAATCGAGAGTGTAAAAAATGTGATTATAGTTGGAGTGAATGAATCACTCGACACAACGAAAGTGGTCGAAAATGTGTTGAACACTATTTCTGCTCCCGAAACCATCTCCATCATAAAAACTGCAAGACTGGGATTCCCCAAGGAAGGACGAGCAAGTCCTGTCAAAGTCGAACTTCCTGACACTGATAGTGTACAGATGATCGTTAGAAACCGAAAAAAAATTGCTTCCTAATTCCCAAATTTAGTGGTCAAATGCGACAGAACACCGAAGCAATATGAGAAACTTGCAACTCTCTTCACCACTTTGCCTGCCAGAAAAGCCGCAGGGGAGAACGTTGGCATCAAATAAAGGAATAACTGCCCAGAAATAGTTCTGATACAAAATAAACACCTACCCTACCCTCAGAGAAGCCGTGAAGAAGAGGGATCCCCAGAGCACAACCCGAGAAAATTGACAAAACCTGACCACGCCAATCATTCAAAAAACTAATATGCGAAAAACATAGGCTAACTATTATCTCCTGGAATATGAAAGGCTACAAAAACATGGCATATCTTCTAGAGGACTCACCGCCACATAGCTTCGACTTTCTCTGTGTTTGTGAAACTTGGTTATACAACAGCTTTTAAATACCCGCCACCATTGCAGACTTCTACAAAGTTGTATCCTTTCGAGCCATCAAGTCTCGAGGACGAGCTAGCGGAGGTATTGCCATTTTTTATAAAAATTTATATTCAGCGCACCTCCTCGATTCTTCACCTTTGTGGCTTATATGTGCATTTACTTATAGTTCAATGAAAATCATCATATGTTCAACCTATTTCAACCAATCTATAGACTTTGAAGGAATCCTCGAAATTTTTCAAGCGACTATATATAATATAATAGATGAATATAAAGATTACATTCTTATCCTATCTGTAGATTTCAACTACAGAATTGGCTAGATAAAAAAATTATCTCCTATAAACGGTCACATATCCTCCGACCGACCAGCAAATTTTACATATCTCGGCTTGTTGGGACAAAGTGTCATTGATTTATGTTTCTATCCTACGGATAAACTGCACACTATCGACAGTTTTTTCGTACGTCGTACTCGTACCTCTCCGACCACTTCCCTTTATGCTTGAAACTCAACTTTGAATCCCCAATCACTATACAGCAAAAAAGTTCAACAGTCGATATCATGAAATGGGTTGAGAGAGAGAGAGAGAGAGAAATATACTTTATTGTCTAGGAACCAGAATTTCTTATTGACAAAGCATAGTGTTAAAATTAGAAGAAAAGTGTATATCATAAGTATATAACTAAATGTACATATACAGAATAAAATTATAAAAAATGGAAAAGGACCATAAACAGTACACATTAAAATTAGAAGTGAATAATTGTCATAGCAGATCAGTATAATATAGATACATAGTACAACATTTTATATAGGGTCATATCAGAGTTTCATTGTAAAATTCCTCAATATTATAGTAGATTTTTTTCAATAAGGCATCTTTCACAAGTTTTCTAAATTTTCATTTATAGTTCTCAGTTCACTGGTTATATATTTTTTTACTTTAAAAAAACAATGAACATTTTGTCAGAGTGGACTTTGGAATGGGTTTTCCTCTCTGTTGTTTGTCGAGTCATATGATTTGTTTGTACCGTAGTCTCCGTCATATATTTTTTGTGAATCAAACATACCATTTCTAATATGAATAAACATGTCAGAGTGAGAATTCCCTTGCTTAAAAACAAAGGTTTACATGAGTCTCGCACACCCACCTTGCCTAGGTACCTTACTACTCGTTTCTACAGAACAAACACTGAATGGAGAAGTTGTTGGCTATAATTTACCCAGAACGCTATACCATATCTCAAATGAGATTCTATAAGAGAATGATAGACTATTTTTGCTGTAGATGAACTCAATTCATTTGTAACAACCCTGAGAGCATAACATCCCAATGCTAATTTTTTTGTAAGAGCTGCAACATGCTGATCAAACTTCAGTTTCTCGTCTAAAGATATTCCTAGGAATTTTGTATTTTTTTTTTCTAAAAATTGTCCGATCAAGTTTAAATTGGTGCAATCAAAGATAAAGCCCATTATATTAGTTTTCTTGTGATTAAAGCACAAATAATTTGCTTCGCACCATTGTTGAACCAATTCCAAGTCTTTAGTGATATTATCTCTCATGTTGTCACAATTTTTTCCATGCCAGAGTAGGGTAGTATCATCAGCAAAAATGGTGAAGTTTCCTTGGATGGGAATATAAAACGAAGAGAACTGGACCTAGGACAGATCCTTGTGGGACTCCCCACGACATATCCCTGATGTTAGACAGACTCCCGTTTGATTCCACTATCTGATTCCTATCACTAACATAAGATTTAAACCAATCATGACATATCCCTCTAAAACCATAGCAGTGCAGTTTTTCTAATAGTATTCTATGATTCACACAATTGAAGGCTTAAGAGAAGTCGCAAAATACTGCAGCCACAGCTTCTCCATTGTTCAGGTACATGTTCGAGAAAATTCATTCGTGCTTTATTTGCTCTGAAATCCAAATGGGAATCAGTCAATATATTGTTATACTTCAAAAATGTTAATACCCGTTTTTTTACAAGTTTTTCAATAATTGTAGATAATGTTGAAAGCAGTGAAATCGGTAGGAAATTGCTAGGATCTTCAGAATCGCCACCTTTATATATTGGAGTTACTATTGCTGTTTTGAGGCTTGCTAGAAATTTTCCAAGAGCAAAAGATCTGTTAATACATTCAACTAGCACATTTAAAGCTGATCAAGAAGATTGATTATTATTTTTGTGGAAATTTCATCAATTCCTGTTGAATTTTTGTTTTTTATGTCATAAAATTTCTTTCAATTCAAGTAAATTGGGGTCATCTACGTGAAAATTATTTGGGATATTGACCGTTCTTAAGTATTCCATTGGTTGAGACTGGGGAACAATAGTAGATGTTAGTTTATGAGCTATTGTACTGTATTATTAATTAAGAGTGTTGGGATTGCTTTTGATATATTTTGATAGTGAGTTTGCTTAACCTCTTGAGCTATTTACTATATCCCAATTCTCTTTGCTTTTATTTGTTAAGCTGAGTATTCCAGGCAGGGAATCGATACCAATGATGAACCAATTAAACGAAGTTTATTTGAATAATGAACAATGGTGAAATATATAAAATGATGTATGAAATATACGGATGACAACTTGTGACAACTAATGATCGATCACTTCAACTACAGTTATGTTATACAGGGTATCTTCGGAGTAGTCGAGTCGAGATCATATTTAAAACATAAATCTTCAGCTCTAACATTATTTTCGGCTTTTTTTATTTTATCTTTGTAATAAATTTATTTGGCATTTTTGATAACGTGTCTGTGAATTCTGCGATAATTATTGAAGTATTTCATAAAAAAGGTATCATTGTATTTTTTTCTTAGTGTATGTAATGATCTCAGGTTTTTAGCAGATGTTCTTATGCCTTGAGTTATCCGAGGTTTTTTATTTTAATTCTCTGTTTAGGAAAACAATCTTCAAAGATTTCAACTAAATGTTTTTGGAATTCACTAACTGCATCTGTCACATATAATGCATTCTCCCAAGGAGCATCATCACACTTCCGTTTGAATTTAGTAAAAATTTGTTTGCTATATATTCTGCCCATTTTAAAGTTTTTATTAAACGTATTACAACTCAGAGGGAAATTTAATATAATAGCTTCATGGTCTGACAGACCTGCCGGGTTGATATCACAAGCCAACTTTTCTTTATCCAGATTAGTGCAGATGTAGTCAATAGTAGTGGCAGTAAATTTTGATATACGAGTTGGACATTTTACCAGCATTTTTAAGTTGTACGCTAATAAGAGGGTGCCGAGAGTTTGAGTAGAAGTAGTTTTTTCGTCATAATTTATATTAAAATCGCCCGTTAAGATGATTAGTGAGTTGACTGGAAATATTGACAAAAGTGTCTCTAATCTATTTAAGAATGATGTAACCTCACTTGATGGAGCTCTGTAGATGCATATGAAGTATATATTATTTTTGCTGTCATGAATTACGCAGAATTCAAATTCTTTTTCTACTATAAGTGATTCAAATTTGTCAATATTTCTCAATGTCAGTTCTTTGCAAAAGCTTTCTTTGACTAATATCATAGTTCCCCCATGGGTCGTCAGTGTTCTACAATATTTTGAGGCAATACTATAATTTGAACATGCAAATGGCTCTTCAGATTTCAACCAGTGTTCGGTCAAAAACACAAAATTTGTAAAATGTTGATGCCTGAGGAAAACAAAAAGTTCGTTCATCTTATTACGAACAGATTGAATATTTAGTAGTAACAATGAAACTCTTTTGTCATTATTAAGATTTTGTGGTTTACAATTTTTTTTTACTTTTTTTGGTGAATGATGTTTATACTTATATGTTTGTTTGATTCTACACTGTTTCTAAAAAAGGAAAAGACTTTTTATTATTTAATTCTAGGTCTTGACTAGTTTTATTCGTGTCGTACTGGATCATAGTTATTTTGGAGCTACCTTGTTCTCTTCTTGACGAAGAGAGTGTCAATTATCAAAATACTTTGCAATATTCCTCCAATGTAGGCAAATGTTGCGATATTGATAACACATACGAGAATATATTCTCAACTATTCTTAGTGTTGCTCAAAGTATTGGCTTGGTAACAAAAAAATATCTTGGCCAAAGGCCTCCTAAAAATCAACCTTGGATTGCCGAAGAGCCAAAGTGGAAATGAAGTCGTCCCTCAAAAATTGCAAAAACATCACTTTCTTGAACCTTTCAGAACGGATTATATTACTTCAAAAAAGGAATACAAAAACATGCTCAAACGAAAAAACCGAGAATACCAAAAAACTGTCACACTCACACTCAGCAATACCAAAAATCATGCGGAATTCTGGAAAACCTTGAGTTTCTACAAACAACGCCATCAAGCGTGCCCAATTGACCTGTGTGAATGGGAGTCATTTTATGACACGTGTTTAAAACAAAAATCGTCGCCAATATATATTTTTGTGACGCAAGGTCTTTTTATACAGACTCCGAAATGGAGGAACTGAATGGTGCTCTGGAAATGTGTAAAAACGGTAAATCCCCCAGCAAAGACGGCATCACATATGAATTTGTTAAAAACCTCCTGCAAAACTGGCTGCTTTATGTTTGCAACTGTTTCAACAAAATTTTCGACTCTGAGAAAATTCTCTCAGCTTGGCATGAGACACTAATAACAATGTTGCATGAAAAAGGCCCGCTTACTGATCCTAATAACCATAGGGGAATCGCACTATTGAACTGCTTTGCGAAAGTCTTCACTTTAATATTGTTAAATCGATAATCCAATTGGTGTGAACTATATTTTACCCAAAGTGTCAATACGGCTTTAGAAAGAATAGGAATGCTTCTGATAACATTTTCATTCTCTGCTCTGTAATTCAACTCCATCTGAGGCTACCTAAAAGGAAAGTTTTCGCTGTTTGGTGAATACCACGAAAACGAAGATAATGACTTTCAGCAAAGGAGGCTATAACAATAATTATTATAAAAATAAATTTAGTCTTGATGGAGTCTCCATCAATGTTGTTGAAACCTTTACCTACCTGGGAGTTACCTTCTCTGTGTCGGGACTGTTTCTAGAAATGGCAACAAGAACAGTTGCAAAAGCAAATCAAGCTATGGGCGCAGTGATGGACTTTATGTGCAAGTCGAAAATGTGCTCAAGGAATGCTAGAATAGAACTTTATACCTCAATTATCCTTTCAACTGTGTGATATGGAATAGGTATTTGGGGTCTCCGTTATGCAGATGTAAAAAACGTGCACAAATTAGTTTTTTCAAAAGATTTATGTGCTTACCAAAGTGCACACCAAGTAACATGATCAGATTAGAAACTAGGCGTGTCAAATTAGGTTATGTCATACTCAAATCAGCTCTGGCGTGGCTGAATAAGATGAAAGCGACAGACAATGCAGAGTTAACTAAAATTTGCTACTTGCGCCTCAAACAACTACAACACGCAATGTTAAGTACAACTATCTACTTCAAACAAAAAACTACTTCGACTCCGCAGGTTGCAGCCATCTATGGCAAAACTACCTCAACAGTAATTCAAAGGAACTGACAGACCAAATTCTCGCCTGTTACAAACAGAAACTTATAAATGAAGATATCGAGAAACTGTCACTCTCTTCGTTTCTCTTGTTTTACCGCCATCTGTCTACTTTCGAAGAAAGCACTAGTTACCTTTGCAAATCAGCACCGATTTACATTTGTAGAATTATCGCTTAAATACGCCTATGCTCTATGGGCCGCCTTAAAATTACATACAAGGGTATAACATACTTCATAAACACAGCCGAGATATGTTCAATTTGCAACACCTACGAGAACGAAACACTCACTCATCTACGCCTGATTTGCCCTACCTCTAATGGCATAAGAAATTGCAAAATATTTTCGAAATTGAACTCATTCAACAACCTCACTGTTTTGCTGGACCCCAAGGACTTTTCCCTTCTATCAAGTTTTGTCTACACTATTATCAATATCCTCAAATTATGCTCATTTGCTCTCAACGAACGATTTGTTTTTTTTTCTCCTGTAATTTTGTTCTTACTTTTTTTTTTTTTCTCTTTCTCTCTTTAATTTGTAATCCACAGTAATCTAAAATATGTAACGTTAGAGCCCGAACTACTTGTAATGAGATGTAACTTTCTCCTATACAATAAATTCTATCAATCTATCTATCAAATGCAGCCTCTAAGTCAGTGAAGATTCCCAAATAGTGTTTTTTCTCCTCAAAGAAATTCTCGATGTATTCAGTCAAGCATTTTAGGGTGTCGGTTGTAGTCAAAGCTTTCCTGAAATCATAGGGTAAGGGAAACACTCACTCATCTACGCCTGATTTGCCCTACCTCTAATGGCATAAGAAATTGCAAAATATTTTCGAAATTGAACTCATTCAACAACCTCACTGTTTTGCTGGACCCCAAGGACTTTTCCCTTTCTATCAAGTTTTGTCTACACTATTATCAATATCCTCAAATTATGCTCATTTGCTCTCAACGAACGATTTGTTTTTTTTTCTCCTGTAATTTTGTTCTTACTTTTTTTTTTTTTTCTCTTTCTCTCTCTAATTTGTAATCCACAGTAATCTAAAATATGTAACGTTAGAGCCCGAACTACTTGTAATGAGATGTAACTTTCTCCTATACAATAAATTCTATCAATCTATCTATCAAATGCAGCCTCTAAGTCAGTGAAGATTCCCAAATAGTGTTTTTTCTCCTCAAAGAAATTCTCGATGTATTCAGTCAAGCATTTTAGGGTGTCGGTTGTAGTCAAAGCTTTCCTGAAATCATAGGGTAAGGTCTCAATAGATCATTTGAGTTAGGCAGCTGATTAAAGAATTGTAAACTATAGATTGATTTGTTGAAAATATGAAAAGGATGTTCATAAAATCAGATGTGGAATCATCTGCGACTGAAAGATAAACTTTAGTCACTATACTTCCTAAAATTTTCGAAAAAACAGGAAGAATAACAATTTGCCAGAAATTATTGAGCAATGAAGGATCTCCTTTTTTATAATGGACACACCTTGCCTTCATATCTTCGGCAACAACATAGTCACACATCTGCTAGTGGTTTAGTTAGAAAAGGAGTACATATTATAACAATGAACCTGAAGAAACCCTCCAAATCTTGGCTTCTTTTATTTTTGAAGTTACCTGTAACAGACTTCATATTTGATGGGGTAACTTGTTTGAAAAATAACGAATTTTGTAGTTGTAGTAATTTTATCAGTGCCTCAGGTTGAACATGTTTTTTTCTAGTTTTTTGACAATGTTTTCGGCATTAGTGACGAAATAGCTATTTGTGCAACCAGTTGGGAAAAGCACTATTTTTCGTAATGAGCGAATTTCTGTGGAACGAGCGAAGCGAGTTACGCAAAATCAATCAATCAATCAATCAATCAAACTATGCTTTATTGTCAGAAGAAACTGGTCTTATCGACAAAGACGTTAAAGAAATACATATTAAAACAGAAAAAATAAACATTAAAAACTAAACAATAATAATAAAAACGACAAATGGTACAGGGACAGACTAATTAAAATTTGTATAGTTTAAAAAGTTAAAAATTAAGAAATGTAAAATAATAAGAGGGTACATCCCCACGATGCAAACATATTAAAATAATTCCTTAATGAAGGGGCTAGTGTAGTTCACTATAAACGAAAGAGTTCACAACTAAAAAATTCCTCTATATTGTAGAAAGGATGAATGTATAGTAGTTCTTTTAGTTGTTTTTTGAATAATGCAAATGCTTCAATTTCTCTTAGGTTTAATGGTAAGCAATTATAAATTTTTAGCCCGTTGTAGATGATGGATTCTTTAGCAAGATTACTTTTAGGTATAGGTAATGGTAGTCTAAATTTTTGCGAAGAACGAGTGTTATGATTTAGAGGCTGATATATATTTGTCACGGTTTCTATGAATTAGACATGTAGTTTCTAAAATAAAAATCGAGGTGACTGTGAGGATTCTGTGGATTTTGAAGAGTTCCCTGCAAGAGTCACGCGGTTTAACTTTACAGAGAGCCCTAATGGCTCTTTTTTGAATAACTTGCACCATCTGTAATAATTGATTGCTACACACTCCCCAGAATGCTATACCGTATATCAGATGGGATTCAATAAGAGCAAAATATGCCGTTTTGGCGGCGGTAAAACCCAACTCACGTGATATTATCCTAACGGCATAGCATCCGGAGGACAGTTTCTTGCACAATTTTGTAACATGTTCGTCAAATTTCAATTTTTTATCGATGTGAAGTCCGAGGAATTTGGTGAAGGAGACATTTTTAATGGTGTTAGTTCCCAAGTTGAGGGTAGAGAGTTCGCAGCGGAATGTAAGTAAATTCGTTTTAGAGGCATTGAAGACAAGCAAGTTATCATCACACCAGGATTTAATTTGTTCAATGTCTTTTTCAATATTGTGATGTAATGTATTCTCGTTTGTGTCATGCCAAAATATCGTGGTGTCATCTGCAAATAATGTAAACTTGCCGGATATATTAATTTTTGTAAGGTCGTTTATATAAAGCAGGAACAATATTGGCCCAAGTACAGAACCCTGTGGCACACCACATTGAATTGTCTGGGCATGGGAGAGGTGGTTGGTTTTTATCATTTGAGTGCGATTTTCTAGGTATGATTTGAACCACTGCAGGCTAGTTCCTCTAAAACCATAGTATTCTAGTTTATGCGTAGCAGAATTCCGTGACTAACACAGTCGAACGCCTTGGAAAGGTCACAACACACAGCAGCGCCAGCTCTCCATGATTAATTTCATCATAAACTTTTGAAAGAAGGGAAAATATAGCATCATTGGTGCTCTTACCTTTTTGAAAACCAAACTGGTTCTTGCTCAAGATATTATTTTTAAGTAGAAATTCCATAACTCTCTTCTGAACTAATTTTTCAATTATCTTAGCCAAGGTAGGTATAAGTGATATTGGTCGATAATTTGATGGGTCTGCTGGATCTCCTCCTTTATGTAGTGGTATTATAATTGAGTTTTTCAAGAATTGGGGAAAGATGCCCTGTTCGAGTGAATTATTGATGAGAGCAGCCAGTACATCAAGAGCTGAATCTGGAAGGTTTGCAAATATGTTGATTGAAAGTTCATCTTGACCTGATGCCTTTTTATTTTTTATACCTCTAATGACTTCTTTCAGTTCAATTGTATGTGTTAGAGAAAAATTGAAGGTTTCTTCGACATAGAGATTTAACATGTAATGATCAATGTTGTTGGGGCTCAAGTGTGCAGTTAATTTGGAGGCTACAGTACAATAATAGTCATTAAGGGTATTTGGGTTCAATGGGATTTCAAGCGGAATTTTCTGTTTTCCTCTAAGGTCGTTCATTATTCTCCAGCTTTCCTTAGATTTGTTGGAGGATTTATCAATTCTTGATTTATAATGTATATCTTTTGCAGATTTTAATACTTTTCGATATAAATTGCGGTAGCTATTGTAGTATTTATGAAAGAATGGTTCAGTGGTAAATTTTCTAATTGAGTGAAGAAATTTTAAATTTTTTGCGGATGTCTTTATTCCCTTTGTTAGCCATTGTTTCTTATCTTTCACCTTTATTTTTTGAATTGGAAAAGCCCTATTAAAATTATTTATAAGGAGAGTATAAAAAGTATAAAAGGGATCTATGGAATGGAAAATATCCTGCCAATGACTATTTGAGCAAAACTCGTGGAATTTATTAAAATTTTTTGTACTAAATAGACGACTGACTATATTTGAACTTAGGTGTAGGAGTTTTTATGTTGAGCGGTATGGAGCCGAGAATAGCTTCGTGATCGGAAAGCGAGTTACGAAAAATAGTGTTTTCCAACGTGTTTCACACAATATTTTTTCTAATTTTGATATGTGATCCTTTTTAGTTCAAGTTAGAAATATAAAAAATATATATTTTAAAAAACTGAAAAACACGCTTTTAACGCACTAAATTTAAAAAATAATTTCAATATTCAACAACGATGAATATTCGAATAAATAAACAAACCATTCCTCAATTTCAAAGTGAAAAAAAAAATCGTCAGGCGTGTGGGGATTCGAACCAACGCTAACTTTTGAGATCCAGAGCTTAGTCTAGCGGCCAACCGGACGCGTTAATTTTCAAACGCATTACCATACTTTCACGTAAGTATAAAGTTTTTTTATGTACTTTTGTACCTGCTACCTGTAAAGGGGCCCCGCTTTCAAGGTAACAAGTATGCATATGTTCTCAACTACATATCACACTACATGAGTAGTATGAACTCAAAATTTCACCTTTTCTAAAATGACGTAGGTTTGCCGGATCTGGGTTCATAGACTATTTTAATTGATTTCGACAAAGCACCCCACACTTTTTGGCATAGTCGTTGAATATTAAAATTATTTTTCACTTTTTAGTGCAGTGAAGAAGTACTTCAAGTAGTTTAGCAGTAAAATTATAAAATAAATTTTATTCATGTTTTTTTTGCAACTGGTGGTGAAATTACTTTACTTTTCATCACCAGTTGCGAAAAATTTTACTTTTCACAACTGGTGATGAAAAGTAAAACATTTGATAACGTCAACGTGTTTTGAATAGTGTCACTTTAAATGTCAAAATTAGAAAAAGGGTATTTAAATCATCTTCACTTAAGTTGACAGGTCTTACATGTTTTTTCTTTCTGTTTGTTCTTCATTGACAATATTCCAGACTGTCTTCTGTTTGTTGTCAGATTCCATTTTTTTTAAATTGTTGTTGAATATACGTTTGGTAGTGTCTAACAGTTTGTAAGATTTTTTTTATACTCATTATATATTTTTAAATTATTAGAAGTTGGATGTTGTTTCTGCCAAGAGTATAAGAACATTAATCTGTTTTTTGCATTTTGAATTTCTTGTGCCAACCAATATGATGGTGACCTCATAGATGGTTTTGCATTTTTAGGAGTGAAACATATATTATGGAAATAGATTAAAGTAGAAATAAAAGCTGAATATTTTTCCTCTGAAGTTAAGATCCCAAAAAAATCTTCCCATTTTTCATTACCAAGGTATTTTAACATTAGTTGAATATTATTTTCAGAATAATTTTCTGTTCTGTACGTATTACTAGGAGCTGCCGAGTGTATATTTTCATTCAGTTGTAGCAATTGACCCCTACAATCTGAGACTCCTAATTCAACTACTGTTCTTAATCTTTTCACTGCGCATAGCATTTTATGCAATTTTGTCTCCAATACGGCTGTCGGAAGCTGGGGCTGATCTACACGGTTCCTACAGTTAGGTGAAGGAATAATCTCGTGTACTTATAAGGTTCCCACAGTGAATCAATATATTTATCCAGGGCCGTACTTACAATTATCTAAGAGCAACTATAATCTTGACTCGCTGCTATTTTCGCCATGAATAAGTGGAAAATTACTAACTTTACTCAATTTGGAAATAAAGAAACATTAAATTCCACGAAATTTTTGGGATCGAAACAACATTTTGTCTTGTCAATAAGTGAAGGTTACGAACAATACAAATTTCTTTGAATAAACTTTCCCAATTTCCAAATGAAATATACACTCAAGAATATATAACAAATATATTTCATTTGATAACAAATATAAGTATGATAAAAACAAGCCAAATTCACTATGAAAAATACTTGGAATTCACTCTTTTCGAAGGAGATATGCACTCAAGAATATATAAAAAATTATTAGATTCACTTAGCTTAAATTCATCCTCACTATCACTTTTCATTAAAAGTTCATAACGTTTCTGTTCGTTAACACATAACATAATGACAATCTACGTAATTTATATATACGAGTGCCTAATGTTTATTCACCAAAAGTCTCTATTTTTTACCGGGAATTTACCTTCACATATAAGTATCCAACGAGAACAAATGAATATATTTATCCCGATCATCGACTAACCGCAACTGAAAAAAGTGCTCACTATATGGCAATCAAGCTTTTTAACCATCTAACGAACAGAATTAAAAAGATAAAGAAAATAGGAGATTTCAAAAGAAAAAGAAAAAAACTTCTCATAGAGTTAGAGCCCTACAACTTGAACGCATACCTCACTGGACGGCACATTTGAAAATCCTTGAATTTTCATTGTTGTCATGTATTCAAAATTTTAAATCCTTTCTTTTCTTGGTTGACACTATTTCATTCTATGTTATCGACTTTAGGAATAAATGCTTGTAATCTACTTTGAAATAAAGCTCTTTATTATTATTATTTCCCTGAAAACCAAAATACTTACAGGTTCAGGTCACATCGAAACTTTACTGTTGCAGCAAGCCGACCTGATAGAAACATACATAAATTTGTGAAAGAATGCCTCGGAGTTCATGTCTGATAAACAAAATGCTGATTCATACGGCTCCCGCAGTGAAGCACTAGAGTTTTGAAACATTTTGTAAACGTCTCGGCCAGAAACAAACTACCATCTATAGGCAACACAAAATACATTGAAAATTGCGTATTCGACCGGTCCCTCAGGTAACACAAAAAGGTCTCGCATATTTATCCGGTCCCCATTGTACGATCACGAAATTACTTTACGTAGATATCCGGTTTTTGCAGTGAATAGGTAAGGCCAAATCATACTCATCCGAATGACGCAACTATTATGCGAACAAAATGGCAATAATGTTAAAAAATTTAAACTTTTTGCGGTTTGACACCAAATATTGATAAATGACATTATGATTCACAGCTGTGTGCACGTATCAATATATTTTCTTTCTCTGTAATTCTGACGTTTCCACAAATGTAAATTTAAAGGATGAATAAATATTGTATTGTATTGTATTGTATCCATTTATCTAAATATATAAAAGAATAACTGACTGACTGAGGTATTAACGCACATCCCAAACTCCTGGGGCTAGGACCGTGAAAATTTGCATGTGGGTTTCTTTGACACTATAGGTGAGCCCTAAGGAAGGAAATTTAACTCCTAAGGTTGTGAAAAAGGGAATGAAAGTTTGTATGAAAATCCGTCATTTTTAAATCATTAAATCTGACAAACTGTCAAATTAATGTTCGAAGCTAGATGGAATCACATAAATAGACCAGGAAAAATACAAATTCTACACGGGCGAATTCGCGGGCACCAGCTATTTATGTTCGAAGCTAGATGGAATCACGTAAAGAAAACCAGGAAAAATACAAATTCTACGGGGACGAAGTCGCGGGCACCAGCTAGTTTGGTATAAACGGGAAAACCCCTATAGTTACAAGAAGTTGTATAAATTAGAATATGAAAAGTACTTAAAATACTTGAAACTAAAAAAAAAAAAGATGAAAAATACATATAAAAATCTAAAGAGAAAATACATAATTAATTGCAGAACTCTTGAAAGCCTCTGATATTCTTGATGCTGGACCATTAAATCCATAATTAGTAAGATGTGAGTTCCCTACAAAAACAGTTTTATTATCCCTTGTTACTCTTTGTTTGGCTCTCAGATTAACTGAGGAGAGCCTGTTTTCTAGTGTGGTTAGGTGTATTATGGAACGAATATCAGTGTATAGTTTTGACGATGGTTAATTTGAAAGCCCATTTTATTTATTTATTTATTATATTCGAATAACCCCATTTTACAATAGATACATTGATTAAAATACATTGGTATAAGTAAAACACATTGAAATACATATAAACACAAAGTACATCAGTTATGGAATTTTTAAATTTATGATTGGTAAGATTGGTATGATATTGTACTGTTTGGTGAGATCTTTTGAGAGCATTTTTGAATTTGTTTTGAGACATTAAAAATATTCAAGCCGAAATTAAAATGTTCATTACCTAGTCTCATTAATCGAGTTAGTGAATTATTGAGGCCATAGTTTATGCTATGAAATGGTATTGTAAATAGGTGGCTCTGGACGGTACTCTAAAGTTTATTAGTTCCAGTATAAGATTTAATTATTAAGTAGTTTAAACAAGGTAATAAGGTCAATTCTTATTCTTCGGTTATGAAGGGTTGGGATGTTCAGAAATGCTAAAATAGTTTCATAGTTGTAATTAGCAAATTGTAGATTCAATCTGTATGCCACATGTCTTAGAAATATATTCTGAACAATTTCAATCACATTGATGTCTACTTGGTAGTGGGGAGACCATACTGTAGATGCATACTGAAGTGAGTTGTAAAGAATCTTCATGGCATTAATTGAAAAGTCGCTGGAATTGCGTAGAATGAATCCCAGAATTCGGTTTGCTTTGCTTATGATCGCATTTATATGTGTTATAAATGTTAATTGTGAATCGAACCGAACACCTAAATCCTTAACATTGTTAACTCGTTTCATGGTTGATCCATTTATTTTGTACTGAAAATACAAGGAGCTAAGCCATTTGCGAGATACCAAGCGTGTAATTTATTTATATCGTGTTGAAGTTTTAAGCAATCTTTCAAAGTCTGTATTGGAATATAGATTTTTACATCATCTGCGAAAATCAAACACTGACAGTAATCAAAGTGAGCTGCCAAATCATTTATGTAAAAATTAAATAGTAATGGTCCCAGATGAGATCCCTGTGGAACTCCTGAAGTGACTTGTACCGGATTAGAGAGATGGTTCTTAATTTTAACATACTGAATTCTCTTAGTAAGGTAACTGTTAAGCCAAGATAATAACCATGGTGGAAAATCAAGCATTTCCAATTTATGAATCAAGAACTCGTGATTCACGCTATGGAAAGTCTTTGAAAAGTCAGCATATACGGAATCAATTTGATTCCCAGCTTCCAGTGCACTTACAATGTCATTCTGATACAATAGCAAGTTAGTCACAGTTGACTTTTCTGTTGTAATGATTTTAAGCCATGTTGTTCATTAATAATAAAGTTCTTGCAGTGCCATGCTAAAAATCTGGATATAAATAGTTCAAATAATGTTGGAATTACTGACATTGGTTATTGGGCGATAGTTAATAATATTTGCCTTGTCTCCGTTTTTAAATATTGATGTTAAGTACCTGTTCTTCCATTTATTTGGAAAAACCCCAGTGATTAATGAATGATTGAATATCATAGTCAATGGTTTAGTTAGGGTATAAATGCATCTTTTGAGAAAGAAAGCAGGGATGCCATCTGGATCACAACAAATTTTATCTTTCAAATTGGAAATTCCAGTAAATACTTCTTCAAGTGTTGAAGTTAAATTTAGTATGTTTACACAACCGTTACTTACATTATAGATGTGGTAGTTTAAGTTAGAATCAGGGTAGACATTTGACAAACTAGGTGGTATGTAGATGGCACCGATCAGGAACTTCGATGTTCCATTAGTAATACCAACATATAACTGCTCCACTACATCATTAGGATATGTAGACACCTGATATACGGGATAATTTTTTTTACAAATATAAGAACTCCACCTCCTCTAGTTTTATTAGTGACAGCAGGGTCACGAAAAGTATTATATCCAGTTATGCTCACTTCAGCACTTACTATAGAACTGTACAGCCAACTTTCAGTAAGAATTATGATATCATAGACACTCGAGGACACTGCATGTTTAAAATTACATAATTTAGTCCTAATGCCACCCACGTTTTGATAGTAAATTAGTAGATGGGGTTGCCTTTTTTCTGGTCCATTTTTTTAGTTATTTTTGGAACACCATTTGAGAAACTGATTGGTATATTCCTATTGCCTTTTTGAATTTCTTGATCATATTCGGACTTTACTTTCCTATAATACTCCTGCTGTTTGGGAGTTCTATCAGCACTGACTTTGTAGTGAGAGTTTTTTAGCTTGAAACTGGCACGTAAAAGACGATGAACATCATTAGATCTAAGATTATAGAAAAGCTCGTTAAAACACGAGTAGTTTTTTTTTTAATCGGCACAGTCTATTATCTAAATACCAATTCGGATTCCAAAAATCAAAGAGCACCAATGACGCTATTTTTTCTTTCTTAGAACAAGTCTACACAAGTCTAAATGCCGATGAAGTTGTTGCTGCGGTGTTCTGCGACTTCTCAAAGGCTTTCGATTGTGTGAATCACAGAACCCTGCTACAGAAATTAAATCTATATGGATTCAAAGGTGCCTCCCTGAAATGGTTTGACTCTTACCTCTCCGAAAGATATCAAGTAGTAAAAGTTAATGACCAGACATCTAGCATACTAGAGATCACAAATGGGGTGCCACAGGAGTCAATTCTTGGACCTCTACTGTTCCTTCTATATTTGAATGATCTGCCAAATATTGACTTTGGCGCGGAAAAAATACTGAAGTTTAAAAAAACCGGGTATACCACGACTTAGGCCTAGTGAAAGAATGGTGTGCTCTAACTCGTTATGTCATCTTTGAAAAACAAACCTCCTCACATTCAAATTTGACTTTCAGGACTTGTATCTTGAAACACAACTCATCGGAAATAAAACATCATGCAAGTTCCTGGGACTATACATTGACAATAAATTGAGGTTTCAAGAGCATGTAATTGCATTAATAAAAAAACTTGCCTCTGGTTGTTATGTGATCAGAACTGTGGCAAGAGAACTTAACTTGGAGATAGCGAAAACGGCCTATTTTTCTTTAATTGAGTTTCATCTACAGTACGGAATAGCTTTTTGGGAATTTGCTAGTCAGCAGCTCTTCAATTTGGTCTTTATTCTTCAAAAAAGAGCTATTAGGTACATGTGCTACACTAAGTCAAGGGGACATTGCAAACCTCTATTTATTAAGCACACAATTTTAACATTGACAAGCTTATTTATATTGGAGACTGTATGTCTTATCCATAAAGCCAGCAGAAACCCAGTTATTCCTGAACATGGTTATAACGCAAGACAAAATAGAAACATTCCGGTTCCAATCCCCAAGTCATCCCTGACAAAAAATTCAATTATATATGAGGGCATAAAAATGTACAATCATTTATCTTCGCAAGCAAAAACTATTAAATCCTTACTGTCATTTCGGAAGGAAGTTAAATTCATGCTCCTTGAGAAGGCCTACTACAACATGCAGGAATATTATGAGGATCAATTGTTATGAGAAGACATGCTATCGGTTGTGTAACAGGCATTCTCTGATTTAGCAAATTTGCAACATTTTAATATCCCTGTAGTATTATCAACCTTAGCAGCATTTTATATCTACATTATTATTATATTATTCTATTAGTTATACGACTGTACTTTTTGTAAAAAAAAAATATAGTTTATGTACTTTTTATTCTACCAAGCTTTGTCTATGAGATTTTATATATCTTCGACAATAAAGTATACTTTGATTTGATAGTATTGTTCAGTGTGACTTTCAAAGGTGGCGGTTTATTACCTTTTTTACCCACTCTTGTTATTTTAACCATGTTGTCGATTGTAATATTAAGACTTGCACAAACATTCATGAACACCGTTTTATCATCGTTGATTCTGTCCGATCCGAGTAGAGCCTTGGACTCCTCAGCATTATATAACATAATATTATTAGCTCTAGCTATACGATCATTCACTTCACTGAAAATTTCTTCGAAATTTGACTCAGCTCTGTCGTTTTTCAATTCGTAAATTTCAACTTTAAGATTAGCGATTTCACTTTTTAAAGAATCAAAATGACGTATTAAATTTGATACATTCTTAAAGGCTTCTCTGCAAATTTTACAGAAGAGTCTTAGTGTACGGTTTTGCAAGGCTAAGGCTCTTTGCTCAGTACTCGATACAGACGAACAGTTTTTTCTCTCATCTATATTAAAGTGAAAGTATGCATGACAACTATCGCAGCAAGTTTGCATACTATCTATTATCATTTTGTAGGCAACAGTACCCAAAAATTTATTTTGGACCAGTGATGTTTTGTAAACTGAATAGGAAGGGACACCACACAATGGATGCATATTCCAAGTGTGACCTTATTAATGAACAATAAAAAAATTTCATTGTGTTTACTGAAAAAGTCTTTACTGATCCTGCTTTCATAACCTAGAAGTTTCAACGATTTCAAAGTTATTTTGTTGATATGGGTGGAAAATTCGAAGAAATAAATTTGTATTTCGAGCAGAAAAAAAAAACTAGTAGCACTGATGATGAGTTAACAGTCGAAAGCGCTCTGCTATGATATTTTAAAATAAAAAATTTCTGCACGAAATAAAAATGTATTTCTTCGAATTTATCTGCAATAGTTATAGTTTTTGACTTATGTCATCTTTTGAGTTGCAGGCAAACTCAGAGCTGATGTTTCATCGCCTACTACAATTTTTTGAAAATGTCAAATTACAAATGGCAATAACTCGACTTTTTCAAAAGCAACACCCTATATTTCATTGCTTCATTGCATGGCATTTTTCAAGAGCTTTTTGTCGATATAGGATTTGTGGGGTCTACTATGTGAAGTTTGCACAATTTGTTTGTTTGTTTTGATTGTTTTTTTTTGAAAAAAAGGAATTGAATAAGTTGCTGTTACATCCGTGTATTTTCGATAATTGTACATTTAACTCGCCAAGAATTAGTTAATATAGTCTACTATATTGGCCAAGCTGACAGAAATCCTTTATTATATATTATTATATTGGCAAGCAGAATCTACCATAAAAAATATCCAGATGCAAGAACTCCACGGGTGCCTTCAAAAGTCAAGAGATCGGTTTGAACCCACTGGTAGTGTGTCTTATACCAAAAAGGAAATTGTTGGTCGGATCAATGAGGAAAATGAGTTGCAAGAAAATCCTCAATTAAGCACTAGGGAAATAGCAGCGGAAACGGATATTTTTCACAAAGTAGTGTAAACAGAATAATATTGAAACATAAGCTCCACCCTTATCATCTGAACCTACATCGAGAATTGTATGGTGATAATTTTGCAAATAGAGTTGCGTTTTGTATTCAAATGAATGGCATGATTGACGGGGATTATTATACTTTAAACAAAATTCTGTTTTCTGATGAAGCGATGTTTAAGAACAATCATCAACATCATATGCATCAACAGACATCATATGCATTATCATGCAAACGATAATCCCCACTTGTTGAGGACTGTTGATCATCGAGCAGAAAAAAAAACTAGTAGCACTGATGATCTGCAATAGTTATAGTTTTTGACTTATGTCATCTTTTGAGTTGCAGGAAAACTCAGAGTTGATGTTTCATCACCTACTACAATTTTTGAAAATGTCAAATTACAAATGGCAATAACTCGACTTTTTCAAAAGCAACACCCTATATTTCATTGCTTCATTGCATGGCATTTTTCAAGAGCTTTTTGTCGATATAGGATTTGTGGGGTCTACTATGTTTCATAATCAGCCTTTAATAACTGTACAAGTAGTTATTTTCTGTTAGATATTCACAAAAAATAACTTAATTTTTATCGTGAATTTTTAATTAACAGAAAAATCTTCCTATTCAGTATCCAATTGAGAATGTTTCCTTTTTCATTATTAGTCTTCTTTTGTTTAATTTTTTCCATCAAGTTAGAGAAAGTTGAATTGATCTTGTTAGTTTGGGAGCTTCTTATGTAACCTGCTTCTGATTTCTGCTTCAGATTTTTGGGAAAATGGGAATTTCAGTGATCTTGCTGGTGAATCGGCGAAACAGAAAGTCAACCATTTGAATATTTTTTTTTCAATTTGGTTTCAGCTGACAATTACTATTTTATAATCAGCCTTTAATAACTGTACAATTAGTTGTTTTCTGTTAGATATTCATAAAAAATAACTTAATTTTTATCCTGGATTTTTCAATTCATTGAAAAATCTCTATTCAATATTTAATTAAGAATGTTTCCTTTTTCATTACTAGTCTTCTTTTGTTTAATTTTTTCCATCAAGTTAGAGAGAGTTGAATTGATCTTGTTTGTTTGGGAGCTTCTTATGTAATCTGCTTCTGTGATGGTATATTAAAAACAATGTTGTAATTTGAACTTGAATTTCAGATTTCTGGGAAAATGGGAATTTTAGTGAACTTGCTGGTGAATCGGCAGAACAGAAAGTCAACCATTTGAATAATGGAGTTATCTTAAAGAATGAAGACTCCTCAGAATGTATCGATGATCCATTAACAGATGATGTAGACTCGAAAATGCAGAAAATTGAAGACATTGATGTCATTTATGATGATGTCAAACCTGAAATTTGTGAGGAAAAATCTAGTAGCAAAAATGGAAATGGGACCTATCTGAACTCTTCTCATGAACTTTCAAAAGGTAAGGTGGTATTATTCAACAAGAATATTTTCAAATTTCAGAGTTATACAAGAAATTAGGTCAGATCTTTTCTCGATATTCAGCTAAGAAAGTAACTTCAGCATTCACAATCTTTAGTAAGCATTTGGGGTACAGAAAAAACTTACTTATGAAATCCATAAAAAGTTGAAACGTTAAAAACGAAAGGAAACAATATTTTCCAGTTGAATTCCATGAAAACTATTAAAAATTTGGATGTGTGTATGTGTAATGTACATTTTATAGGAACGTCAGTTGGTCGAAGGTCAAAGAATAAACGATGTGATATAAAAATAGCATAAAATAATAGATAGTAGGTAGGATGCAACAAGAAAAACAAACGAATATATAAATACAATGGCACTATCAAATTATAAAACATGATACAGTATAAATAAAAATTACAAGCTATTGTGATTCAAATCAAAATATACTTTATTGTCAGAAAAACAAAATTATTATTGACAAAGCTAGAAAGTTACAACTCATATGTATATATAAAAAACGTTTGAAAATAAATCGAGTTGAGTCAATGATACCTATGATATCCTAGTAATAACATAATTGTAATTATATATTTACGTCCACAGACACATTAAAATATAATGAAGACTATTCAAATGATTGAAGTCCTAGTAGAGACCACACAGAATAAGAATAAGTAGGTAGAAGAAGTAAAAAAATTAAACACACTTTATGTAATAGACTAATGAGTTAGCAAAGTCACTATGTGCTGTTTATCTAAAGGTAGTATGGCAGAACTCCTGTATTTCATTTATAACTAATTCTAGGAGATCTGAACAGATTATATTCTTCGATATTTCCTAAATTCAATGAGAGATGATTGTATATTTTTGCAGCATTATAAATTAAAGAGTCTTTGATTAAACTAGTTGAGGGGATGGGGTTTTGAATAGTTTCTTTGGCGAGTGATTCCCTCATTGACACGATACAGTGATTTGTTTTTGAACACCAAACAGGCTGTTTCAAGAATTAAAAGAGGTGGAAGAGTTAACAGGTTTTGTCCTTGAACAATGACCTGCACGATATTCTTGGTCCTGCTTTAAATAAGTAGCATAGCCTGTTTTTGCAGGACAAAGGTTGAGTTTAAGTTTTCTTTGTTACAAGTTCCCTAGAATGCTATGCCATATCGGATATGAGACTCAATGAGTGCGTGGTAAACCACTTTAGCTGTTGCTGCTTCCAATTTCCTGGCTACTATGCGCATTGCATAACAACTGGAGGCTAGTTTTTTTCCCAACTGCTTGATGTTGAAAATTTAAGTGTTTGTCAATGTAGACTTTGAGAAATTTATTCATGCTTAAATTGGTTATCAACTCATATCCTAGAGGGATATCAGGAATTTCTCAAACAGTTAGTTTGATGTTGAAGAATAGTAAATTAGCATCACACCATTCTTTGATCTTTGATATGTCTCGTACCATTTTCGAGTATAGATTTAAAACGGTTTCATCATTCCATAGAATGGTAGTATCATCTGCAAAAATTGTGAATAATCCGTCGGATATAATGGTAGCCAGGTCATTGAAATTCAGCAGAAACAAAATTGGACCCAGCACAGAGCCTTGAGGAACTCCACAACGAATGGCACAAGTGTTGGATAATTTGTGAGTTCTAACAATTTGAGTTATCTGGCATAAATACGATTCAATCCACTTGAGGCTCTGATTCCTGAAACGTAAAGTTGTACTTTACGCAGCAAAATTTCATGACTTACGCAGTCAAAAGCTTTTGACAAATTACAAAATATTGCTGCACAAGCTTTCCTATGATTTATTTCCGTGAGAGTTTGTTGAGAAATTGTTGAGAGTTTAAAATATTCTCAGAGACAAACATATTCTTTATAAAATAGAATATTATTGGGTACCAATAACAGCAGAATATTACAGACAATTATAATAATTAATTGTGTGTGGTAACAGGTCAAATTTACAGGGGAAACTCTTTCTTTGAAATATTTCAGAAACATTTATTTTTGTTTGTTGAAAATATAACAGGATGTTCATAAAATCAGATGTGGAATCATCTGCGACTGAAAGATAAACTTTAGTCACTATCTTCCATCGTCAAGATAACCTCTTGGGGGGGTTTTCATGTTGAAAAGGGAAACATTCTCAATTGAATATTGATAGAAAGAATTTTCTGTGAATTGAAAAATCCTCGATTAAAATGAAGTTATTTTTTGTGAATGTCTAACAGAAAACAACTACTTCTATCAGATGTAGTTCAATGTCCAGCGTGGCTTTAGCCGGGGAAGTAGTTGTTTTCTGTTAGACATTCACAAAAAATAACTTCATTTTAATCGAGGATTTTTCAATTCACAGAAAAATCTTTCTATCAATATTCAATTGAGAATGTTTCCCTTTTCATCATTTATTTTTGTCTTTTTTATTCAAAATAACAATACTTTATATCAGTCTGGGGAACTGCAAATCAAAATATTATAAAACCATGGCAAGTAATTCAAAACAGAATAATAAAATGTATATTCAGATACCAGTACCTTGAACCATCAATAAACTATATAAACCCAATGAATTACTCAATATTAGAAATTTATATAATTTCAAAATCTGCTGTTTAATCCACTCTAAAAAAAATTCTGCTAAACATTCTAACTTCACATTCATACAAATTGACTATATCCATGACTATAATAGCGACGTAAAAATGTATGTAATATTCCAATAAAATCAAACTTTGGTCGTAAGTCAATATATTATTGAGGTATAATGACATAATTTAATTACTAAATACTTTAAAAAAATGCGTTTTCAAGATTCATTTGAAAATATATTGGATCTCTCGATAATTCATTCATTTTATTTTGAAAAACATAATATAAAAAATTATGATAAGACAAATATAACCTTTTTTATTGATAATCCCATAATTGTTACGATAAAATAATTCATACACTTGTTTAAAAATGTATGTTATTTATTATGTATTATTATATCTCTAACATAAATAATTGTATTATTTCTTAGGATGAAGTTGTTTTCATATCAGAATATGTATGATATGGTGTATTTGCTTTACATCTGCAGGAAAACTCGATAAAACCCACAGAACCATGCCATATTCTGAAACATTTTTGCTGGTCCCTAAACAAGGAGAAAAAATAAAAATAAAATAAAAGAAAGGTACAGAAATTGACACTGAAAAACAACTAAGTAAATGTCATTTGATTTATATCTTCCAATTTCTGCAGTGATTATTAGTTTTTTAATTACTTTCTAAAAACAAAAAAAAGTTTTTATTTCCTTCTTTTCGGCAATAAATTATATAATTTTAGGCACTTATAGAGACATACTTCTGACAGACAGACAGAGAGAAGTTGTATAGGGAGGGTAACAACACATGTATTTATTTCCAGTTCTATAGGTATTTACATTAACATAATTATTGAACAAGTTCTTGATTTTATAGACAAAATTGAGACATTTAAAAACACACAGTGCTGGTAATATTGAAAGATTTAAGCTTATGAAAAATGCCCTCTACAAGAGTCACCAACTTTCAGACCACATAATATTCTTGTTGCTCTTTTTTGTACAATGGGATAATGTGAACCACCCTGAAATAATATTGCATAGCTCATTGAGGAATAGAAATGACCAAAGTATGCTGTTATGCTGAGAGAATAACAAGATCTACTCAGTTTGCCTCATAACAGTTGTACATGACTTATCCAATTCATATGTTGATCAATGCTAATTGCAAGTAACTTTGTGCTAGCATTATGTTATTTCTGTATCATTTATGAGGACATGTGATGGAAAATCTCTGATATTTCGACTATGTCTAAACAAAATAGCATACGTTTTTTTTGTGATCAATTCATATGTTAATTAATGCTGATTCCAAGGAACTTTGTGTAAGCATTATATGTTATTTCTGTATCATTTATGAGGACATGTGATGGAAAATAATTGGTAATGAGTCTCAAAGATTTTTTAAAGTAACTAAATTACTAGCTAAATAAGTATAATAGAGAACAATGCTTATTGACTTCACGTGGTAGCCTAGATAGGGGACTATGGTAACCATATTTAGATGTATGATGTCTTTAAAAAATAATGTCCTGCTTCTAATTCTGTTGTTGATAGTAAGATATAATTGTGACAGAATATCGGGGCAATCCAGAGTGCCATTAATTAGTTTATAAATAAAGCACAAATCATCATTGAGCCTACGTTTTTCTGTGGATTCAAGATTTGTAAGGTTGCTAATTGAAGTATAATGATGATCCCAATTCAAACCCACAGAAGCATATTCTAATCCAGATCTGACAAAAGAGCCATATAACAACTTGGAAATTGACAAATCTTTGGAATTCCTAGTAATAAAGCCGAGATTTCTGCTACTTTAGTATTGTGTTTTATATGTATACATATACATTAACGAACTCAAAAAGTGAAGGAAATGAAACACGACACATAGAAGTCTTACATCAAGGACAACCTACCCTTGCTGAGGAATTCATGGAAACTGAGAAAAAAACAGACGGTTCACAATATAATTTTTTATACCCTCGCCTGAGCTAAGAAGCGCCGAAGGAAATGTAACTAAAATCTCAACAAATAAAACAACAATAGTGAAAGAAAAAATTAATTACAACATACAATGCCTGCCACTGAACATACAATCAATCCGAAACAAATCGAATGAACTTGAATCATTCTTAATTGACAAAAATTTTGATATCTGCTGTTTCTCGGAGCACTTTCTAAATGATGAAGAAATGGAGTTCCTACGCATTAATGATTATGTTGTTGTATCTTCTTTCTGCAGGAAAAAATTCGTACACGGTGGAACAGCTATTCTCTGTAAGCCAAACTTGAATGTAATACCTCTGGATTATTTGAGCCCTTTTTGTACCGAAAAAAGTTTTGAAATTTGTGGTGCTCTCCTAGAAAACTATAATATATTTGTTCTTTCCATTTACAGATCCCCAAATGGAGATTTTGACATCTTTTTGAACTCACTAGAAAATATTTAAAAAAAATTAGATTGCACAAAACATATCATAATGGCTGGAGATTTCAATGTACTCTTTGGCACAAAACAAAAAGAAAATATAGCCCTATGTGATCTGCTTGAATCATTCGGTTTTCAGAAAATGATTACCTGCCCTACTAGGGGAGACAATTGTATTGACAATATATTTATAAATTTTGCATGTTATCCCCATGAAACAACAACAATAGACACAGATCTATCTGACCACCATGGACAAATTTTAAAATTGGAAATACATCAGAACAAATTAAAAATAGAAAAAAAGATAAGCCGACCTATAACAGATTCAGGTAAATTTCTATTCTACACCATTGAAAACACAGATTGGTCATTTATTGATGACAACATAAACACTGATGATAAAATGAAAATTCTCATCAGTATATTAGAAAAAGCATTCATTGACTCATTTCCTGAAAAAAGTTATAATATTAGAAATAAAAAAGCAAATAATACATGGTTTAATGGCGAAATAAGAAACATGCGAGACCAACTACACCTCTTGAACGAAATATGTACAGAGCATCCTTCTGATAATCTCAAACAACTAAAAGTCTGAAAAAAATATACAAAAAAACTATTTCACGTGCTAAAAGAGAATGTAATGATAATCGTATCAAAAAATCAAAATAAATGCATGTGGAATATCATAAATGAAAACAAAAACAGAGAACAAAGAATTAAAGACCCACCAGTCTCACCAAACACCTTCAATGACTACTTTATAAATAATGCAAAAAACCTAATCCAAGAAATAGACAGTACAAACTTGGACCCTCTGGAAAAACTAAACAATTTGAATATTGAAAATTTTACTCTGATCGAATTTACCTACAATGAAGTTAGAGAGGTAATAAAATCATTAACAAATAAACCCAGCAGAGATATATGGTATTGGAAACAATTTATCTGGGGTATAGACAGAAATCTACACGAGCAACAAGGAACGCAATGATATGATAATACCACATAAACAAGAGAGACGCACTGCTGTGCGCCCCTCCTGTTAACCCACCCGACGCATTAACTGACCACGTAGCAATGTGACACAGCGACTTCATTCATTATTGCCGAGCCGTGGTTGCGAAAACAAAAGACCGTGACAATTATTACCTTTTGAAACATGCCGCCTATTTACACAACTGCAGATAAAGTACAGATCGTTAAGTGGTACTTTGGGGGTAATTCTGTACAAGATACTAGAAATCTATTCATAGTGGCTTTTGCAGTTAGGCCTATACCTACGGAAGCGACTGTCCTTTCAGTTATTAATAAATTTCAGAATTTTGGGTGTGTGCCGGCACATTGCAAAAAATGTTGTCCCACAAATCCACCACCGCATCCTAGACAAACACCCGAGGAACGGGAAATGAGAGAAACACAAGTGTGTGCATTGGCAGAAATGACACCTTGTTCGAGTAGACAGATCGCCGACGAAGTGAGTTTGAATGAAAGAACTGTAAGGAATATTTTGAAGAGAAACGGTTATAATTGTTTCAAAGTCAAGACCACACAAGAACCTGGCCTGGAGACCATTTCAGAATTTTGTGAAACGATGGTCGAAAAATGTAATAGGGCACTTCGTGTAAATGATGACTTTCTAAAAAGGTGTTATTTAGCGATGAATCGTCCTTCTCAATTCATCTTCCGTAGTACGTTATTGGTCTCGTAAAAATAAACATTTGAGTATTGCTGTGAGGACAGAGTACCCAAGCAAATTAAATGTGTGGACGGGACTTTTAGGCGATCACGTCATAGGCCCATTTTTTATTGAAGGGAATTTAAATGCAGCAAAATATTTGCAACTTTTGCAAAATCAAATTATTCCTGCAGTTCGCGCTCTTCCGATTGACTTTAACGATGTGTGGTTTCAACAAGATGGTTGTCCTGCCCACAATGCAGGCACGGTGGTTACATTTTTGAATCAATTATTTCCCGATCGGTTTATTTGTACGCGAGGTACAATCAACTGGCCACCTCGATTGATATATCATTGAGTTTGAAATTGTAGCTCTACCCCGTTGAAATCCATGTTGTTCAGGTACCGGGTTATTTACTATAAATTACCCACCCCTTATCATTATTATTGCCGATAGAAAAAAAAGTTATATGTAAAAGTTGTGTGGTTATGACAAAATTTTGATAAAATGCTATCAAAAATACAGTAGCGTACAGATTTCAGGGGATTAAAAAAAACCTTTTTTTAAATAGGAAACCCTGTATATTATTGAATTTTTGGAATGATCCTGATCAAAAATATACTATATGTCACCCCTATCTAGATCCTGGATAGGAACATACGAGATGATGTGCTGAAGGAAAACCCTCTCAGCACCCACCAGTACGCTTACCAGGCAGGAAAATCAGCAGAAACTGCATTAGACAACCTCGTCGGGAAACTGAATGATTCTCTAAGATGCGGAGAAATCGCAGTAGCTCTCTTTCTCGACATTGAAGGAGCATTCAACAATGCACTACCGATATCCCTACACAGAGCAGCAATTAAGAAAGGGATTTCGTTTGTAACTGGATCGAGGCGATGCTACGATACAGAATAATCTCGAGTTCCCTCCACCAGGAGAAAATCGTGGCCAGGGCGGTGAGGAGCTGTCCACAGGGAGGAGTTTTTTCAAGATGGCGGCAAGTGATAGTCGTCCGGCAGAGCTCTGTCAAAATAAGGGCAGTAAATCCCTAATATGTGTTAAATGTGGCAATGTGATCCATTTCTCGTGTGCTGCAAGAAACAAACTCCAATGTGTTAAGATATGTGACACACGAATTATCTGCTCAGTTTGTCATCTACAAGAAGATCAAAACCAAACAGAGGCCATCAAAGGTGAAAAGTTGATCATGGAAATTAATATGCTAAACAGAATTATAAGCCAAATGGAAGAAAAGTATAATATTTTATTAGACAATAATAAATTATTAGAACAAAACAATAACCTATTGATAGAACAACCAAAAAGGTGTGGAGATAAGAAAAAACGCCACTGATAAAGCAGGCAGCAAAAAACTCTCATCTGTACCCAGAATGACTGTACCAAATGTAAACAAAGGCAAACAAACAGCGTTGCCACGTATTTCAGAATTTTCAGAAAACGAAAAAGTTCCCTATAAACCACTCTACAGTAACTGTTTGCAAGATGTACAGGCAAAAAAAATGTCTGAACTGATTCACCTGCAGAATGACCTCAATAAGCCAGAAAATGATTTCAAAATAGTGACGTACAAAAGGAGATCTAAGTACAAACATACCAAGAAAACTTATGGAGAAAATGAGAGTGAAGATGATGTTGGCGTCCAACGGAAAGTTGGTTATACTTATATCGAATTAAAAGGCATATTACCTGTGAACAAATCAGAACCTACATTAAGGGTAAACCTCAGCTTTCTAATGCAGATGTTGTCATCAAGGAACTTCCAACAGAAGAAACACAAAACACATGTTTGGAATTGACTTTGACCTAAAAGATGAAATATATAAGCCATCTAACTGGCCAAAATCAGTAGCTTTCAGGCGTTTTGACTTCAGGAAGTACAATCAATATGATAGAAGAGATGAGGATTTTTGAAACCGATCTCTAGAGACCCTATCATACAAGAACAATATAACAATATCTTAACCATACTCCATCAAAACATTCAGTCTATTGAAACCGGGCTAGATGGTCTTGTTGTCGTGTTGAATAAAATAAGCAATTGCCAAGTTATATGCATGACTGAGCACTGGAAAGATAAGAAATGTTAACCAAGGGAAGGTTAGAAAATCATTTTGAGTGCTAGCTATAGAAATTGATGTGAATAAAGGTATGTTTTGTATCTGTGTATAGACCCCTTGGTAATTTTCAAGTTTTTCTAGGGAAACTTGAAAACCTCTTAAATGTTTTCAATAACTATACATGTGACATTGTAATTGCAGGTGATTTTAATGTAGATTTTCTGCAAAACGAAAACGAGAAATTTTTACTACTTGAGCTGATAAACTCTTTCAATATTTTTCATGTAATCAAGGAACATACTCGGATAACAAGAAACACAAAATCGTGCATTGATAATTTCCTAACAAATCTTGATAATGTTAAAGGTGAAGTCCTGCACACTCATATTTCAGATCACTCGACTCAAATACTCAAAATTCATTGGCAAAACGAGACTAAAAGCAAGTCAATGTATAAACGGATTTTTTCATAACAAAACAGTGACAATTTCATGAAACACATTCAAAACATAGTTTGGGATAGAATATATAGAATACATGAAATGCAAGTTAATGACAGTGGGATCTTTTTGTAGATATGTTCCTTGAAGAATTCAACAAAGCCCTTCCTGTTAGGAAGATCAAATAAAATATGAAAAAAAGTCATCTAATCGACGATCCTATAGCAAAAGAGTGTAAGAATCGCCTAGATATTCTGTTCACAATGAGTACAATAGATAAACGCTATTATGAACAATATACACAAACCAAAAAGGAATTTCACAAAAAATTTATAAAAAGTAGATCTAAACAATATCAGAATGAAATTGAAATTTCTGACAATAAGTCGAAAACTATGTGGAATATTGTAAGGATATTAAGGGTTCTAGTAAATCTGAGAATGGTATTGAAAAGGAAGGTAATGCAAAAGATATTGCTGAAGAGTATAGTTGCTTTCTAACGGATACAATTAAAAATCTAAAAGAAAAAATAGATGCACAAAACATTTTGTAAATAAAATTAGATGGAACAGTAAATCTCTGTTTATAGAACCAATCATGGAACAAGAAGTAGGAGAGATTGTGAGGAAATTTAAAAATAAGATGAGTAGTGGTGACGATCAAATTCCAACTCGAATAATAAAATTAAGTGTTACACATATATCAAAAGCTTTAACGTACATTTTGAATAATTCTTTGCAATATGGCATTTTTCCTGAAAAGCTGAAAATTGCAATAGTAAAACCTATTTACAATATAATATGATTACAGATTAAAAATTATACATAGGAATATCTAAAAGCAAGAAAATCAAGTAGTTTAATAAAAGATAAAATATGAAAATATACGTACATACATAAATATACAATCAGTTAAAATCTGTATCTCCCAAATACTCACTTATTGAGTAGTACGCTTTTTTTAGTAAGATATTTTTGACTACTATTTTGAATTTATTCAAAGGAAGATTTTTGTAGCAGTTTGGTAGATGATTAAACAGGGTTATTGCCATGCATTTTGGACAACGTTCTGTTTTTTGGAGACGGTGACTCGGAACTTCCAGTATTGCAGAATTTCTTGTGTGATATCCTTTGTTTCCCAGCGCTCTGAATGAGGCCAGCTCTGTTTTTGCATATATCAGGATATGCATGACATACAATGAATGGAAAGTCAGGATTTTCAGCTGTACAAATATATTCTTACAACTTACTCTCCTGGCAATTCCAACGATATTTCTAACGGCTCTTTTCTGGAGTTTGAGAACCCTATCGGCCTCATGGGATACTCCCCATACTATGATCCCATATGCCATGACTGACTGAAATTGTGCAAAATATATTATCAACAATACAGATTTTTCGATGGTCTTCCTGAGTTGGTACAGGAGATAACACTTTGGAGCTAGTTTTTTGCACACTTCATTTACATGGGTAGACCATGTACAGTGTTCATTCACATGGAGCCCGAGGAACTTCATAGCATGTGCTTGAGTGATAGATATGCCGTTAGATCTTAGCAACAAGCTGTGATCGAATTTATTATTTGACTCACTAGATCTTATAAACTTTGTCTTCCCCATGTTCAAAACTAATTTATTTGAAGAGAACCATTCTTCAGATATTTTGATTTCTTCATTGGCCTTCAAGACTGTTTGCTCTACATTGCTCCCTGTAGTTATGAGGGAGGTATCATCTGCATACATTATACAACTCTCATTAGAAATGTCATTCACGTATATCAGATATAATAGAGGACCTAAAACAGAGCCCTGGGGAACTCCTATATCATTAATTGTTTTCAACGAAGTGTGATTGTTTGCTTGAACATATTGCATCCTGTTTGTGAGATAATTTTTAGCCAAACATGTACCACTCCTCTGAAACCGTACAGTTCTAGTTTTGTTAGAAGAATTTCATGGTTGACAAGATCGAATGCCTTGCTCAGACCTAAAAAGGTACAAACCACCTTGTTACCTTTGTCTAATTCCTCCGAAAGTCTATTCACAAGCGTCACCATTGCATTCGAGGTTGATTTGCCTTTTTGGAACCCATATTGATTCGAGTTCATTAAATCAAACCTATCCATAAATTCTGTTATTGCATTTGCAACATATTTTTCAAAAACCTTAGCAAAGGGACTCAATAGCGCAATTGGTCTGAAATTTTGAATATCTGAGACTTTTCCCGATTTGTGAATCGGAATAATTTTTGCCATTTTGAGGCATGATGGAAAAGTACCTTCTTCAAGAGAACAATTCAATAGATACGTTAATGATTGCGTCAACAGATTGGCACACTTTTTTATTTGATTTGTTGTTATATGATCATCTCCCTGTGAGTGGGAGCTCTTTAGATTTAGGATGATGTTAAAGATTTCTGATTCAGTTGCTGGATTCATAAAGAATGTGTTTGGATATCTATTTTTCAGAGTTTTTTTAATGGGTTCATTTGTTTGGTTGATTAGAAAGCGTGGAATATTTGTGAAATAGTTATTAAATTGATTAGAAACTATTTCAGGGTCGTTGGTCAAATCATCATTTATTTCAAGTGTTATATTCGATGTTGAAAAAGGGTTTTTACTAGTAGTTGGTTTAATTATTTTCCAAGCTGCTTTTGTTTTATTTATTGACGTATTAATCATGAGTATTGTATTTAAATTTGGCTTTGTTTAGTAGAAGGGTGATCCAAATGAAATATACAATTACAGACCAATAAGCCTGTTATCTTCCTTTTCAAAACTTTACGTACGAATTACTGAGTGATGCCCAACATGGGTATCGAAAGGGCAGATCTACAACAACGGCTGTGTTCAAGTTTGTCCAACATATACTGAATGCCTTAGAAAACAAGAATGTTGCTCTAGGACTTTCATTAGACTTATCAAAAGCGTATGACTGCTTAGACCACAAGATATTACTGGATAAACTTGAGACATATGGGGTTCGAGGTAAGCCTATAGACTGGTTCAAATCATACCTTAGTAATTGAAAGCAAAAAGTAGGAGTACAAGTAACTGACATATATATATATAGGTGTGCCTCAGGGCAGCATTACTGGCCCAATACTTTTCATAGTATATCTAAATGATGTGTGCGATGTACTGACACCATACTCTGACTGTAAAATGGTAAACTATGCTGATGATACGAACATTCTGATTGAAGGACGAACGGTTGAACGTATATTAGACAACTCCAACTTGATGTTTAATAAGATAAACAACTGGTTCTCCGAAAATAAACAGGTTGTAAATGAAAAAAAAAATAATGTAGTTATGTTTACAACTGGACATGCAAGCCAGGCAGTGCCTAGTAACTTTCAGTTAAGCAACAAAAACTTGGAAATTGCACCTAGTACCAAATTCTTAGGAATCCATATCGACCGATATCTAAATTGGAGTGTACATATAAATGAGCTAGTCGGTAAATTATGTAAAACGTGTTATGCATTAAGAATACTATCAAAGCAAGTTTTTATATACTTAAAGTTGTGTATCATGCAAACTTTGAAGCTATTTTTAGGTATGGTATATTGTTCTATGGCGGAAGTACTTCATTACAGCACCTATTTATTATTCAGAAAAGGGTTGCTAGAATTATGTTTAAACTAAATTATAGAGAATCATGTAGGACTAAGTTTCGTTCAGCTAATATATTAACAATTGTTGCTGTGTATATTCAAGAGTGTCTTTTGTTTCTCACTAAGAATAGGCACCTTTTTTCTGATTATAAATCCCAAATTAGCTATAAGACCAGAAATATAAATTATAATTATCCTGTACATAGGTTGACCGTAACCGAAAAAAATTATTTGTATAATTCCATCAAATTTTTCAATAAGCTACCAGAAAGAATAAAATCACTCTCTTCTCCAAATGGGTTTAAAAAAGAAATTTGGAAACTCTTAATGAACCTGGAGCCTTACTCCATAAGGGATTACTTAGAAGCACACCTAGAATAGCTTTTGTAGTCTGTTTGTTTTTGTGTACCTACATACTGTTTCTATATGTTTTGTGTTTTTTGACGCCCATTTGTTTCTACCACCTTTTACAGGTGTAACTTCTTGTACTTGGTTGTTTTTTCAAATAAAGATTATTATTATCACCCCTACTGTGAGCACTTCTTGTAGACAATCTGATCACGACTCTCATGGCGGAGGGAATCGAGGTTCAAGCATATGCTGACGACATAGTTATTACAGTTAGAGGAAAGTTTGGAGAGGTGATATTGGACATACTCCAAGCGGCTCTCAGGATGTACTAAGAAAGCCGGTCCTCTATGGTGAAACAATTCCATTCAAGGAGGAAGTCAAATACCTAGGGGTAATTCTAGATAAGAAACTCACGTGGAATGCTCATCTAGAAAAAATATCCAACAGAGCAAGACAAGCCCTATGCACTTGTTGAAGAATCTGTGGGAAACCATGGGGAATGCAACCCAACCAAATGTACTGGCTTTACCTCACAGTGGTAAGACCTATGGTCACCTACGGAGCGGTCATCTGGTGGAGCAAAGGGGCACAGAAAATGCACGAGAAAACTCAACAAACTCCAGAGGCAAGTGCTGATCATAACGGGGAATGTCCACCACCCCGACAGCAGCATTGGAAGTCCTCCTCAACATACCTCCTTTGCACATTTGCTTAGAGAAAGAAGCAAGAGTGACTGCATACAGAAATCTGTCGAGGTCAACGAGTCATAGGAGAGTAAGTAGTCGCAAGATCAAGAACGAGATAAAATCGCAACCGATTCTAGCAATGCCATCAGACACAATGATCCCCCTATACAACTTTGATAGACCTTTTGTGATTCTCCTCCGGGCAGAGACGAATGGGAGACGAAAAAACGAGAACTCACAAGGGCCAATCTACAATGGTACACAGATGGCTCCAAAACGGAAGACGGAGTTGGGGCCGGAGAACAACCACCTTAGTGTAAACCTGGGACAGTACGCCACAATATTCCAGGCAGAAGTTCATGCAAACGAACTCTGCCTGCAAGAAATTCTGAACAGAAACAGTAAAAATCAATCGATCAAAATTATGTTGGACAGCCAAGCAGCACTGAAAGCTTTGGCATCAAGTCGGATAGAATCCAGATTAGTAAGGAACTGCGTGAAAGCCCTTCAAAGTGTAGGCAGGGACAACAGAATAACTCTGCTATGGGTCCGTGGACATAAAGGTTTTGAAGGAAATAAGAAAGCCGACCTTCTGGCAAAAGAAGGCACTATGAAGGAGTTCATAGGACTAGAGCCCTTCTTCGGAATATCAAAGAGCATAGCCAAAGAAGTGTTTTCAGACTGGACCGACCGAAAAAAATGTGAGTACTGGTATGAAACAGTGGGACAAGTCCACTCGAAGGCATTTATACCAAATCCTTCAAAAAGAAGAACAGGAGCCCTGTTATAACTGAATAGGAAAAACCTGAGGATTATAACGGGGCTACTGACAGGTCACTGTAGACTGCGAAAGCATCTTCAAAGAATCGGACTTGCGGAGAGCGCAGAGTGTCGCTTTTGTCAAGACGAGGAAGAAATAAGATAAGATAAGATAAGATCTTTATTCACCATTATATACATAATCGGTATATGAAAACATGCATAGTAAACATACACGGTATCACAAGCGATTTGTTTTGGTACGTCAGCATTATATGTAAATAGTTTAAAAATACATCCTTAATAATAAAAATATAACTATGAATTTAACTATGAATTTAAAATATAACAATTAGTTTAAAAAGACATAACGAAAATAAGGTACAGTAATAAAGTCCTCTTCTGTGATAATATACAGATTTGTTTAGTTACTCCGAATAGCAGAGCACATCTTCTGCAGATGCAAGGGCAGCTAGAGCCCAAAGACCTGGAACGAGCATCATCATAGACTTCGTCAGAAGCGCGGGACTGAAGGTGAACTCTAATTTAATTAGGAACAATAGATCTGAGAAGGTCGCAGTGGAAGGGGCGGTTATCGCCCCACTCGAAAAGAACCTAACCTAACTAACCTAAGTGCTAAAAATATATCCATTGTTAAAAATGACACAGACTGCCACGAACTACAATGTGACCTAAACAACTTGTTAGACTGGTGCACCGCAAATTGCATGTATCTGAACTCTGCTAAGTGCTTCGCAATATCCTTCGGAAGATCATATATCCCATCAATACAAGATCAACGAGTCAAATGTTCAATTAGTACAAAACATAAAGGACTTGGGCATCTTCTTAAACCCTGACCTCAATTACAATTGTCACATATCCTCTAAGGCTCTCAAAATTATCGGTTTTATCAAAAGATGCTCTCAAGCCTTTACATCGATCAACCTCATCAAGTCGCTCTACTGCTCACTAGTCTGCCCTCACTTAGAATATGCTGCTTGCGTCTGGTCTCCCCAGTACAATACCCATATACACAAATTGGAAAAAGTCCAACATGCATTCCTAAGGTACATCGATTTTAAGAGAAATTATCACGATTACAACTATGACGCTCTTGAGAATGATTTGAATATCGAAAGCCTTTGCTCTCACCGCAAAAAAGAGATCTCACAATGTTTTACAACCTAATAAACTCTGTACATTCATGCCCCGAACTAATTGATAAAATCAATCTTCACGCTCCACCCAGACAAACATGCTCAACCAACTCCTTCTACATACCTCACTACAGAACTAATATCGCTGGAAATTATTTTATCACATTTGCATCCACACTAGCAAACACCACCTCCTTGGACTTTTTTGTGGGCCCCGCACAGTTCAAGTCTACCCTCAGCCAAGTCTTCTCTCAGTAAAGGTGCTTTAACATGTTTCAATAAACCACTTTTCTTCTCTTTCTTTCTCTACTTCTGTAAAAGGCATTTTACACTATACTCTTGCACTCACTCAAATGTTTCTACTGCAATTATTTTTAAGATTTTATTTTGAAGTTTTATCTTTACTCTTAGATTTAGATTATTGTTTGTCCTGGATTTAATAGTTTTGCTAATTTTAATCTTATACTTAGGCATCTTATCATTTGTTAACAATAACTGTAATACTTAATGAGCATTCGCTTGTAAATAAATAAATAAAGAAAGAAAGCTGGAAGATTATCAATGAAGCAAAAAAATGACTCTTCTTTCAAGTCTCCTTAGGAATTAATTGAAAATGATGAAAGATTCACAGATAAAGCTGAAATTGACAACTATTTCAATGATTTTTTTATGAAAGTTGAAAAATCAAACCTAATGTGAATGATATTGTACTGGCACCATTATCAGATTCTTCAGTATTCTTGCATGCAACCACACCAAATGAAATAAAAAACACAATTGATAAAACAATGCAGAAACCTACTCCATGAAATACATGCAAAAGCTGTGAAAGTACTCAGTGATATAATTTGATTTCCACTTTCTCATGTCATTAATCTCTCATTATGTGAAGGGAAGTATCCTGAACCCTTGAAATTATCGAAGTCAATCCCAATATTTAAAGGCAAATGATCTAGAAAAAGGTGAGCAACTATCGTAACATCTGCCTACAATCACAGTTTACAAAGGTCATTAATAATAATAATATAAGTTTATTCAATTCAATTCAGCCTATCTAATATAATATATATAAAATGTATAAAACAAAGAACGAAGAATTGTATAAACTGGAAGTTTGGTGAAGTTGTTGTCACGTGATATACTCTGTGATATATATAGTATCAATACATAATTATAAGTTATGAAATATAACATCGATGTCAAAAAATAAATGACATATTATGGAATTGTGAAGTGTGAAAAACTTAGTTATAACAATATATATACATGAATTATATCAATAATAATAGAAACAATCAAACAACAGATCCGCAAAGCATTAAGCTTGTCTGCAAATCTTGTTGCTGGATGTGATAGAAGTTGTTCTATTATTATTTTGTTTTATTTCTATTCGTATACACCTGATTCCGGCAATATCTACCAATTTAGTCGTGTAGTTATATTCTTGTTTGACATAAAGTAGAACACCATCGTTTTGGTTGATATTGCCTACATTATAAATTTTGAAATAATTCTTCAGATTGAACATGTGAGAGTTTTGTACTCTCCATGTTTCGCTTAAAACTATGACATCAAATAAGTCTTCAAATTGTTCTAGCACTATTTCAAGTTTTAAAAAATTTTTTTGGACGCTTCTTATGTTTGTATGGAAAATTGAAAAGTTTGTACTACCCTTATTCAATTGAGAGTTTGCCACTTCAATGCTCTCAGACTCTAATGTGGTTATTTCAAATAGCTCAAAATCTCTTATGTATGCATTCATATCAAATGTTAATACGTTTGTAAAGAAAAAAAAATATAAAATAAAAATATCGATGTAGAATGAGAATGGGATTGTATTTATTTTATTTAAAGCTTCTATATACCTTTTTCCGGTTCTATTGTTCGTATGTTAGATAGCGAAGGCACATCGATGTATATTCACTTTTTACCGCTCCTTGTGTTTTTTGGAGAATACTGATATGTTTTCTGGTCTCTTGATTTGTTGTTCAGTTTCTTTTCCACCACCGGTACTTCCGTTTCTATTTGATTTGGTTTCTTCGAGTTGATACTGGTTGTCCCCTTCTTTGAGTTTTTGTCGTAAATCCTTCCTTCTTCTGATGTGTCTCCGTTATCTTCGGTTTTTTTTTTTTTGTGATCTGGCAATCTTTAGGTGTGTTCTCAGTGTAAGCTGGTCTTCTCTATCTTCTTGACATAGATCGTTTGCTATAGAAATCCCTTTGTCTTTGAGTCCTCTCAAATTCTCTCTGTTATGGAAAAGCGTCAGTTTTTTTAGATATGAGATGAATTCTATAACAATGGGCGATTTTTCCGTTTTTCCAATGGTGTAAAAGTTGTTTACATCACTTTCCTGTAGATTTATTTCCAGAAGGGCATTTAGTTGGTTGAGTATACTTCCTAAAATGACAATGTTATTTTTCCTCGTCTTACGTTCCAGATATATACACCTTTTCTTCAATGTTTCAACTTTCTTGGTGAGTGTTTTTGTTTCCCTTATTACTTGTTGAAATTCATTCTTCCGTTTGTTTTTTGTTTGCTTCTATAAGTAACATAAAAAGCTGTTGGTGTTCTGGTGCCAGTTTGTTGAGGCTGTGTTCATCCATTCCGTGTATTATCGGTGAAGTGACTACGGCACAGTATATTTCAGACTATGGGCCGTTAGAGTTTCATACGGAGCACTTGCGAACACGTCCACACTCTCTGGAGAACTACTTCACTATATAATATAGGCTGAAAGACTTCCTTGAAAAAAAAAACAGCTGATGGAGGATTGTCAACATGGTTTCAGAAGTAAAACGTCGACTGAATCTGCAATAACAGAACTGTGTCAAGTGTCTGTGTTATCAGACTGTTAAGGAAAACAGTATCCCGGAGTGTGCTCAAACTTGCCTATCACGGGCTAGGGAAATTAATTCGGGAGTTCCACAAGGATCTGTGTTGGGTCCTATCCTTTTCTTATTGTATGTGAATGACATCACCAAGATCAATATTTCTGGGAAGTTCACCCTCTTTGCAGATGAGACAAATATACTGTGGAATAATAAAAACACTTGTGAGTTGCACAACATAATATCAGCCGATTTGAATAAAGTTAAAGATTGCTGTGAATCAAACATATTTCTTTCAATTTAACAAAAACAAATTTAAAATAATTTAGAGGCTCGCTTAATGAACTTTTTTTTAAATATAGATCATTGAAGAATGAAAATCTCACTAAATTTCTAGGAATGTTCATTGACCAGAATTTAAAATTTGAGGATCATGTAAAGCAACTCACTGGTAAAATCTCCTCAGGATGTTATGCTATTAGGGTGATTTTTAAAGAATTAGGGTTTAACACAGCCAAAATGGCTTACTTTGCACTAATTGACTCTCAGTTATGTTACGGAATACCGTTTTGTGGAGCGTGCAGTCCAACTTTATTTAAAAGTCTACTGATATTACAAAAAAGGGCTATAAGGTATATATGTGACCTCAAACCAAGAGATTCTTATAGAACCTTCTTCATAAACAATAATATTCTAACTGTTGCTGCACTATTTATATTGAAATCTGTTTGTTTAATAAATAAGTATATAATGAACTTTGCTGCATCCTCTTCCCATTATAACACTCGGAACAGTAGCCAACTCTGAAACTCCCAATGCCAACCAAAAATATCACCAAAGATTCCATATTTTACAATGGTGGGAAAATGTACCATCATCTACCCCTGTACATGAGATCTGCTAATCTGAATGACTCCCAATTCAGGAAGGCAGTCAAAAATTTGTTTCTGATAGACCCCATTATGGTTTGCAAGAATATTATGACGAAAGCTGGCTCTCTCAGTTTCATATTGACTAACCAAGGAGCTTTTAAACTGCCTTGTTCTATGTTTACAACCTTATACACATGATTTTATTATTCAGTTTTTACCATAGTGTCTAACTTATTACTGTTTATACCCTTATACCATTTCAATTTTCAATATTATTGGGATCCTATTAGTAATTACTATACCATTAAGGAAGATACATTTTTGGAATTGTTGACTTTCCTTTTTGATAATACATATTTTTCATTCAATAATAAAATTTATAAACAAACCTTTGGTACCCCAATGGGAGCCTCCATTTCACCCATTTTAGCAGCTTACGTCATGGATGATTTGTTAGACAAAGTTATTCCAGTTTTATCTTTCAATCAAGTTCATAAAAAATTATGTTGATGATATTATATTAGCATTACCGAATGATGGTGTGGATGAGATTCTCGATACTTTCAATAGCTACGATCCTCATATCCAGTTCACAATTGAAACTGAGAACAGCGAAAATTCCGTACCATTTCTTGATACCAAGCTTATGCAGACAACAGAAAACAAGCTACTGGTAGATTGGTATAGGAAACCATGCAGCTCAGGATGATACCTGAATTACCATTCATATCACAAACAGTCTATAAAAGTGAACTTAGTAAAACAAATGAAATGTACTGAAAATCTCAGATCCTAAACAGAATGTAAACATTCTCTTTAACCTTTTCTTAGAAAATTCATATCCAAGAACTTTACTTAATAACATTCTATATAATACTTCGTCTCACTTAGAAGTACTAGCCTTAAACATTGTCTCAAACAACAATGAAACTAACAATACGCCTACTCAACCTTTTTTCACTTCATTACCATATATAAGAGATCACTCCTAAACTCTCCAGATTATTTCACAATCCTGAATTTTTTTTAATATCATTTAAAACAGTCCTAACAATCAGGTCAATGTATTCTAAAGTTAAAGATAAAACTCCATTACTTTCAATGTCAAATGTAATTTATAGTATTCCTTGTCATTGTTGTAATGAACAATATATTGGTCAAACGCAAAGATCATTATCGAACAGAATAATATCTCATAAAAGTGACTGCCGATTGCATCCTGAAAGATGTGCTTTGGCAGAACATGTGAATAAATTTGACCACCAGATGAATTACGATTCAGTGAAAGTGCTAGCGACAGAGTCACATACATCTAAGAGAACATTCTTAGAAATGGCTTTCATTTCCCAAGAAAACAATTGTATAAATAAAAAAACAGATATTAACCACTTGAGTGAGATCTACTCTTATTTATTGTCCTTAGGTATCAATCAAAATGGACAACAATGTAATATAATAATAAAAAAAAAATTATATATATACATATATAAAAAAAAAAACATTAACCATTCGAGCGAAATCTCTTATTTATTGTCCTTAGATATCAATCAAAATTGACTACAATGTAATATAAAATAATAGTTCTTTTTAACATTACCGCCACCTGGTAACATCAGTTGGTACTAATCTAACAGTTGGCAGCAATGTAACTATTTCCAAATGACACCCGTCAGGTGTCGTTGGCTTAAATATTATTGCGAGATTAATTCATAACCTGTCGGTTTCACTTGTCACACCACATAGAGTACACAGTTATATTTATATAATTTTAAACAACGCTAATGTGGTTGTAGTAACTTTGAACTTCGTGTTATTCCTCGATTTACGTTTTTTTTCCTTTTTCATCACTATGTTAGATGAATATGTTTAACATCATTGAAACCAACCTCAACAAAGTTGTAAGTAGCATATTGTTTCGCACTTGAATATGTATTACTATTGGTTTTTTCATCTATTGTAGTCTCCCTGATGATGGAAATGAACATTTCCGAAAGATTGGATAAACCTTAAAGAGTTTACTTTTTCATTGCTATATATATATATATATATATATATATATATATATATATATATATGTATGTGTATATATTGTCCAAGCTTTGTCAACAAGATTCTGTCTTATGATAATAAAGCATATTTATTATTATTATTATAGTGCAATCCACGTTAACTTATGGTCTGATTTTTTGGAGAACTCAAGTCATACCTATAGGGTTTTTATTATGCAGAAAAAAATTATCAGATGCATGGTGCGTGCGCAACCTCAGGAAAGCTGTCGACAAATCTTCATCAAACAATCTCTCCTTACCTTACTATGTCTGTATACATTCTTATTGACATTGAATGTGAAAAACATCAATCTAATTTTATACGAAATAATATGATTCATAATTGTGATACCCGTCGAAGAAATGATCTGTTCTCGTAACATTCTCACAACTTGGTGTAGGACAAAATTCACACTCTCATCAGGGTGTAATCTGTTACATTCGTGTGGTTGGTATTCTTGGAAATATCATCAGTTTCAATGAGTATAAAGTAAAATTATTCAAACATTCGAGTGATAATGCTTTTCATTCAATGAAAGAATTTTTAGAACCTTAATATCGTAAGACCGTTCGAATTGTAAATGTAATTGTGTTTTAAAATTGTGAATTGTCTTTTAAATCTGTAAAAAGTTTTTGAAACGTTTAAATATTTTATCTTCTGCGAGAGATATGTATTTCTGATTCCCGTTGACTAGTCTGATGAGTTTTTTGTACTACTTTGTGTAAACACTTTAATGATGAATAAATTATCTATCATAATTTAGGGTTTTGAGTTTATGTTTGGATTTCAAAACAGTAATTATGTCATCTCTAAAGGGTAGTTCGTATTTGATTGGTGCTGGTGTAATGTTTTTATTCTTTCCGACTCTCAAAACTTTAATAAATTGGGTGCCAACAGAAGTATCTATTGCCTGAATAATTTTGGCAACTTTACGGTTTTCTTTCATACTTTTGGTAGCGATCGATTCATCAGCTGATTCCTGAACATTGTAACTCAAAATATTTTTTCTTGTCGTTGCCTTCGCTTATTTCATTTATGATTGTATCCACATTGTGAGTGTCTCGGCTTTCTTTCAGATTCTTCAGGTCCTCCTGAAGTTATTTGACTACCACGTTGAGTTCCTGAATGGCTTTCACTAATTCTTGACAATTTCCACATTCCTTTTCTAGGAACTCGATATTCATCGCACTTATAAACCAATCTCTGTACATCTGTGAGCGTAGCATTTTGTTCTTTGCTCAGGCCCAAGCACTTTGCGTGAAAAAACTTCTTGCAAAAAATATATTGTATTCCAGGCGAGCGGTCGTTCACTGTTTTTGTACACTTTTTACATGTAGATGCCATATCAAATTGGATAATTATGAATTTTATAAACACGGAGCTCTCAAATAACGTCTTTACTCGTTTGTTGATGAACTAGAACTAAATTGGTTTAGTATAATAATATACCTCCGGAAGTAATTGATAATGTTCACAAAGAAAATGATCATCTTTAGTGTCAGGCAACTGATGTTGCCCAATTTGAACATTTAATTGTTTATTTAAATAATCATCACTATGAAATTCTTTATTTTGAAATAGCAAACTCTTCATTTTTTATATGTCGATTTTTCTTCATATTTCTTTACTCAAATTCAACCATTTTTTTTTCATTCACTTTTTAGCTACATACAATTAATGTTTCCTTCTTAATGTGCATTTATTGTCCTTCTTAATGTGCATTTATTGAATTGGAGTTTCTTGGAAAGTTAAAAAATAAATAAAAAATGTGTTGTAAACAGGATCATGGATCCTTTCTTGTATAAAGATTTTTTCATCGAAAAAATTCTCGTAATTTCTCCCATTTTTTCTTTAGACTCTGAAACATGGCCTCTACAAAATATCGAAGAGGGTGGAACAGCTGTGAGAAAGGTCAATGATACAAGGGCAGAACCTACAATAAATACTCAGGTGATTGAGAAACTTCCAAAATTTCATCCTTCTGAATCTGAGCAGAAGTTTAACGAGATACCTCATACTGGAAAAAAGTCACTTCAGTGTAAACTATGTTCGAAGTCGTTTACGACTAGACATAATTTGATGCGGCATGTGAGAACTCATGCAGGAGAAAAGCCATTTCAATGCAAAATTTGCTCAAAATCGTTTACCCTGAAGAGCAGCCTTACAATTCATGGAAGAAGAATTCATACAGGCGAAAAACCATTTCAGTGCAAAATTTGTAGAAAAACGTTTGCCCTGAAGGGGGGTCTAACAATACATGAGATTATTCATACAGGGGAAAAACCATTTCAGTGTAAAATTTGTCCAAAATCGTTTAACCAGAAGGTGAATCTTACAACACATGAGAAAATTCATGCAGGGCAGAAACCATTTCAATGCAAAATTTGTTTAAATCGTTACCAGAAGGCAAGTCTTAAGATACATGAGCTAATCCATACAGGAGAAAAACCATTTCAGTGCAAAGTTTGTGCAAAATCGTTTACCCTGAAGAAGTGTCTTATGCGACATGAGAGAATTCATACAGGAGACTAACCACTTCAATGCCAAACTGGTACAAAATCGTTCAACAGGAAGGTGAGTCTGACAATACATGAGAAAGGTCATGCTGGGGAAATATCATTTCAATGCAACGTTTGTTTAAAGTCGTTTACTAGGAAGGACGGTCCTTCGCAACATGTGATATTTCATACAAGAAAAAAAAACATTTCAATGCAAAATTTGTACAAAATCCTTTATACTGAAGGGAAGAATTATGAGACATGAGGGAATATATATATATATATATATATATATATAATATATATATATATATATATATATATATATATATATATACATATATATATATATATATATATATATGTATATATATATATATAAATATATTAAATATATATATATTTAAATATTTTTTTTAATATATTTTTATGTTAAAAAATTTTTAAAAAAAAAAAAAAAAAAAAAATATTTCCTTTATGAAGCCTCTGTATAATATGAATAGATAAAAATATACAAATACTATAACACAATCAATTTCATACACTGTCATAATGATTATAACCCATAATTGTTCAAAAGACAACAAAAAAGTCTAGATTTACAAAATCATCCTGAATAAAATGTGATCAACAAAATTATAAGCTTGAAACATACAGTATATGAAATTGTATCTAACTAAAAGTAGCCAATGGGAGAACAACAAACTTCTTGATGACAATAGCCAATCAGGGAACAGTATGGTCAAATGTAAGATTTGAAATTGTGAGAAAATAAGAACGGAAAAGTGTCAGAGACAATTATGACTGAGTATTGTACATAGTTTATAAGAAAGGAAAAATAATTTGATTTATAAGTTTTGACAAATAACCCCAAAACAGTAAAAATGTGACAATATAGTGCACGAATTCAAAAATTCAAATCAGAGGGAATGAGGAAAAATGGTATCCAGGAGACGGAAAAAACAAAGCCACGGAGATTAAAAATAATTTGAAAAAGAATGCCACGTTTTGTTTGGAGGAAAAGAAAAATTCAGTAATTTCAAAAAGATAACCACAAACAACATTACCTTGTATGTACTCCATATACAAGTATTCCACAGCTGATTTTTGGATTTGTATGGTTCCTTCTTTGATATTGGAGTTCCTGAGAGCATTGGATTGAAAGGGTATCCAAATTCTGGGTGTGTATTGAACAGCGACAGTTCCAGCGGCAGGTATAAACTTTCCTAGTGCACATCACGAACTGAACAACTTCACTAATAACTCATATCACATCAGAAGAACTTTATTTCATTTGATTTTGAACTATCAAAGAAATTGTCACTTTCAAGGTAAAAGTGAGGTTGTGTATATTTTACACATGACCTTTTCTCATGATTATCTATGAAGATTTGTAGATTGAATAAAGGAAATAATTGCTTTTTGATACTTTGTCGTTTGTTTTCCACAATGATCAACAATCATACTTATAACCATTGAATAGATTGAAATTTGACATCAAGCAGTGGTTAGTGGCTCAATTGCCTGAACCGGCTATCTGAGACAAGAGGCGTACCAACTGAGTTTAGCTGTGGTAAGAAAAGTGTAACAATTGGCAGCAACGTGACGAGAGAACAGTGACGTTAGCTAGCAATTATTATTACATTACATCACAATATATTATACAGGGCAAAAAGAATATTTATAAGAATAATAACAAAATTCTTTATTTATACAATTCTCATTACATAACAATATATATATATATATATATATATATATATATATGGATGGGAAGAATATCAAGGGGACTGGTAAACAAAACGGAAGAAATTTAATGGACATAGCCCTTAAGGAGAAGTGTCAACCATAGACACGTGTTTCGGGCTCTCTGCCCTCATCAGTACGGTGAAGTGCAAGGATGAACAACACTTGGTAGAAAACGACAAATCAACGGAGTCAACAAACAGAAGCCAGCCGCACATTTGTGGTTTCGGTTAGCAGACCCTGCATTCCAGGCCAACAACCAACGTCACCACAGAATGCAGGGTCTGCTAATCGAAACCACAAATGTGCGGCTGGCTTCTGTTTGTTGACTCCCACGTTGATTTGTCGTTTTCTACCAAGTGTTGTTCATCCTTGCACTTCTTCACCGTACTGATGAGGGCCGAGAGCCCGAAACACGTGTCTACGGTTAACACTTCTCCTTGAGGGCTATGTCCATTAAATTTCTTCCGTTTTATATATATATATATATATATATACATAATAAGAGAATTCGTAAGTATTTAGTCAGGTCTGTTTTTTCAGAAAAACTCTTCTTTACTCTGTCGAGCTTTCGACAATTTTATGTCTTTTTCAAGGCTAAAATGCGATATGGTTACATAGATATCAATTATGAATAAAAATGGTATAAACTTAAAGGTAAAATGTGTTAAAATGATGAATACAAAAGAAAAATCGGCATGAACTCGAAAAATGTCACACTGATGGACGTTTATCAATTTAAAATGTTATTGTTTTATGTTATGAGAATATACAGGGAATATTATTATTTGTAGGAATATCATTTCATGAGAAGATATGAATAGATCTTGCTGAGTTGATCAATGTCAGATCTTTTATTCATATAATTTTTTTTTGTCGTGTATTGCAACCATTTCTAGAAAAAGTATTTTGTTAAGATTTTTTTCAGTAAATAAAATTTTTGCATTTTCGTAATTTATGATGTGATCTTTAGTAATGACATGTTCAAATAGAGCACAAGAACGTTTTTGAAGTCTGCAATCACTTTTATGGCCAACAATTCTGGATTTAAGAGTTTGACTGGTCTGACCTACATAATTAATATTACAAGAACTGCAAGGAATGCTATATACAGAATTACATTTCATCATTGGTATTTCTTCATTTTGTTTGTATTGGAAGAACATTTTTTTGGGAAATTTTGATATTGGATTCATGTTTGAAAACGTCAATGATTTTGGGAGTTAAATGTTGTATGAAAAAAATTGATCCAAAAGTGATACCTATAATATTTGGTCGATTATTAATATTTATATTAACTGTTTAATGTGAAATGGTATTGAACGGTAATTTATTTATCAATGAAAATGGGTAAGAATTATCTTTCGATATTTGTGAAAATGTTTTCATGTTTTTGTTAAGAAGAGAAGGGTGGACAATTTTTTGTATTCTGTTTTTCATTCCTAACACAATATTGATTTTGGTTTTTTGTGGGTGATGAGATAAATAGTTAATGTATTTTCCAGAGCTATTGGGTTTGATATACCAACCCAAGATGATATTCTCTTTAGTTCTTATTAAATGGATATTATATCATATCTATAGATATTATCAGAGTATAAAAAAATACTGGAATAAAATAAACAAACATTGTAAATTACCCCAAGGAATATTTTTGCAAAGTCAATTTGATTTTTGAGACATCATACTGTGTATTTCAAAATACCTACTATAAACAAATTCTAGGTACTCCAATGGGTTAAACGATTTCACCAATTTTTGCCCAATACGTTATGGATGATCTTTTAGACTTTTGTATTCGAATAACTTTCATTTCAATTACCTTTCATCAAAAAATACGTGGATGATATTATCGGTGTGTCACAAATGATGGAGTTATAGACATTTTTAATGTATTTAATAGTTTCAACCCGAAAATTCAATTCACAAAGGAAGTAGAAAATTATAATAAAATACCTTTTTCTTGATACTCATTTAATAAGAACTAAAGAGAATATAATCATCTTGGATTGGTATATCAAACCCTCTAGCTCTGTCCACCCTTCTCTTCTTAACAAAAACATGAAAAAAAATTCACAAATATTGAGAGATAATTCTTATCCACTTTCATTGATAAATAAATTACTTTTCAATACCATTCCCAATGAAACATTTAATATAGATATTATAATCACCAAATATTTAGTATCACTTTTGGATCAATTCCTTTCAACAACATTCAACTATCAAAATCATTGACGTTTTCAAACATAATCCAATATCAAAATTTCCCAAAAAAATTTACTTCCAATACGAAAAATGTATACAAAATTAAAAGATGAAGCAATACCAATGATGAAATATAATTCTGTATATAGCATTCCTTGCAGTTCTTATGTATGTCAGACCAGTCAAACTCCTAAATCCAGAATTGTTGGCCATAAAAGTGATTGCAGATTTCAAAAACGTTCTTGTGCTCTATTTGAACATGTCATTACTAAAGATCACATCATAAATTACGAAAATGCACGAAATTTATATACTGAAAAAAATCTTAACAAAATACTTTTTCTATAAATGGTTGCAATACACGACGAAAAACATAATATAAATAAAATATCTGCTATTGATCAACTCAGCAAGATCTATTCATATCTTCTCATGAAATGATGTTCCTACAAATAAGAATATTCCCTTTTCAACAAGAATACCCCACAAGAGTGTCAAGTATAAAAAAATTGTACCTAATAGAAATATAGCAATCATTTCTTTTTTTAAATTCAAAATTAATTTACCAGACCTGAAAATAAAATTTAAACAAAATTAAGCCCAGAGTTGAAAATTCCATAGTTCATTTATTTATTAGTAATTCATCATTCAGTATTACATTTATTGAAATACAGTATTTCCTGCATACTTAAAGTTCATCGCCGTTCATTAACTAGGTATCGGATTTCAATCCAATTCCGGAGTACTGAATGGCAAGAAAGCTGATTCTGAAATAGGCAGCGCAATAATTCATGACTAAATGATATTTTTAATATAAATTGAAATGATTGGTTTGGACTCGGTTCTTTTTATTGTGCCTGTTTATGCTGACAGTCCATGATGACTCATCTCCTTCCCTTGGTTTTTATAATAATGTAAGTGTTACTTTTATTTACTGGTACATACCCCCATTGGTCATTGTTTATTTCACTTGAATTTTTGTATTCACCATCACGTTATTTTTTACTCTCTTATAATTTTAACAAACCACAATAGTTTTTATTTCACTTGATATTTTTGTATTCTCCATTATGTATATTTTGTTTTCGATTAATTTTAATAAACCATAATAGTTTTCACTTCACTTTTTTATTTCACAATATCAGGGAAAAAAATGTTTTAACCTCTCGCAAGATAATTAGTGGGCACCCTAAACAGTTCGGGGGCCAGGGTTTCATAGGGTCACCCAAGCAGGGCGTGATTAAAGTTTATTTTTCAGTCGCAGATGATTCCACATCTGATTTTATGAAGATCCTGTTCATATTTTCAACAAATCAATTCCCTGTATATTCTCATAACATAAAACAATAACATTTTAAATTGATGAACGTCCATCAGTGTGACATCTTTCGAATTCATGCCGATTTTTCTTTTGTATTAATCATTTTAACACATTTTTATCAGTAAGTTTAAACCATTTTATTCATAATTGATATTTATGTAACCATATCACATTTTATCCTTGAAAAAGACAATAGAATTGTCGAAAGCTCGGCAGAGTAAAGAACAGTTTCTCTGAAAAAGCAGACCTGACTGAATACCCACGAATTCTCTTATTATATTATAATACTGTCAAGAAAACAATTCAATATATATATATATATAAAGTTGGCTACATATGGGATACAAATTTGTTATTGAAATTTCTGAAAAACTCTTATGGCGGTTCTTTCTGCATGTCTGACAACAAAAAAATCAGTTGCGACTTATATCACATGACCTCAGATTTGGCGGGAATTTAAAAAAAAGTTGTCTCTGGTGCCGAAAAATGTATCAAATTGACAAGATATCGAAAAAATTTATTGAGAAAATGTGTTTGGAATCCAGATTGAAAAAAAAACAAAAATACCATTTTATTCCTCTACCCTTACATTATACATGTTTTATCTGGAAACAGCATTAATAACCTAAATCACATAAGTTTGGGTCAAAACTAATCAAATATTTGTGAAATAGACATTTTGCGGGAGATTAATTATGAAAACACGATTTAGTCTTGTCACTAGGTATAGTATTCCCTGTATATTGATGCATATGAGCTTATTCAATATTCTCAACCCGTAAATAAAATGTAAACCAACTAATATTTGTAATTAAAACTTAATAATACATTATTTATCCTTGCAAAATTTAATATTGGTACCTGGAAAGCAATGTTTATATATAACGCCTATTTCAAAATGTAGAACATTTAGAAATTTGTATAAGAAATTGTGTAGCAAAAATGGGTTGTGTTGAAAAATGTTCGCCGCGAAATGCTTTCCAGAACAATTCTATGTATGGAGCGCGAAGGTGGTAACTTAGAATATTAAAAATTTGTACATTGTTTGTTTATTGAGTTTTTTTATTTTTCCACATCCACCTAAACAATACTAAATTTAATTAGGATAAATGATGTATTATTAAGTTTCAATTAATATTAGTTGGTTTAAATTTTATTTACGGGTTGAGAATATTGAATAACCTCATGTGCATCAATATACAGTGCATGACTACATCTAGTGACAAGACTAAATCGTGTTTTCATAATTAATCTCCCGCAAAATGTCTATTCCACAAATATTTGATTAGTTTTGACCCAAACTTGTGATTTAGGTTATTAAAACTGTTTCCAGATAAAACAAGAATGTATAATGTTTCTTAGTAAGAGTAGTGGAATAAAATGGTATTTTTGTTTTTTTTTCAATCTGGTTCCTCACTGGATTCCAAACACATTTTCTCAATAAATTTTTTCGACATTGTGTCATTTTGACCCATTTTTCGGCACCACAGACAACTTTTTTAAAATTCTTGCCAAATCGGAGGTCACGTGATATAAGTCCAAGGATTTTTTAGTTGTCAGACATGCAGAAACGAACCGTCATTAGAGTTTTTCAGAAATTTCAATAACACATTTTTTTCCCATATGTAGCCAACTTTATGACGGACACTGTATATATGAATTTTATTGATTCTCGGGAATTTGGTTCGTGTATTGAAAGTGAGGATTCTTCAAATAGTTACTTTAATTTATTACCAACGTTTCGACTGGGTTTGCAGTCTTCTTCAGGGTTTTTTGCTACAAAGATATTGTTTGTTGAGGTTGTTGGTAGATTTGGTATGTGTATTATTGGAAAACACTTGCCATTTGGAATATCAATGCAATAGAAGTCAAATTATTAATGGGATAATCTTGGCTATTAATTTGTCAGCTGCCACTCTGACATCTTTGACAAAATTCACCTACGTGGTTGTCCTAGTGTTTTGAATATCCGTTATTAGTGAGAATCAATTATTTAAATCTACCAGGTGGTATCCCAAATGGATGAATTCAATGGAAAGGAGTGTATCTCTTGTCATATGCCATCTTGTGGGATCTGTTTCAAATCCTTCAAAACTGAAAAAGTACTGAGAATTCACACTATTGGCATTCACCATCCATTTCTAATATATTTACAAGACCAGTCAACCTATGATTCCCAAGAAAACGGCAATCAAGAGAGAAGTAATCGACTCTCGACCTCTCCAACACGTCCGTCCAGAAAGTGAACCACTAGAAGTCAATAAAAACAATGTGATTGAGGCAGTGAAATATTTTAAAACAAGTTCTGCTGGTGGAATAGACTCACTCAGGGCATCTCATATTCAAGATATGCTCAGTGAGAGTTCAGGTTGTACGAGCGAAAAACTTTTAAATTCATTGACAGCATTATGCTGGCTGGCAGAGGGAATCCTGAAATTTCTACAGTTTTATATGGAGCCTTACTTTGTGCAATGAAAAATAAGGACAGTGGAATTCGACCCATAGCAGTTCGAATGTTTTATCGTCGTTTAGTGGCAAAATTGGCATGTTTTAATATAAAAGAAAAGCTAGGAGAAGTATTTCGTCTATCTGTTTGGTTTTGGAACCACAGGAGGGTGTGAAACTGTTGCCCATGCTGCATGACAATATATTAATCAACACCCAAACCCGAAACCAAGAGTGTTTCTCAAGCTAGACTACAAAAATGCATTCAATATGGTTCACAGAAATTTCTTGTTGAGGAAGGTGAAGAATTCAATACCAAATATTTTTCCATTCTTAAATCAATGTTATAATTTTCCTTCTTTTTTTTAATTTTGGTGAAAAAATTATCATGTCAAAGAGAGGATTCCATTAGGTCCAGCTCTTTTCTGTTTAGCAATGATGAGTTGACCAAATCGATCAAGAGCGAGTTCAACAGTTAGGATCTAAATGATGATTCCATAGGAGAGAAAAATATAATTTAAAATTTGAGCAAAATTGGTATTGAATTGAATACCAATCTGTTGAATCTTTTTTCTTGATGTTCCAAATCAAAAAGTTTTCGATGAGTTCGTCTATTTTATTCCTGATTTGAAATTATTAGTAGAATCTGATTTTGTACTTCTTGGCGTACTTATTACTATGGAGGATCTTTCTACTTATATCAAAGATAAAACAGACACGCTCACACTAATATCTTCACGGCTCAAAGAAATTCCAGCTCATGTTGCTTTTTTTCTTATTGAAAAACTGTTTGGTATTACCAAAACTTATGTACATACTCAGATGTTTCCTTTTTAAATACTCCAATGGGTGTTGAAAATATATCAGTTTTTTCTCATATTTGATTGAACTTTTTGCACATCAAATGTATTGGAGATTTCAACAGAATATTCGTTTGGAGTAGGTAAATAAAAACAGTGAACTCTTACTGTTCAAACGAGGTATATTGAAGTTCAGTTGAGATAATAACTCTGGCAATCAGTCAGGTAGTTTGTGAGTTTATAGATAAATATGCAAGAGTGGTAAGTTCTATGGTCCTCCAACAATAACAGCGAAAATCTGTTTAATAATAAGTTATTATCTAAACCTTGTTTGGGATAAACTCCATCGATTCTATATACAATATACTTCATGAATTTCCGTTGAATCGATTCGAGCAGATGTATGTGATTCAAGTAAATAGGAGACCAAGCAGTTTCTGAAAATCAAGCCAAGCATTTTGTTTGCTGCCGATGCAGTTTTGATGATGTGTGTTGAGAAGCTCAATTTGGAGTCAAAATTAATACCAAGATCTTTTGTTACATCACACCGATCCAATAAAATTTGATTTATTGAGTAAGAGTATTCCACGGTTTGATTTTCAAAGTATAGCTAGTGTAATGACATTTTGGAGTAATTTACAGTAACTTTGAGGTTCAATGACTCTAAATAATTTCAAATCACCAGCAAATAAAAGAATGTTGCTTGTTATATTTTCAACTGTGTCATTCACAAATAAGCTAAGTTGCTTCCCTGAGGTGCCTTGCTGGTAGAAATGGAAATTTGTGATTTATGACCACGGTACTCAACATGTTGTGACCGATTACTAAGGTATGACTGAAAGAAGTTTAGTAGGTTAATATCAAGGCCAAAGTTATTTAATTTAGATATTAGTATTTTATGGTCCAATTTGTCAAAGGTGTTTGAAAAATCTGTATATATGGTATCGACTTAAGACTGATTATCAATAGCATTGCTGATAGTTTGTGTAAAGCACATCAAATTGCTGATGGTTGATCTTTTAAATATGAAGCCGTGTTGCTCAAGTATATTTAATTTTTTACTTTGGGAAATACTCTATTATAGAGTTTTCAAGAGCCTTTGCAAAGTTTGATAATAATGTGATGGGACGGTAGTTTCTTATTTGATTGATAACTCCGGATTTAAATATTGGGCATATTTTTGAGGTTTTCCAAACATCGGGAAATGTACATGTGTTTAATGCTTTGTTATATATTGTTTGGAGGGGTTTCGTAAACACATAATCACAATCTTTTACAAAAAAGCTAGGGATGTTATAATAGCCACAGGTATGTTTGAATTTATGTTTTTTCAGCGCAGTCTAAACTTCGTCTTTACTTAATTTTGTGATAAAATACAAGTTAATTGTTGTAATAGAATGCCCAGACTATTCAGTGAAGAGCGATGCGTTCGACTAGAAATCGAGAGGTTTGAATTCTGGTTGGTCCACATTTTTTAATTCAATTCTATTTTTAATTTTCTTGTCTGTATGCCACAAACTATTTTTGATTAATATTTAATTACAGACGCTATCCACCACTTCACTGTTAAAATAATCTGCAAATGCATTTAGGGGTTTTTACATTCTATGTCATCCACATAAAGTATTCCAGGAATCCTAGAAGTCCCTTTTTTACTTTGAATGAATGACCAGAACTCTGAGGTATCAGATTTGATAGATTTCTCGGATTTGTCTATATATTGTTTATAGGATTTTTTAATATTAGTTTTAATATATTTTCTCAGTGCCACAAATTGTTCTCTCAATTCATTTGAGTTAGATGTTTTCAGTTTTTCGACAATTCTATTCTTTACTTTAATTTCATTTATAGTCTCTTTACTAAACCAAGGTGGGTACTTTCTAACAAAATTGGGAGTTTTTGGTACATATAGGTCGAGTATGGAATAAATCATTTTGTAGAATTCGGACACAGCTTCATTGACATCAGAATAGGTTTCCAGGAAGTCCAGTTCATGTTGAGAAGATGAGTGTATAGGAGGAAAAAATGAGTTTTTTTTAAATTATAACTGACCGATTCAACATTATATTATATTATTGACGTTTTTGGAAATTCAATACAAATATGGTGCTGAAGAAGATTAATCTGGGGTCCATGGTTTCAGTTGTATATTCAGCGCTGGTCGTAGATCTCGCCATGATGCTGTTGATAATTTTATAAAGAGAGCTTTAGTAACGGCAAAAATTCCAGCTATCTTAGAGCCATCAGGTGTCAGTCGGGATGATGGAAAACAACCAGATAGAATGTCATTGATTCCTTGAAAATTTGGTAAACCAGTAGTATGGGATTTTACTTGTATAGACTCTATGGCCACATCACATTTGGACTCAACCTCTATTCGGCAAGGTGCAGCTGCAGAAAATGGAGAAAAAGTTAAGTTTAAAAAATATCAAAATCTGATAAATCTCTACCTTATCTACTCTGTAGTTATGGAAACATACCGAGTTTTTGGCCCCCAGGCAACTGAATTTATTAAAGAGATTGGTAGAAAGATTCTCCAAGTGACCAATGACAGATGTTCCACCAACTTTCTTCTTCAAACGCATCAGTATCGCCATTCAAAGAGGAAATGCAGCTTCGGTGTTGGAAGTCAATTTGATGAATTTTTCAACAATCCCCATTCTAAAATATATATCTCAATCTAACTCGATATCAAACATTCAAAGAACATGTTTCTGATCAAGTGATAAGACACCCTTCAGCTGAAGACATTTGTAGCATCAATTACATGTCAGATACCAATCCCAAAAAAGTTTAAATGGATATTAAGAATAGTTATATCGGCAAAACTTTGAAGAAAACTGATTTGTTGTCCACTTCCCAACAAATAACACGATCTGCCATATCTCAATTCAACTCGTTATCAAACAGCTTCAACTCCCGCCGATCCAGTGATAATGAAAATCATCATATCAGAGAACACAGCTCCAATAGCTATAACACCATCAGGCAAATAGTTCATGGAAACGTCACATCTCTTGGTCTAATTGAACTGAAAAACATTGGAAATACTTGTTTCATGAACAGCATCATATAATGTTTATCGAACACCAGATGGTTGCTACAGTATTTGAGAAAAGATGATTATATGAGAGATATTAACACAAGCATATCAAGCATGAAAAGTGCTTTGATAAAAGAATTTGTGGAAGTTATAAGAGAACTGACGGAAGATTCGTCTGATAGGAATTTGAATACAGTTTTTTTTTAAGATTCAGATACAAAGATTGCTCCACGTTTTATGAGTTACGCCCAACAGGATGCACACGAGTTTTTAATATACCTCCTCGAAGGACTTCATGAAGACATCAACATGATCACAGTAGAGCACAATCCAATATTGACAAATCTATAAAAAAATTAACGAAAACGAAACGAAAGCCAAAAGGTCTTGGTCTAAGAATGGACAACTCCAAAATTGTGGATAACTTTGTTGACCAATTGAAATCGACATTAAAATGTACTTTTTGTGGGCATTGCTCACATTCTGGGATATCTCACTGCCGATTCCACAGAGAACAAACCAGCTCAGACTTTCACAATGTCTAGACTCTTTCACCAGGGAGGAAACTTTGGATGGTGACAAGAAACCCACATGCTCGAAATATAAGGAGAGGAGAAAGTGCACCAAATCTTTGTCTATACACAAATTACCAAAAATTCTAATAATCCATTTGAAGATGTTCTCGCAGACGAAGAGACTCAGAGGAAAACTAAACGTCATCATCGATTTCCCCTTAGAAGGATTGGACATGACTAATTATGCAGAAGACAACTTGGCCCAGTATCGATACAACCTCTATGTTGTGTCTAATTATAGTGGAATTACACTATACGGCTTATTGTAGGCACCCATACCCAGGCATGTGGCACGAGTATAATGACTAGGTAGTGTCATCAATATCCTTAAAATCCCTGGTTAGTGGAGATCCATACGTCCTCTTCTATGAGCAGCAGGGCAGGGCACCCAACAGTAATATTTAAATTATTGCATCGTAATTTTTTTTTCTGATACATATGTACTGTTTTTATATTATTATCATATTGTATATATATATTTGGTGGTGTGAGGATCTGATTATCTGTACGCTACTAATGGCTTGGAATGATAGTGACAAGGTTCTGTTTTACTGTTTAGTAGATTTGGATATCGTTAGCTTCTATGCAGTTCGAAAGAAAACTGCAAACCCAGTCGAAACATTGGCAATGAATTAAAGTACCTATCTGAAGAATCCTCACTTTTAGTACACGAACCAAATTCCCAAGAGTACTTAAATATATATATATATATATATATATACAGGGTGAGTCATCAGGATTCCCGTGGTTCATTGCTCCTTAATGTATCACTATCTCGATTTCTTATATTTTTTTTGTCGAAGGGACCACCTTCCAAAATTATTCTCAATCATACAGGGTGCATCATTGATGCGTGGCTAACCAAAGTTGTTCTTTTTCAAATGAAACACCCTGTATATTTTCATATAATCCAATCGGCTGTTCCATTGGCTGCTCAACGATTTTTTCAATTTTTAATTCCGTTGCAGCGTTGCCGAGTTATTAAAAAAAAAATCTATTTTGTAGACTTCTTTTCGAAAAATTACCTATTTCACATTTCGAAATATTTAGTAAAGATAATTGGGGAATCGATGGTCGATATGATGATGTTCATTGAGAATACCAAGAATTTGGAATAAATTGTACAGGATGTTCGATACAACAACACAAACTTAGCCATTTTCAAACATCGGTATTTTGATTTTTTCAAATGGAACACCCTGTATATTTTCATTTTAATCAACTCCTTTTCAATAACTACACTTTTCATGTCATGTACCTAAAACAACTCGTTTCCGAGATATTCTACATCCAAAAGATGGATATTTTTCCACAGAAAATATTGACAATGTTCGCCTTTGGTATCATATTTGGAATTAAACTTTGCATAAAAATCATATTTATTCGAATCTAACAGAAAATAACAATAATTAATGCAGCAAATGTTCAATGTGCCTGCCATTTTCACCAATACACACTCTCAATCTGTTTAGGAAATTAGTATCCACATGTGCCAGCTTTTCCTCTGAAATTTCCTGAAAGCAGTACGAATTCTTGCTTCATATTTTCAGGAGCTGTAGGCGGAGTTTGATAGACAACCCATTTAATGTATCCCCATAGAAAAAAAAACAATTTTTGAAAGGTCCGGTGACCTTGGAGGCCACTGAACTGGCCCTCCTCTACCTATCCATTTTTCACGGAATTCATTATCAATGTATTCCCGCACATCAGTGTGGTAATGTGCAGGCGCGCCATCTTATTGTAGCCACATTCTCTGCCTTATTGCCAATGGAATATCATCTAATAAATTTGATAACTGATTTCGCAGAAATCTTAGATATTTTCTTCCATTGAGATGACCGTTGAAAAAAAAGGGGCCCAATTACACGCCGTCCAATGATACCTCCCCAAACATTCAGTGACCAACGTTGTTGGTGATTGACATATCTAACAAAATGAGGATTTTCAGTTACATAATAGTGCATATTATGCCGATTCACATGGCCATTGTTGTGAAACGTGGCTTCATCCGAAAATAGAACATACTAAAAAAAAACAGGTTCTTGGTTGATTTTATCTACACTCCATTGGCAAAACCGCATTCGCTTTGGAAAATCTTTTTCAGTCAGCTCCTGCATTAACTGCATATGATATGGATGGTAATTGCATTTTCTCACCATCCAAGAAACACCACTTTGAGATATTCCCAACTCCCTACTGAAAATACATGTACTCACATGGGGATTCTCGGTAATATGCAATGCAATATCAAGAGTATTTTCATCATTCGTTACAGGACAAGCACGATCAAACTTTTTGAAAAATACTTTTCCGGTTTCCTCAAATCTTGTTTTGAGGTCTCGAAATGCTCGCTGGTCTGATGTCTTCTCTCAGGAAACTTTTGTTCGTATAATCTAGATGCCAGTAAGCAATTCCCATCACTTTCCCTCAAAGCATACACCATTTTAACCATGTCCTCTAAATGATAATTCATAATGACACAATATTTTTAATACAACTATATTGTAGTTTGACAGTTACCTCTATTTACAAATTCCGTTAATAATTTTTTCAGCGGTAGTCATGGATAACTGAACTAGAAAAAATAGTTACATTTGAAAATTTCTTTTGCTATGCTAGTTATTCATGAGTTGCCAAGAATGCTTTTGAATAAGATGTCTAAAAACCGTGGCGAATGAACTGATTCGATATTGTTTAGATTTTCGAGGGACACCACCTGTTACTCAACAGAGCTTCTCTCTGTGGTAGATGGCCGCCAAAATGTTTGTCTATATTCTCGCTTAATGTCAGAACTTAATTTCTGACATCTGCAGCATCTTATATGAAATAATTTTCAGTGTTTTGTCGGTATCTATGCGTTTTCCTTCTCTTTGATTTGAAATCTTGCTTAGCTTATTCCTGAGTTTGTTCTTTAAAAAATCACTCGTTCATCAGTTCATTGGGGCGTGAGGAATTGTTTATTTTCAGGTAGTAGTAGTGTGTAAGGATACTTTTTGTAGAATGGGCCACATTTGTATTTTGTGTGGACAGTATAAAGCCGCAGATTCGAATTTTCGCCTGTATTCAGTACCAAAAGCAAGTAGAAATCTTGACGAATTGACTAATAATGATATTTCCATAGTTCATCATTTTGTATGCATTGAATTTTATATTTTCTGCAATTTAATGACAATTTCATTTCCAATTCTCCGCCTGTCAAAATGCAGTTAACCTAAAATTCAAATGGTACAAAATACGAAAACAACACGACAGTGCTTTCTTCGTCAAAGTTTGGGGCTTTAATTCTAGCTTTGCTATGGTGAAGTTTGACAGATGTCTCTTTTCAACAAATAGCAAAGCATAGAATTAGAACCCGCGCAAAGTTCCCCTCAAAAAGAAATCTGAGGAAATAAATTTATACCCTGACAGAATTGAAACTAAAACAAAATTGGCGCAATCGGACACGCTAGTAATATCTATTATCAAGTATGCCAAGTGTCGCCAAGTCGATCCCAAACTTCTACAGGTGTAAGTGCAAGCACCAGGGTTTTTAGACATCTTACTTTTGAAGATGGAAAAAAATAATTGAAACATCATTCAGTATCAGTATTTTCTAAGAACAAACATGTAGATAAAAAATCTATAGAATTGTTGATTTGATATTGACCAATTCCTTTAAACCAGAATATCTCGGAAACAAGTTGTTTTAGGTACATGATATCAATAAAGCAGAAAATAGAGCAATAGAGCAGAAAATCTCTATTGATTGGCCTATGTGACATGGTATGTGACATGTGCAAATTAGCTAAATCTTCTAACATAGCAATTATCAAACAAAAATATATACAATTGAAGAATCTATATAAAGATGTAGTAAAGCGGGCAAAATTAGGATATAACAACAACAGAATTATAAATGCAGACAATATTAATAAAGAAAGTTGGAAAATCATCAATGAAAATAGGAATAAAATAAAAAATAATGATACTTTAGAACTAACGATCAATGGTAATAATATTACAGACAAAACAACAATAAGTAACCTTTTCAATAATTTTTTCATTGACATACAAACAAATCATCCGAATACAAATGAATTGAAATTATCCCTTTCATACAACAGTTTATTCTTATATCCAACATCACATATAGAGATCCAAGAAATCATTAATAAAACCACTAAAACTTCAGCCTCTGAATAGATGATATACACGGTAAATCTCTTAAAAGTGTCAGTGACATAATCTGCCAACCTCTATCATTTATTATAAATAAATCTTTATGTGACGGCATATACCGGAATCACTGAAAACATCAAAAAAAAACAAGGACACCAAAAATGATGTAACCAATTATAGAAACATCTGTGTGCAATCGCAAATTGCCAAAGTTATCGACTATGCCTATTATTTGCGACTAAGTAAATTTGTCGAACACTATAAACTCATACCAGAATGTCAACATGGTTTTAGACAGCAAAAATCAACATCATCGGCCATATTTGAAATGTGTGATAACATCTACAAAAACCTCAATGATAAGAAATTTCTTGTAGATTTACAAAAATGATTATTTGAAGAAGAACACAAGTTGAAATTTAACCATTGTTTTCTTCTTTCTCTTTAAACAATGATACCATTGTTCTTCTTTCTGTTTAAACAATGTTAATACACATAAGAGAAAAACACCAACTTTTCTTGGAACTACATAGGGAGGAGTAGAATCTAGAGAAAACCCATATGATTGAGATATATATATATATATATATATATATATATATATATATAAAACAAACATTATCAATCAACAGTAAATCAACATTTGTTAGAGATTCTTGAGAACAGATCAGGTAGTTTTTCATTCTGCAATTGTGATGATTTAATTTCAGTTTTTTATGACAAACGTTTTTGGTATGAAAAATCGAGATTTTATTTGGAAGTTTATTTTTTGTTACTTTACTATTTTGCCTTTGTAGTTATTTGAGGGATGATTCTTTGTATTTTTGTTAGTTGCAGACGATTCCTTTTGGCAAGCGAAATCTATTCAAAAATTATTTTTCTGTCCATTCTTCCAAATGGTTTCTACGTTGTCTAAATCTCTTTCTTCTTGGGGCAATATAATGAAAAACTTCAAAAAATCTTCATAGTCTGTTATATCTCCGAACATCTTTGCAGTAGGGTATAAAACAATAATATTCAACACAATAATAATTTTCCGAATAGTCAATGTCTATTGAAATGCCAAACAATCAAATAGGTTAGAATCGACAAATTATCTCCTTAAATCCCCGAATTCATGAGATCTTAAACCATTGTTAAACTAGGTTTATCTCATAAACTCGTGTTGAACAACTGAAACAAAATTGGTAATCCTAGTTTAACCCCAATCACTTGGTCATCCTTGATTGAACAACCGGGCATTAGGCAGTGGCGGAAGATTGAGCATTACCTCTAGTGCTGCAATGGTGCATGTGAATATTGCCCCTGTGACTCCCAGTCAGGCTAACCGCTGCACTTTCTGCAGCTTGATTTGTGCGAGTGTTTGGGTTTTGGCCACCATACTAATGAGGGATAGGTGACCATGGGTTTGATAATCGTTTGATATAACCAGTATATCATTTTCGGCTTCAAACCCCATGTCTTCCAAAAAACTCTGCAGCACGCCAGGTTGCCGTGTAACCTTGGAAATAATATTTTAATATGACTGTTCCATATTAGTCTCTGGACGATTATGACGCCCAGGTATTTGACTTCCTTGAAAAGTTAGCTAAGTTCCATTCAGGTTGGGGCTTTCAGTTCATACTTACACCTCTTTGTGAATGGAACCAGCACTGTTTTGCTAGGATTTACATTTAATCCCTCCTTTGCCACAGCTTCTGATTATATTTAGGACTGTCTGCATGAGATTGATATTATCCCGCATGTTTGCCCCTAATAGTGACGAACAGGTCATCGGCGTTACCTTGATTCGTAATTCCAGATTAATATAGCTTCACTATCAGATTATCCACGGTCAGTGACCACAGCAAAGGCGATAGAACCCCACCTTGGGGACAACCTTTTTCCGTTGTCATTCTGACGTTTCCTCTCTGAGAGCAGCTACAATGATTCTGCTTTTCAGCATTGCATGTATCCATCTGATCAGTGAGGTGTTTATATTCCTTTCCTCTAGCGATCTGATGATGGAGTCATGTGAGGTGTTATCGAAAGCATACTCTATATCTATGAATACACATATATCCATTTCTTTGGCCAAGTATGTCTTTCTATGCTTTCAACTAAGCATTATAGAGCATTAATCGTTGATTTGCCTGCTTGATAGGTGAACTGTTTTTTATGAAGCGGTCCTTCCAAAAGGATTTCACTTCTTATATAACAGTCTATAATTTTCTCCATTGTTTTCAAGAGAAAGGAGGTGAGACTGATGGGGCGATAAGACTGGTTCATCTGCTGGACGTCTCCCAATCATTGGTATGAACACCACTGCAGCCTCCTTCCAGGCTTTCGGTATGTGACCGAAAATGAAACTGGCCTTGAACAGCCTTTTCAAGGAGGGCTCTATTATTTCAAGGCCATTTTGTAATAATTATACAAACAAACTTCTCCCTTGTTTACCTTAAATTAAAAAAAATGAGCTACCTAATGTAACCTAAACTAAATTCACGAATCAAACTACTTTTTCTTTCTTAACTAAAGTACTTACTATTCAATATATTTTGCCTATGTAAACATTGACATAGTTAGTACCTCAGTAACAATTCTACAAATAAGAGAGTCGCACACACAGTATCTTAGAAAACCATAGTGAGCCAAATTCCAGTAATAGTCAAGTTAAAATTTTCTAAAAGATAACTTGCTTGTCTTCAATGCCTCTAAAACGAATTCACTTGCATTCCGCTGCGAGCTCTCTGCCCTCAACTTAGGAACTAACACCATTGAAAATGTCTCCTTTACCAAATTCCTCGGACTTCACATCGATAAAAAATTAAAATTTGACGAACATGTTACAAAATTATGCAAGAAATTGTCCTCCAGATGCTATGCCGTTAGGATAATATCACGTGAGTTGGGTTTTACCACCGCCAAAACGGCATATTTTGCTCTTATTGAATCCCATCTGCTATACGGTATAGCATTCTGGGGAGTGTGTAGCATTCAATTATTACAGAGCCATTAGGGCTCTCTGTAAAGTTAAACCGCGTGACTCTTGCAGGGAACTCTTCAAAATCCACAGAATCCTCACAGTCACCTCGAATTTTATTTTAGAAACTACATGTCTAATTCATAGAAACCGTGACAAATATATATCAGCGCGTTTAAATTATAACACTCGATCTTCGCAAAAATTTAGACTACCATTACCTATACCTAAAAGTAATCTTGCTAAAGAATCTATCATCTACAACGGGCTAAAAATGTATAATTACTTACCATTAAACCTAAGAGAAATTGAAGCATTTGCATTATTCAAAAAACAACTAAAAGAACTACTATACATTCATCCTCTCTACAATATAGAGGAATTTTTTAGTTGTGAACTCTTTCGTTTATAGTGAACTACACTAGCCCCTTCATTAAGGAATTATTTTAATAGGTTTGCATCTTGGGAATGTACCCTCTTATTATTTTACATTTTATAATTCTTAATTTTTTAAATTATACAAATTTTAATCAGTCTGTACCTGTACCATTTGTCGTTTTTATTATTATTGTTTAGTTTTTAATGTTTTACTTTTCTGTTTTAATATGCATTTCTTTAATGTCTTTGTCGATAAGACATAGTTTGATTTGATTTGATATATTATTTTAGAATAGAGTTGATTTTTATTTTACAATAGAGTTGATTTTTAAAATTCCTAAACTACTGTATTTCTATTGCTGAATAAACATTATTATATATTGAGATCCTTAATGGTATTAGTGAGTTCTTAACAGTTTGCACACTCTGAGTATTCATATCTCCTATAAACTGCCTACATTCATCACACTTAGAAAAGGATCCTTGCATATGGGAGAAGAGAACGAATTGTCTTTTTGATTTTTGGAGTGAAAAACTTTCTTACAAAAACGATACTGGAGAGAAGGTAATTTGACATTCACAGTTTTTGTACACGTAACACATTTAGCTGACATTTCAATAAAGACGATTCGGCGATTTTTCAAATAAAAAACTTGGCTATCAATGATTTATAAACTCCAAACACATCACAACTACCCGACTACATTATAGTGAAATCCTTCAAGCTAATTCATTGCCCTAAATAATATTATAACAATAAAAACATCAACAATGAATAAGCAAAACATTGGTTATAAATCAATGGTCACCACCTTTGATTTAAAATATTTTTGCTACTGTTGCTGTTTCTAATGGTGCACAATTTAATTCATATTATTATTTAGTATTTTGGAACTGCAAAATCGTTTTTCTTAATTTTTTTTTAAGTTAATTCTTCTTAACATTTCTTTACTCAAATGCGACCATTTCTTTTCATTAACTTTTTAACTAGATATAATATATTCCTTCATATTGTATTTTTAATGTGCATTTTTCAATATTCCTATAAATATGACAAATAAATAAACAATGTATTGTAAATAGGATGATTTTTTTAAGGAAAATATTGTAATTTCTCCCATTTTTTCTTTAGACGCGGAATCATGGCCTCAACAAAATATAGAAGAGAGTGGAACAGCTGTGGAGAGGGATAATGATATAAGGAAGGAACCTACAATAAATTCTCAGATGATTCAGGAACTCCCTGATTATAAATATTATCAAAAATTTCCTTCTTCTGAATCTCAGCAGGAGTTTAATGAGATGCCTCATACTGGAAACAAGTCATTTCAGTGTAAAGTATGTTCCAAGTCCTTTATTATTAGACATAATTTGTTGCAGCATGAAAGAACTCATACAGGAGAAAATCCATTTCAGTGCCAATTTTGTCCAAAGAATTTTGCAGATAAAGGTAAAGTGACGCGACATGAGAGAATTCATACACGGGAAAAACCATTTCAGTGCAAAACGTGTTTAAAATCCTTTAACCAGAATGCGGATCTTAGAAGACATGAGAGAATTCATACAGGGGAAAAACCATTTCAATGCAAAATCTGTTCAAAATCGTTTTCCCACAAGGGCCATCTTACGGTACATGAGAAAATTCATACAGGGGAAAAACCATTTCAATGCATAATTTGTTCAAAATCGTTCAACAAGAAGGGGAATCTTACAATACATGAGAAATTTCATGCAGGGGAAAAACCATTTCATTGTCAAATTTGTTCAAAATCGTTTACCATGAAGGCAAGTCTTAAGATACATGAGCTAATACATACAGGAGAAAAACATTTTCATGTAAAGTTTGTACAAAATCGTTCACCATGAAGGAGAGACTTATGAAACATACAAGGGAGAAACTATTTCAATGCAAAACTTGTACAAAATCGTTCAACAGGAAAGAACATCTTACAACACATGAGAAAACTATTTCAATGCAAACTTTATATGAACCGTTTACATAGAAGGGGGTCTTATGAAACATTAGAGAATAATACAGGGGAAAACCATTTCAATGCAAATTTTGTTCAGAGGGTTTTGCACTAAAAGACATATCATGAGAAAATTCATACGATGAAAAGACTATTCCACTGTTGATTTTGGTTGGAGTGTTTTGTTATGAAAACCAATTTGTAAGTGCACGTGGGAACTCCTAGAAGGGAAAGCCCCTTCAATTCAAAATTCCTTCTGAAGCATTTTCTCAATGAAAATAAATACAAATCAACCACTAGTAAGTAAATCATATCAAGAAACTTTTTATTAGGAAGAAAACTCACCTGTTTTCAATATTCAGTAAAAATCATCCTTCACCTCGCAACATTCATAAGCAAACCAATATCCTGAGTCATTCAATTATAGTGGGTATTCATCGGCACTTACAATTTTATTATATTCACAAAAAACATCAAGAAGATCCTCGCCTCGTATCTCTCCTCTCGAGAATAGGAAGGGTTCAACTAGACAAACATTCCTTCTGCATTCAACATGGCATAAGCTTGTTCCACATCATCTTATCTGACCTTAAAAGTGTGAAAACGTTTGTTAGTTGTTCCCGGTATTTTTCTCTTAATTTAGTGGTTTAAATTTGACTAAAAAATCCTAAGTGGTATCAAACTTTTCATAAGAATTTGGCACAGCTAAAATTGTGCATCATTCTCGAACTCAAAAGTTTTTTCCAAGCAGAAATTACAATTGAATGCAACTAATAAAAATTCCTGCAAACATATATACTTGACAAAAACTCATCTGGTAATAAAAAGTCTTAACTATAAAAAGGGGTTTATATTCAGCTGCCTTCTTTCGAATACCAGTGGTGAATGATAAAAAGGCAAAACAGAACCCAGCAAAAATCATCATTGAAAGAGATATTATAGTCCAGGAGTCAATAGCCAACAATCTTGGTTCAATATATAACAAGAGTTCTGAAATGGAAAATAAATTCAAATGTTGCAAAAAAGATTTTAAGAACAAATGTTGTATTGAATGTATGAGTGTATTCCATTCGAATTGTTTAGATCAAATTAAAGGTGCCATAATAGTGAGTGGTCATACAATATATTGCTCAGAAAGATGTAAACAAAAGGGCAATGATGAAACCCTTAAGACTGATAAGCTGTTAAGGGATATTAGTGAAACAAAAAAGCTATTGAAGCACAAGAGCAATGAGAATGAAGAAATCCAAATGAAATTTGAGGAAAAATTACAGGAGATGCAGAGTGAAATTGATAAATTGAAACAAGAAATTACAGAAAAAGACAGGTTCATAAGTCGATTGCAGAGGAGAACAAAAGATTTTGAAGATGAAGTGATGGAAGAAGAACAAAACTTCATAACCAAACTTCAAACACAGATAGAAACAATTGAAAGGCTGAAAAAAGAAATTACAGAAAAAGATAGTGAAATTACTAAATTGAAGGAAGAAAAGCAAAGAAGTGAGGAAGAATGCAACATAGCCAATAAACTTTTAGATGAAATGAAAGAAATCAACTTAAAAATGGTTGGAGCAATCAGGACATTGGAAAAAGATAACCAAACATATGAAGATGAATTATATGAAATATGCAAAACAGAGTCACTGTATGAAAAAAATGATAGGGTAAAAACAGAAGAGGAGAGGAAAGTTCACAGAAGAGTGGAAGAAAATGGCAAGATTCTGGTATATGGAGATGGTAGTGGTAAAGGACTGGCAGCTGCTTTGGGAGAACTTATAGACAAAAATTTGTATCAAGTCACAGGTATCGTTAAATCAGGGGCAAGCGTCGAATAGATTTCAAGATGCATCCACAATTCAGTTAAAAAATATTCTACTAATGACTTTGTAGTTGTCACACTGAATTTGAACTTTGTTGAAAGAATTAGTATATACTCTTTAGAAATCTTAGCATCTCTCTCTAAATATACAAACTTAATTATATGTATTAAAAGTGCAATTCAAAGGGAGGTTATAAATGGAATTAGTAACTACTTCAAAAAATACACAGCTGATAATGATGTAAATATAACAATGATTCTCAATAACAAACTGAATTCTAAGTATAAGTATAGTAAGTTTTCACTTTGCAAAAGCATTGTAAAATGCATTCCAGTTTTGTATAACCAAAGTGATACATTAGTAGGAACCACTTCAGAATTGACAAAGAATAGAGATCAGTGTCTTACTTCACATAATGATCAACTTTCCATTGTGAAATCAACCCCTATCAATAGAGATATGTGTCAAAACTCAGATGATGCAAAAAATAATACTTTTTTAGACAAATGCCAAGTAACAGTAGAGAGAAAAAAATAGAAAATGTATTGGTGTATATGAATGCACAGAGCTTACCAGCTCATTTTGATGAGATTCACGCATATATTGTCAATAAAAAACCTCTTTTGATTTGTTTGTCAGAAACACATGTTACCGAAAATATATATGATAGTGAAATTGATATTATGGGTTACAAACTATTCAGGGCAGATAGTGAAAGTAGACATACCGGTGGTGTAGTAATATATGTGAGAAAAAATATAAAAGTATTGGAAATTAAAAAAGTAGTTGAAGAAAAAATGTATTGGATGGTTGCTGTAAAGATAGAACATGAAAAAAATGTATATCTAATTGTTTCACTTTATAGACATCCTAGCAGTAGTTGTGTTAATTTTTTAAACTGTTTTGAAGATTGGGTTGATGACAATGTATGTGATAAAAGAGTTACTGTGATTATTGTCGGAGATTTTAACATAGACTGGTTGTCAGGAAACACGTACAGCAAAAGGTTAAAGGATATGGTAACTGATGCTGGGCTAGAAAACATTGTGAAGGAATGCACTCATTTCAACAGGGGCAGTGGTTCTCTCATAGATCTAGTACTCACTAATAGCGATAAACTCAAAGCAAAAGTCACCAATACACCTCAGATAACTGATCATTTTATTATCTCACTCAAGTTAATAGGGACTACTTCAGAAGCAACAGCACTGAAAATTCAAAGCAGGGGAAGAAATATTGATTATGACCATATAAATCAAAGATTACAAGAAATAAATTGGGACTTTAGAATACAGGATATTGACGAAAAATATAGGACTTTTTATTCAGTCGTAAGTAATATCCTTAACGAAATTGCACCAATAAGACAAATGAAAATTTTTCCAAAATATAAAGAGTGGTGGACACAGCATGTTCAAGAGTGTACACGAAATAGGGACATCAGTTATAAAAAGTTTATCACAGACAAAACTCAAGAGAATTGGGAAATTTATAAACAAAATAGAAATACAGCAGTGAAAGTTATGAGAGAAGCAAAACGTAAATATTTTGATAGCAAAATTTTGGAAAATAAAGGAAACTCTGTTAAAATGTGGGAAACATTAAAACTCTGTCTCCCAAAGAAATTAATAGATAATACCTTAGAGGAACTTAAAATTCCAAATTTTACGAAGAAATTAAAAAAAATATAACGTGTTTTAGACGTGCTTCAAATTAGATGACTTCAAATTAATTGACTATCAAAAACTCAAAACTATTATTTTTTCTTTGCCTAACAAGGGTAGTCCAGATGATGTAAATATACATTTTCTGAAGAATTGTTTCGATAATATTGCACAGCCCCTGTTGAACCTCATCAACTCCTCTTTTGAAACTTGTAGAGTTCCCAGTGATATCAAAGTATCCACAATAGTACCAATTCCTAAGGTAAAAAATTCCAACGATGCTAAAGACCTGCGACCAATCAATATGCTACCTTCAATAGAGAAAATATTAGAGAAAGCTGTATATGAACAAATTTTGGATTTTCTGGACCAGAACGAGTAATCAATAGTGTGCAGTCGGTTTCCGTCTGGGCACAATTGTGAAACAGCTTTACAGTGTGTGCTTGATGATTTCAAAAATAATTCAGATAAACATTTAATGACAGGAGTAGTTTTCCTTGACCTGCAAAGAGCTTTTGAAACTGTTGACAGGGTAGGTTGGTAGAAAAATTAGAAAGTATTGGTATTATTGGGGATGCATTGGCATGGTTGGTTGATTATCTCGAGAACCGAAGACAAAAACTTAAATTGAACAATATTCTATCTGATGAAATCATAAACGAACAGGGTGTTCCACAGGGTAGTGTACTTGGTCCCCTATTATTTTTAATATACATTGACGATGTGGTTAATAATGTTGGAATATGCTCAATTCATTTATTTGCTGATGACACACTGATTCACTTTTCAAATTCAGACTGTAGACGGTAGTGAATATAATCAACGAAACACTAGAAAACATATTCAGATGGTGTTGTGCCAACAAACTAAAGGTAAATGCAAAAAAAACAAATTCATGTTGATAGGTAACGACAAGGAATATAAAAAGTTCAGAGAAAATATGTGTGAAATAAAAATCAACAATAGTTCAATTGAGCTAGTGGATACTTACAAATATTTAGGAGTAATTATTGATAGAGATTTGAAATTCAAAGAACATGCAAACTATATAATAAAAACAATATCATTTAAAATAAACTATTTGTATAGAAGCTCCAGATTTCTCTCCATATGGTCAAAACTATTATTTACAATGATAATTCTTAATCACTTCAACTACTGCTCTACCATACTATTTTACTACAACAAAATGAAATGAAACGATTACAGAAATTGCAAAATCGAGCAATGAGAATAATATTATCCTGCTCTAAACAAACACCCATAAATGAAATGTTGAATACGCTTGACTGGTTACCAGTAGAAAAAATGTTACTATATCAAACACTGATCTTCGTCTTTAAAATAAGAACAGGTAGTGCTCCACCATATCTGAGGGAAAAAATATCTTTCGTATCAGAACACCACAATTACAACACTCGAAATAGAAATAATTTATTCATTCCAAATGTGAAAACAAAAAAATCGCAAAATTCAGTTTTTTTTAGAGGACTAAATAAGTTCAATGAACTTTCTGAGGACATAAAAAATTCACCCTCTCTTGCTGTATTTAAAATTAAATTGAAGAGACTTCTGTTGAGTGAGTGCAAACCTCGATGATGATACCTATTATTAACTTTTATTTATGTGTGTGTATATGAATGTATATATAGTGTAGTATATTACTATCTGTTTGTTATCAATGTATTTATATGTAACTATATTTTTATTCTACTTATTTTATTTATTATTATTCTACTTATTTTATTTATTGACTGTACTTATATATTAGTCTTGGGCTAAATAAAGGATTCATATATATACATCTTATTCTCATTTTAATAAACAATGATCAGAATATTACCTAATTCATTAATTCTAGGAAAGAACTACTAAATAAAGAACTATCGCCGCGCAATCCTCAGGTCCTGATCATACCAAACCCCTCATAATATTATTTTTGTCTTCAACCGCATAAAAAAATATCAGTCCATTCAATGTTTGAATTTGGGATTGTTTATGAAACTTGCGAGCAAACTGAACAATATGTTTGGTAATCTTAATTATTTTAGATAAGTTTTAATTATTTTATCTCTACTTTAGGGAAGTATTAAGATTATAGTAATTTTCTTGTTAACAATCGACATGACCCCGCCCATGGGTCAATTTTTGTTTTAATTCCATTCTTTCAAATTAAACATTTTATGTTAATGCAGAACATAATTTACCTGAATAATGCATGCCAGATCAGCCTTAAGTTTTCCATGAAGAGTAGTTTTAGTATTGGACCAGATGGAGTTCCATCATTTTTCTTTAAAATAAAGTGTATATACTTTGAAATTTCCACTATTTTGTTGAATAATTCATCTCTCAGAAATAGCGAATCCCCAATGTTCTGGAAAACAGTTTTATCAGACCCGTTCATAAATCAGACTTTAAAATCTGACGTCTTACTGCCATGCAGAGGTAGGTACTTAGACTGTAAGCGACAGACTGTACGTAGTTCTCATGCTGACGTCACAACATTCGTAACACTCTGTGTTTTTTTTTACTGCATTATTTAACGTCGGCCTTTTTCTGCGACCAGAGCTTAACACCGACGCCGGTGAGCACACTCCCCCCAACCTGAAATTTTGCCGAATCCTCTGTTGTTTCAGACAACGAGCACAACATCTATGAACTCGGAACTGCCATCTTAACGTCCCCTCCGAAGGATGGCATATCTATTGTCTTATATCGTGGTCATTGATAAGCCGCCTGCAGCTGCGATGATGCTACTACGCTACAGTTGTTAGGGCATTTTAACGCGCACCTTCCTTGTCAGATGGTCACCCATCCAAGTACTAAACGCTCCCAATGTTTTTTGGCTCAGTTATCGATAAAACTCTAGTCAACCTGACCTGCCTCTGGTGCCCAAAACACTTTGTGTTACTTAGACTGTGATTTATAGGCTCTCGCCACATTCCCGCGTGTGGAGATGTTTGGTATTTTCCAGCATTTAATAAAAAATGAACGTGAACGTTACTTATGAGTGTAGTGAGTGCAAGCGAACATATAAGCATTATTACGACTTGAGACATTTACACTTTTGAACACAAAAAACTGCCAATTTGAAATCAATAACTGTAATAAGTAGTTCGGTCATAAAGTTAATTTAAAATTACATGTTTAAAAAGTGCACAATGCTGCAAACCAATCGTGGAAACTATGTGACTGTTCTGCATTTTTTAAGAAAGACTATACCTATTAAACAATATACCTATTAAACATTATACCTATTAAACATTATAAAGAGGTTCACAAGGAATATGAGACAATTAATTTTGGTAACGCTGGAGAATTTATGATTTGGAAAGAAAATGTAGAAAAGCAGACATTATCGAAATTTATCAAGGAAAAAGGTTCTCAATCAGGAATAACAAATTATGTACCTATGACACAGATCTGGCATTATAAAAACATTTGATGAATATTTTATTATTATGTTTTCACTACGCCATATATTCTGGGCTAAAAAAATTTTCAAGTCCAATTTAACATTTTGACAATTTTAGTGATGGGATAATTTGATTGATAATTAGAGTTAAAACTGTGTTGTCAAAATCATCATACAGAATACATTAGAATTTTTTTATTCTGTTAACTAAAATTATATTTTATATATTGTGCCAAAAGAACCTATCTTTCTCCAGAGTTGTGAATAAATTTGGTTTATACGCAATTCCAGCCAGTAGAAGAGAAATGTTTGGATTTCAATGGAAGAAAACGTCAAAATTATGTCAATCGATTTGAAGGCGACAAATTATTCAAAAACCAATTCAGATTTCGAAGATATTTCTTTGAAAAAGAATGATTAAACATTTTGTGATATTTGTAACAGAAAATTTTAAACTTCCATGGGTTTGAAAATTCACAGAACCAAAATTCACCATTCATCAATACCTTCTCAACCATCTACAAATATTTTCCCAAATTCACCAGAAAAATCATCCTTTACTTCAAGTTCAACTGAAGCTATTAACGCCTATCTTGCTAATAGGAAGCAACGAACCTTCATAATCAAGAGAATTCTTAAAGCTGCAAGAACTTGTGCTGCAAGAGCGTTGAGCAAAGCGATAAATGAATGCATCCTGAATAATTCTCTGGAAAGCTGGGAGTTTTTGCTATCCTTCGCTTATAACTATTTCATTCTTCCACCATCGAATGAAAACCGTAAAGACTCTCTTTCCACATTCATCAAAAGGAATATCAATAACACCAATTCCACTCCTTCATGTGTTTCTGAATCGAAGCCTCCATGCAAGAAAAGAATAAGTGACAATATTTTCTTTAATTCTGGTTACTGTGATAATGTATGTTTTTTTGTTTCAAATGTAATGTCACTGTGATTGTTATTCCTGAAAATAAAGCCCTGTTCTATTCTATTCTATAAAGCCTATCAAATCCATCATAAAGTGTCCGATGGTGATCTTTCTTCCGCAATTAAATTACTAACTTCATCTGACAGTATCGCAGATTTCAATGAGTCGACATTAATGGAACTCCAGTCAAAACACCCACATGACATCTTTAAAAATGATTATTCTAATATAGGGTGTGTAAATTTCACAACACTGAAATTCACAGAAAAAGAAGTTATAAAAGCAATCAAATCTTTCCGAACCAGCTCCGCGGGAGGATTGGATTCTTTGAGACCTTCTCACCTTCAAGATCTTATTTCAAGAAGTTCTGGTTGTGAAAGTGAGAACCTTATATCTTCACTAACAAAGTTATTCAATTTGATACTATCGGGTAAGGTAAACCAAGAAATATGCCTAATTCTATACGGTGCCTCTTTAATTGCTTTGAAGAAAAAATGTGGCGGAATCCGTCCAATCGCCGTTGGCACAATTTATCGCCGACTTACGGGAAAATTATCATGTATGAGTATATCAGCAGAATTAGGTGATTCATTTCGACAAGTTGAATTCTGTTTTGGAACTCCAGGAGGTTGCGAAGTAGTTGCTCATGCTGCCCGCCGTTTTCTCAATCAACATCCAGATTTTTCTTCCCAAGTTTTCCTCAAATTGTATTTTAAAAACGCTTTTAATACGCTAAAAAAATATAATTTTGCAGAAAGCTGAAAAAGTGGTTCCTAATATTTTTCCCTTCATTAAGCAATGTTACCAAATGCCGACATATCTCAACTTTGATGAAAAGGTAAATATGTCAGAAAGTGGTGTACAACAAGGAGATCCCCTAGGCCCAGCCCTTTTTTGCATAACCATAGACGAATTAACCAAATCGATAAAGTCTGCTTTCAACTGTTGGTACCTCGATGACGGATCTATTGGTGGGGATAGAGATGTTGTTCACGAAGAATTTTGTAGTATCATTCGTGAGTCAAAAAATTTGGGTTTAGACTTGAATTTCAACAAATGCGAACTTCTTACTTCTGACAATATGTCCTTCAAGTATTTTGAATCTATTGCTCCAGGTATCAAATTGATGAAGAAAAAGGATTGGACTTTACTGGGAGCACCCCTTACTTCAGAATCTATATCAGGCTGCTTTATACAGAAAACAAAGTCTCTTGATTTGATGTCTTCCCGAATCAATGAACTTCCATCCCACATAGCGTATTTCCTTCTCAGAAATTATTTATCGATACCCAAATTATTACATATACTCAGATGCAGTCCAACTTGGCAATACCAGAAAGAACTTCAAGATTTTGATTCGATATTGCGTAATTCTTTGGAACAAATTACTAATAATAAATTTGATGGAAATACCTGGAATCAAGTAACTCTTCCCGTGAAATTAGGAGGCTTAGGCATCCGTTTAGCCACTTCTCTTTCTCTGCCTGCTTTCCTCGCTTCCTATAATAGTTGTGAATCTTTGGAAACAACAGTTCTACCAACATGTTTCCTGAAAATACAAGATAAATACTATTTGGAATGTGAACAGTAATGGATCTCTACAACAAAAGTTGATCTTCCTGAGAATAAGAAATCTCAAAAAACCTGGGATATTCCAATGACCGATTCAATATACAAACAACTCCTTGAGTCAGCTGCAGAATCTAAATTTGAAAAGGCTCGTCTCAATGCTGTAAGTTCTAAAGAATCAGGAGCTTGGCTTAATGCTCTCCCAGTTCAATCGTTCAGGATTGCAGTTGGCCTTCGTTTGGAAACATCGCTTTGTGTTAGCCGTAGATGTAAATGTGGATCTATTGTTGAAGAAAATGGAACACATGGTTTGAGCTGCAAGTTCAGTTCGGGTCGTTTTTCGAGGCACCATGCTGTAAATGATCTGATAAAACGAGCTCTTACAACTGCAGAAATTCCCTCAGTATTAGAACCTGTTGGAATAAGTAGAGACGACGGAAAACGTCCTGACGGAATGACCCTTATACCCTGGAAATTCGGAAAGCCTTTGGTTTGGGATTTCACATGTGTAGATACTGTTGCAGCCTCCCATCTTATAACGACCTCAATCACGAAAGGTGCTGCAGCTACTTCTGCTGAGAAATTGAAAATTCGGAAATATTCAAATATAGAAGAATTTTACTCATTTTATCCAGTGGCAATTGAAACATGGAGTATTTGGATCTCACGCCCAGGAACTTCTAGAAGAAATTGGAAACAAAATTATAAAGTGTACTAATGATTCTAGATCATATGCTTTTCTGATTCAGCGCATTAGTATGGCAATTCAAAGAGGAAACACCGCATCAGTTATGGGTACACTTCCCCCATCCCGAAAACTGGATGAAATTTTCTTACAGCCTCAAAAACTTTCTATTCAAAGACGAGTATACCTTGATAAATCTAAGAAAAATACCATTCTGATGGAACGACGCGATAAAAGTCTGTTTGATAGAAATTATTCCTTTGATGTCAGCATTAATGATGTATGCAGTTATAACTACAACAACACCATCAGTCTGCTTGTGCATGAAAATGCCCAAGTTTTCAGACTTGAAGGATTGAAAAACATTGGCAACACCTGCTTCATGAATAGCGTAATACAATGTTTATCAAATACCAGATGTTTGCTCGAGTATCTTAGAAAAGACAAGCATATGAGGGATATCAACACAAGCACATCAAGTATGAAGGGTGCTTTAATAAAATCATTTGCGGTAGTGATAAAAGAACTTTGGTCGGAAGATTCGACTGATAGGGTAGTGAATACTGTTTCTTTGAAAAACCAGATACAAATATTTGCACCTCGTTTCGGGGGTAGCTAACAGGACGCTCAAGAATTTCTCAGATATTTATTGGAAGGTCTTCATGAAGATGTAAACAGAGTGATAGAAAAGCCCAAACCTATCCTGACAGAAATTGATGAGAAATCAAGACACCATGAAAAGGCACAGGAGTCTTGGTCGAGATATCTAAGAATGGACAACTCAAAAATTGTTGATAACTTTGTTGGTCAATTGAAATCAACGTTGAAGTGTACTTTATGTGGTCATTGTTCGTCTCTTTTGACCTCTTCTGGGACCTTTCACTTCATATTCCTCAGAGAACTGGCCAGCTCAGACTGTCACAATGTTTAGATTCATTCACTAAAGAAGAAACTTTGGATGGCGAACAGAAACCATTTTGTTGTAAATGTAAGGAAAAGATAAAATGCACTAAGACATTATCCAGACATAAATTCCCCAAAATATTAGTAATTCACTTGAAACTATTTTCGCCGATGGATAGATTCAGGAGAAAATTAAATGCCACCATTGACTTTCCTCTTGAAGGATTAGACATGAGTCATTATTCAACAGATAACATAATTCCATGTCACTACAAGTTGTATGCTGTGTCCAATCATAGTGGAACATCCTATAGCGGACACTACACGGCTTATTGTAGGCACCCTTATGCAGACACATGGCACGAGTACAATGACTTAAGAGTATCACCGATGTGACCAGAATCCCTTATAAGTGGTGAAGCATTCGTCCTCTTCTATAAGCAAGAGAGCACCAAATCATTTATTTGAAAAAAAAAATCTGTTGTATTGTATTTTGTACTCAAAAGTTACTTGTTATTATTTTGATCAGCTTAATTAGTAGATACTGGCTTCTTTATTATCATATATTATATATAAATTTGTTGTGTACACTCACAGCAAACATAAAATATTATACGCTAAAAATAGAATTTGTATCTGCATACAATTCTCAAATATATTGTACCTAATTTGAATGGCATTGTTTCCCAGAATTTTCCAATAATCGGCTTGTTACCGTCTTCATTATCTAGTTCTGGCATATTTCAATCAATTTCAACTTTGTAAACTACTTTCATTATGATACCGTAAATGGGCCAGTCTAGAGAAATACGCGAATATTGACTTGCACTCACGTGCAGAGTGCAGGCTCATCAATCACAGTCTAAGTAACGCGGAGTATTGAGGATGGTGTGACGTCAGCATAGGGACTGCATACAGTCTGCCGCTCACAGTCTAAGTACCTTTCCACGGTAGTAGGAGGACAGGTTTTAAAGTCTAGTAATTTTTTTACCGGCTATATTGAGGCAGTCAAAGGTTCTGTTATTAATTAAATGTTTAGTCTCTAATTCTATATTTTGTGTGTAATTCCATATGTAATTTGTCTTTTTTATGTATACACCAATAAATAAATGATTAAACTGTGTTCTGTATCCGGTATCATATATTTAAATCTATGTACACTTAACTTTATTTTATTAAAAAAAATTAGAATATATATGAATAATGATACTCTAATTTAAATTTTAGTGTTTGTATGCTATTTTTTTTTTCATATTTACTTGTATTTTTTATAATTATTTACAATGCTATTCGCGTATTTAAATTTTATGTAATTTTGTGTATTTCCAAAATATACCCGATTGATATTCAACTATTGTGTGAAGACTGATATATACGTGTAAATATTGAATTCTTAAACTTTAATATGTTACACTTTGATAATTTATTAGGACTTTGACAACGTGATTAATAGGTTGATCTTATTTCTGAACTCATACTTTTAAGTTACACTCTCCTACTAAATGTATTTATTTTGTTCTGTAAACTATGTGCATCTAATATAAATTGACGAAATTATAACATTCAAAAACTTCATTTTGGTGTTATAATTTCAAACTTCAGATGTCAATTCTGTATTGAAATTTCATCTAAGTATTAATCCTCCATTGTTTTAACTTTTTCCTTTAAGCTGGATTTATAGTTAGACGGACTGTAAACGTAGACGCACTGCAAAAAGATCAACTATAGATTTTATGTACTCTTGTTTATAAATGAACGTAAACGCATGACGTAACGTAAGTGAAACGGACTGGAACGGAAGAGTTGGCCAACTTTCATCTTTTACACTACGTTTCTTGCGTCCGGCCAATCAAAATAAATAATTATGTGTTATGTTTTTACAAGACGTAATTATTCATTAAATACTGGAACAGTCATTCACGTATACTTAAAAAATTGATCTGGATCAGCAGTCTCCATCTTTAAAAAATTATTGTAGGCATTCTCTACTTTTCTATTACGGTTTATGGGTCTTGTTTTGTAACGTCTTGATCGCATAATCATTGTTCTTCGAGTTTGTCGACACTTTTCCAATGTTACTGCACACAACAACAGTACCACGGCACCAAGAAGCATATCTTCATGTATTTCATAATCCATTGTGACACAGAAAACGAAGCATAGATAAATATTTAGAATATAATACAAATCCAAACCAACACAGGTTGTTTATGATTCGTGTAATGTGTAGGTTATCACTTCTACCCATGCGCAAAAATTCCGTTCCGTCGATTTATAAATTCCATAATATTTTACAGTCCGTTTGTTACGTATACAGTGCGTCTACGTTACAGTCCGTCTAACTATAAATCCAGCTTTATTCTACTTACACTTGTGTCTGTATATATTTACTATTGCGTTGTCAATAAGGTGAAATCTTCGACAATAAAGTATATTTTTGATGATTGATTGAACTTATAATTCCAGCCCTTAACACTCATCCACATTTATCTCGTGAGAGTGAAAATTGTTGAATATAATTCATAATTTCATTACTCTTGTTCGGTCAAAATCTCAGAGTAGTCATAATATGACTCTGAGATTGAGTATACTTTTTTCACAGAACTTTTCTCGTTTGCAGCAAAATGTAGCATTGAGTTAAACTAAAAATGAATCTGCTCCTTTTTTAAAAACAATAGAGCAGATACTTTTAACCATGTTTACACTACACTTGTTTGCAAGTTCCAAGTACTATTGCTGCGTTTTTTCTACCCTCATACAGAATAAAAATACTTTCAGACAATGCGGCAAGCAGAAATGTCAAATTACAATTTGAGTTATCACAACACATCATCAAATATTTAAAATGTTATGATTACCTCAAACACTCGAATTTAATGCTTCCGGACTATGCAAACATAGCTATCCAAGTTGTACTGTTGAACGCAGTCGAATCATCTGTAATTTTTCAGTTGGTAAAACCGGTGCGTTCTGTGTGCATGATTTGTAATCCATTGTGAAAACTGATGGCAAATTTTGTGTTGCATTTGAAAACTGGTGCATGTGGTTTTGACTCACTGCAAAATATGGCAGCTTTTTAAAGAGTTCGAAAGAATGAATTATTGTTAATGGTGAAGTTGTTAAAATTTAAGGGCAGTGTCAATTGTAAGTGGGACACTGGTGCAAAACTAGTGCATTAATTGCCATTTCTACCAATGGAATTCGCTATTAATTTCTAGTTTCAATACACGTCTGCTCGTACAACTGGATTGTGTGGAAAATCACAAAGTGAATATGTTTGATCATTTATTTTTAGTCATATAAAAAAGTTAGGGAATGTTGGGTCTATATTTCGAGTGTTGATGCCTGTCCCAATCTGATTCATGCTTTATCGACTGCCATCTGTCACTATGCCATTTGAGCCTTGAGCCTAAGTACACCACTTTTTTCTCTTGTTGCTTGACTTCCGTTGTTATTATGTTGTGTATTCTCTTATTCAATCTTTTTTTTGCAAAATACTACGACTTTACTCCCTAAAGATATTCCTGGGGCAGTTCTTCAGGATGGAGTGTCCTTGGAAGATCTCTCTCTGTCTTTCAGTTGAAGAGATGGCTTTAATGTAGGGGTTTCAAAAGTCTTCTTTATGAGTAGACACGAGAATTTTCAAAAACTCAGTTGTCATTGTTTTGACACGTTTATTAGCCCTTCATGACCAAAAGTAAATTAGTATATCAAATTCGCGATATTCCATTCAACCAAAATCAAACAGTTGCAATTGTAGAGGCAGAAGTTTTGAAGGTTTTTCAAATTGGCAACTTGTGCCGAACTCCCCTATTCGAAATGCTTTTTTTCGGTCCCATTTGAAAACTTACTCCTAGCGCATCGAATGGACCTATGCATCTACTTCCCACACTTGTGTCTTCATTTGCGTGTTTTAGAAATATTTTTAAATTTAATTATCTATTATAATTTTAATTACTGCTGAAATATCACATTGAAAATTGTATGTGAATATTCCTGAAACAACCACTAGTAGCGCCAGTGTTTTGGAAAAGTTATTGGATTGGATATTTTTAAACCTGAAAATTTCGACAACATTTTGAGATTTAATGAATTAATTTCACCAAAATTAATTCTTGAGACACGAATTGATGCAAAACCAAAAAATGTATTGTGGATAATTTGATATTTTGGATAATCACGGATAATTCATAACCAAGAATTATACTTTACATGGAACATTTATTATTTCCAAATTGTATATTTTATGGTATTCACTTATGATTTAAAATGTTCTTCTTAGGGTCCGGTGCCCAAACGCCACACTTACAATTGAAGTAAAAACAAAACATATCAATTTGGTTGACATACCAGCAGCCAGTCACATATCAATGTATACTTTAAATAGATATCAACACAGAATACATACTCATGTGTTCTGTGGATATCAATACAAATTGGCAACAATGCAAATTATAGTTATTTTTAACATTACCGCCACCTGGTAACATCATTTTGTACTAATCTAAAGGTCTTTATATACGATGGCCCAGCGATGGTTGTACCGCATCTTCAGTTCTCACGATGGCCCATCAGGTGACCAGTTTTGGATTGCATATTATATCTTTGGCTCGAATTAATTCGATGAACTTCATTGTTTCGTCACTGGTTCAAGTAACAGCCATTCTTGGTTACACTTCAATTTCAAAACAAAAATGTCCCCTCTCGACCACATTCAGACTGCAATGTACCACGTGTTGACGCGTAGCGCCATCACTGAACCACTATTTTTTTATGTGCGGACGAAAACCGACACCAAGGCCATTTCTATCCATCCATCCATCCCATCGCGCAATAAGTCATCGGACGCCACTACGCCCTTCACACGATGGGCCATCGTGTATAAAGACCTTAAGAGTTGGCACCACTGTAATAATTTTGGCTTGAATATAATTGCGGGAAATCATTCGACATCCGGCCGTCATGGGAGGCGTGCAAATCATACAATATTGGGTTTGTGAAGTCCTGCCATTAGATCTCATCATCGCAGAAGATAGCTGTTCAACGTGCATAGCAATTATTTTAAATAAAGAAAAAGTAGGACACTTGTGGTATCACTTAGAGTGAGACAACCAGGGTGCCCAAGGACGAAGCGTTTTTACTTAAGAAATTATGTAATGACGGAGTGCTGGCCAAATGCATCAAACTCCCAGATAGAAAGATAGCAAGGGCCATTAACCATACACAGAGAGAGAGAGATAATTACGGGAATCATCCCTAACCTGTGAGTTTCCCTTGTCACACCACATTAGGCAATCCAAACCACGTGTCCCAATATGGCGGTTGTTGGCACACAAACTGATAATCGCCATAAGAAAAGTATTGTCAGTGTGCTCTTTTGGCTAGTAAAAGTGTATTTTCGGATCTTTTGTGTTGCTAATTATTAATATTCAGATGGAGAGTGATTACCTGAAGACACTATTGTTGAAAAGCAGAGGCTTTGGTGAACGGTATGCTTGAAAATACATCCCCATCTGCTGATTACATTTTTATCAATGTATTTATTACAGGAATAAAATGAACTTGAGGATTGATCAGTGATTTAAATCTTTTTACACTGAATTGTTCAATTGTTGGTGCTCCTCTTGTTACGAATATGGATATTATTTCGTATTTGGTTTTTACTCAGTTTTCCCAAATGCAGATGAAGCCCTATACAAGTTTAGAATCCATATATATTTTGAATCTGGCTTCGTTGTGGAGGTGAGAACAAAAATTCAGAGTCATTCATTTATTTTAGTTAGTCTAGTATGTTTTTTCCTAGGCAGCAGGTTTTTTCTAATGGGTACAAGTACAGTTGCAAATCTTGAATCATCGAAGTGAATTATTATAAATTGGGAATAATTATACATAAGAGGCAATTTATAACTTCTGATTTGATCTATTATGTTTATTGCTTCATTTGTTTATTATTAGAGACATTGATTTGACATTTAATAATATTACTTCTCAACTTTCATAATAGTTCTTTCTAATAAACATAATTTTTTTTCAGGTCAAGTATTCACAAAAGGCAAATTAAAAACCTTCAGATGTTTGGTACATAATTGAAGAGGATGAAAGTATTTGTACTGCTCACTGTACAGTGAAGTATGTGGTCATATTGGTGCTATATTAGAGGCAATGTCACCCACAGATTTGGAAGCTGTGTGTCTAATGCCATCCAGTCAAAAAATGTATTGGACAACTGGCCTCTTGCTCAGTTCTTTGGTAAAAAATAAAATGTTTCAACTCTAAATGAGTATATATGAATAAATGTTAGTTTATTTGTTGTTTTACTGATTCAGTTTATCACTCTTAATTTAATACCAATCATAAAAAAATGATGACACAATATTGATATTTGTATATAGTACAATTTCGATAAATATCACGATATATCCAATTTTTACTGTTAATAAATTACAACACCCTTTGTTTGAAGGTTGTAGAGACGATGTAGTAACTTGATTACTGTCGTTTCGGACGTCCATCGTCATCAGGAGCAATAGTTTGGAAACTTTTGCTGTCTGATAGATTTCGTCGGACATCCGATATACACTATAATGAGTTTTCAATGTGTGACCCATGAATTTGCTCAACTGCTCCATATCATTATTTCAAATTGGAGAAGCTGAGTAATTGTGGCTGAATGTTTTCGCAGTCTTGTAGCAGGTCTTTCAACTTTACATTTGTTGACATACTTATGCAGAACTTTTGTCCCCTCAATAAAACTTTTTCCACTTGTATGAAACACAAAGTCATTATCGGATACGAACTGACTTCTCGCTTCAAGAAGAAAATCAAAATGTTTTTTCATTACTGGTGATAGAAGTACTGGAACACCTCTTCCACGCTTTCCCCTGATGATGAATCGACTGAAAGTACTGAGTAGTATTTTCTCAGTCTCAGTTAAACACTTCTCAAATTCATTAGTTTGATTATTCTCTAAGTTAAGAGATTTGAAAGTATGAACTTTCAGTTGAGCAACTTCTGCCGGTCGCCTCCTATTGAGAAGAATAATTTGAGTATAAAGCACATCTTTTAGAGTATTGTAAGCTTGTGTATCTTTTTCGTTATTCTTCAAATTGTCGAATGATTCTGCTGCAGATTTAAAAAAAAAAATGAGTTTTTTCAAGTCACTGGTTAATGGCAACAGTTCATCTTTATTCCATTTATTTTGATTCAGATTTGCACTAGCTTGCGCCGAAATCTCATCCGCCCAATGTGACTCTATAAGCTTTTTCAATATCTTCAGATCTATTCTTTGGTCGTTTGTGTCATCCTTTTGAAGGAAATCAACATATGCTAAATCACAGCACTTTTTTATTAGAGTTCCAAAATTTATTGCCAACGTTGGTGACTCATATGTTTCAGTTTCCGAGTTATATTGTGCCATTTTACTAACTCCTGCGATGATCAATTGAAAATGCTATGGATGGAGAATATCGACTAACTGTTTGATTTCATGATTTTCCTTATTTGCAAATTGTAAGAGTTTTGCTAGATGTCTCATATTTTGTCTAACCAAGTCTAAGTTTCCTTTACTATGTCGCCCCTTTATGTAAGAGTAGGCGTACCTACATATTAATGGGTCCTTTTAAGCGACGAGACCTACATCATCAGCACGCATTCTAGGAAAAATTTTAGATTTCAGTAATTCATCGTATTTATACATAGAATTCAAGAGTAATGTTGTCTGCCCATCGCTCTGAGAAGTTTGCCTCTTTTTGGTGGTGTCCTGATCATAATTAGATGCACATGTCTTAGTATGTCTAAATAAGCTATTTTTCTTGTAGAAACCTAAACAATATTTATATGGAAGGAAACTATCAGGAGAAGTTAATTTTTGTTTGGTTTGAAGTCTTTTAACTGGTCTCAATATAGTGTCTGATCTGTTTCTCACAAAATTTCCTCTTTTCCTAAGAACTGATAAATCTTGTTTTCTATTGAAGGATTTTTTCTTCTTTTATCTGTATATATATATATATATATATATATATATATATATATATATATATATATATATCACAGATAATTTATTTATTTGAAATAGGACTTCCTAATGTACAATAATTCAGAGATATGCAAGTAGGCAAAATCATACAAGTAATCGTAGGAACAAATCAACAAATCACAAAAGTCTGAAGTTATATCCATTACCGAATGATGGATATTATCATGAATGTGCACACAGGGTATGTCTGCTGCAGCCTCTCTGATACTTGATTTTCGAATGTGTGATCTTCTCGGTTGATTGCTAACCATAAAGCTCTTCTCTTCCTCGATAAGTCATTTTTACTGGTCAAAAACATTATTTGAAACTGTAGACACCGAGTGAAACCCGACTCTATCCCTGTCGTGACGGGACCCACAGTTAACTACAATGCAAATGAGGGGCATTTTTCTTCAGTTGAAGCACGAATTATAATCCAAAATTGAAAAAACTTCTCAAATTCGCACAGAAAATCACAAAATAAACACTTTTACCACTATGGTCGCTTATGACGAATTACAATGTGTGCCAACAGCAGCCATATTGCTTTCGTTTTGACAGGTCGATGGATTGCCTAATATTTACGTCAATAGACTTTTGTCATTTGTCACAAGAGAAGAGTCACAACCAGCGCTGCCGTTTTGAGAGTAATTACTCCATTTGTAAGCAATTCGAAAGCATTGGAGTAATCGTGGAGTAATGACGAAATGTAAGGATTTTGTAAGCATTTTGCACTAAGGACTAAGTAGTGGGAGAAAAGCATTCATCCCTGACAACTTGTATTTGTTTCGTGTGGCATATGGCCAATGGCCAGTCATGCAATTGCACAGAACTCGTTAGTCGTTACTCTTCACGTCTTTGTCTATAGTAGTTTGCTAATTTGAGTTCTGTGTTATGTTTGTTTATCGAAATTAAAATTGGCATGACATGACATATCTGAAATCTTATCACAGCCTCAGGCTTCTATGAGTTTTATCATTGTTTAGATTATACTATGATTTTACCAACAGGTTTCAATACTACCAACCCAACTTCTGACCTAGCACCAAGTAGACAATGGGTAACACGCATGATTTTATTTCAATTTTTCTTTGCCTTAGTTAGATCCACAATAATTACATTTTATGAAAATAATTTCTCATATCCCAAAATTTTATAAAAATTTCCAAGTTTAAAAGTGCTCCTCCGATTTGACCTTCATTTGAATAACTAGCGCCAGTTGTGGTTGTTTCAGGAATATTGAGAGTCGATACTATTTCTTTCAACCCAAACATAAATTCAAGCTCACTTTTAATGTGATATTTGAAAATACTATAGGTGCGTTCGGTTTTGGAAAATCTTAGCGGAGTGAGCAGATGCAGATTTTGTATCACGTGACCACCGAGCCAATCGAGCGAAGGTTATTTAACGAACGCTCATCGATCTTGGTGTCAGCTGTCAGTGCTGTTACCTTTCCGCCAAATTTTAAAATAAAAAAAAACAATCCACTTAACTTAAATCTTATTTTGCTACGCTTTTCGGATTCTTTCTGTGCGACCAAATAGTTTTGCGGAGTTCAACAGTAAGCTTCATACAATATATAATTTCACCATGGAATTGAAATTATTGAGCTTTATTTAAAATTCAGTGGTTTTCACTAATAAAAATTTATTGGATGTACTTATTACTTTCCAAGAAATTCCAAAAACATGTGTCTTTAACATGTGAATTTGAATCAGGTTTATTTTTTTTTTCATTCATCATGAATACAATTATCGAGGAAAAAGTTATTTTGTCCTTTAATATTATTCAAGAATTATTTTTCGATGATGATGATGATGAATAAACTTTTATAAACAAAGAACTAATTTTAACTACTAAAAAAGTATAATGAATATTTTTAAACTTAAATATAACAAAAGGAACTCTTTTTCAAAGACTTCCACTTCGTGTCACACTGTTGCCATGTGATATTAATGTCCATGTTTGTATTTATTATCGAGGCAATTTTTAACCAAATATGTTTTTTGACTGATTTTTTTTGAAATTGGTTGTCATATTCTTTCACCAACTGAATGAGTGCAAAAGTTGCTTCTTTAGACCACAACTTTTTGTCTTCATTACTATCTGATATGTCCTGAACTTCATATGCAGTTACTGCCTCGAATGCATCTTTCTCATCTGAAAAATGAATATGTAGCTCAATACGTTATATCGAATTGGAATGCGATTCTAAGGTACACCATGATAGGATTGATTAAATTCAACTTACTGGAGAATGAATGGTTCTCTCTCACATGATGTATCATCAATTGCGGATCACCACAGTTGATATCGCATATATTGCATATATATATACAATACTTCCAACTGTAACTTCGGATTCGGACATTTTACTGTTATAAACATTAACAAGAGTTCTGAACTGAGAGTTATAAATTCAAAAATCAAAACAACACCACAGAAGAAAACTCAAAAAATGACCAAGAACACAAAACAGTGGGTGTTTTGTGACCAAGAATCAAGAATGGCAACTGACAAGCGATCAAATCTGTGTGCTCTCATCTTCAATTCAGAGCAGAGCGATCACATCTTTAGGCTCGCTCTGACAATAAACGAACACGGAGCAGATTGAACAGAGGAAAGAGATCTGATTTATCGAACGCTTGCCGAGCTGATAGAGGGAATCGAGCTAACAGATATGTAATAACCGAACGCAACTTATGATGATAAAAATATTAGTATAACATATAAACGAAGGCAGATCAAATTATAGTTGACAGTTCGAAGTAACTAGTGGTAAAAATTTAGCTGTGTTAAATAACGATGCTTACGTCCACCAGAGGCGCTAGGAGTACTTTTTTTAATGTGACGACAAAAAAACATTACATATTTTTTCCATATCTAAGTTTGTTGCTGAGCTGCCTAGATGATAGTCTTTATGTGCAAATCAAAATATTCTAGAAAGGGGGCACATGCGTGTTCCCTATTGCATTTCCAGTTCAATGGACATTTGTGAATATGTGCTTCTAGTCTAGTTTGTTCTGGTTTCGTTTCAGAATCAGTATCTATCAGAACAAGTTGACCCTCGAAATCATCCATATATACCATAGATTATGTATAAATTAAGTTTGTAAGGATTTTGTAAGCATTCTCAAAATTCTGGGAGTAAAACTCCGCATTTTGATAGACGCTAGTAAGCATATTGTATACTTTCAATTGGCAGCACTGGTCACAACGTCACAACTCACAACTTCACACTAACACTGACCATCTTGGATTATAAATTATAATATTAGAACAACCTTTTTGGTTATTGATCTTATCTCTTCTTTCCCCAAGAATAAGATTTCTCAAGAATATACCACAATGGCTTCAGAACAATACAAGTGTAAAGAAGAACTTTCAATAACGGATATTGAAGCTGAAATAAAACAAAACGCGAGTGGGTCTCACTTGGGTGGCATTCAGGATATTTCAAATGGAGAAATAATAAAGGAAGAGGCCCTCGAAGTCAAACCGATTAGAGAATATGAAGTGTCTAATGAGTGTCTGGTGAAGAATGAGAATGTAAAAGATTCTCCAACTCGTAAGTTTCCTTTAAGAATATATCGAATGTTCACAAATATTTTATGGTCAGTTGAAATTTTTTATAACTTTAGAATCATTTCGAGCAATGATACTTGCTTTCTTCATGTTTTTTCAGAGCAAACAAAATTAATTAAAAATAATGTTGAGAAAAAATATAAATAAATCTTATAATAATGTAATTATTTATAATAAATTCACCAGTATTTATGAATGGTAATATAATATTATTTAGTGTGATATATTGTCACACAGCAATCATAAGTTAGAAAAAAGAATCATTTTTATTTTTACAAGATTACCAAAACAGTTTAATTCCAGTTCATTATTCAAAATTAATAAATCAGACCAGTTTTCCAAAATATCCAAATCAAAACATTCAACCACAAAAACCAGGCCCACAATCCAAAACATTTGTGTCACATTTTAAGTGACCTAGAAATCCCAAATTAAAATATAACAAAGCAGAATTGCTGAATTGCTAACCTCGATCCAGTTGATGGATAAAAACAATTAGGTTTTGAGGTAAGGGGAAAAACAAAGATGAGTTAGTGGTTGTCAGGTCTTGGTGTGTGACAAAAGTCATTGGTCAGTGACGTGCTCCCTGAAGAAAGAGCTAGAAGCCAGCGAAGTGTAGAAATGTAGTTTTTATATTTGAGCTGCCGTTCTGGCAGCGTTGTATATATATATATATATATATATATATATATATATATATATATATATATATAGTCCTTAGGTGTAAGTATATTTTTGTATATATTTCTGATGGAAATAAATATTGTATGTTTGTTTTTGGATTCTGAGTTCATAATCTGGTTTTCTACCAACCCCCTTTAAGGCCCTTTAGGCAATAGACTTATGACAATATCATGAGAAAAATAACAGACTCGGTTTTTCAAATGAACTACAGAGGATTGATTCCATTTGAAAAAAATGAGTATTTTCTAATTTGGTTTAGATTCGACTAACAATTTTATATGGGCTTTCAATAACTGTACCCTATTTGTCTTCTTTTATTTATTTTGTATCCAATTTTTCATCTAGTTATGGACAGTTGAAAGAATCTTGTTCGTTTGTTTCTTATGTAACCTGCTTCTCTGATGGTAAATTACAGAAAATGATTAGATTGAACTTGAATTTCAGTTCGAGCTAACTTTGTAAATGCAGAGCAGACACACTTTAATCATTCCAATTCGGGTTTACCACCTGCAGACCGGTGTCGGGTTATTTGCTCATCAGTAGAGGGTAGGTCAAGCAAACAACAATGATTGTCTGCGAACCCGAATGAGACAATAAAAATTCTTCCACTTCTTAGTTTTGCTATGAGTACATGACGAAAGCACATGCCTTCTTTTCAAATATGAAATTATAACATCTCAATATTGGTTTGTTTTCATCTTTGATCCACTGTGCATTTCATATTTGGATTTCAAGCCAAAATGAATTTTCTCTGAAGTATCTCTAAACATGAGCGTTGAAGAAGTAACAAGTCAACCTAGTGGAAAATTGTATGCCCTTCTATGATATAACCGATTTCTAGTCTTCCTCATATATTTGAAAAATTGTTCTTCGTCATATTCCAGGGTTTTCATGTTCCAAATCAATGTTACGTATAATCCTTCAACAAGTCTCCTAGGGTTGCTGATTTTAGAAAATAACAGAAACTGCTATATTTTTCTCAATCATCATATTTACTCTATTATTACTAACTCTTCCTATTACTTCCGATATTTTATTTGCATAAAAAGTCATTTATCAACCGTCATCGATTATTGAGCTGAATCATAAAAGAGTTCCACGAACAGACCTTATAAATTTTCACTAAAATATCGACTGTAACAATGACAAAAATATTTATAGTTTGATGACCCAATATTATTTTGAAAAAAAAAGTTCATATGTAATGTGAAGTACTCATTTATGTATATAAAAAGTAGAAACAAAAATATTTTTTTGACAAATCATTAAAGAAAACTAAGGCTACTTCTTTCAATTTAATGTCCAAAAAAATTTTAAAAAAAAGTTGTGAAAATGCTATACATAGAGAGTGTATGGATTTGACATGAAATCTAGCATGCAACTTTTATGTGACAAAACTAAATTTGAAAATATTTTTGTGTAACCTGCTTCTGTGATGGTTAATTAAAGACAATGTTATAATTTCAACTTGAATTACAGAAAAAAGGAATTTCAATTGTCTTGTTGGTGAATTGGAAAAACACAAAGTCAACCATTTTGATAATGGAGTTATTGTGAAGAATGAAGATAATTCAGAATGTATAGAAGATTCATTAACAAGTAATATAGAATTGGAAATGGGCACACCCAAAACTGAAGATGACATTGATATCATATATGAAGACGTCAAACCTGAAATATTTAAGAAAAAAGCAAGTGGAAAAAGTGAAAATGAGCCCTACCAAAACTCTGTAAACGATATATCAATTGGACCAGAACCGAATTTTTCTCTTGAACTTTCAAAAGGTAAGGTGCTATTTTTTTCAACAGGAATGTTTTGCATTTCCAGAGTTATACAAGAATATATTTCTAGTGAAAACTGTTAGTAACACATTAAATCACATAAGAGGATCTATTCTCATCAATTATCACAATGTTTAGTAACCATTTGAAAGGCAGAAAAAAAAATCAACTTTAAAAAAAGTTTAAACTAAAAAAAAGGATTTTCTAGTTGAATTCCACGAAACCTAGGTACCAAAAATGTGTATTAACCTAATCAAATAAATGAAAATAGCTTTATTCCACAAAATAAAATTCCTTAAACTAAGTCCTAAGTAAAAAAGGAGAAGAAAAGAAAAATAAAACAAAAGATGTGTATTTAGTACTAGATAAATCTAATTTATAACCATTCAAATAATTATTAAAGATATACATAATCATATACAAATAAAATAAATAATAATGAAAAGGAATACATCACATTTATTTCCTAATAATTCCAATAAACTTTTCTTAAAACTAAAAACATAATTCGACCCTTTCAAGTGTATGGAGTGTTTATTGAATTCATTCAGACCTTTAAAAAATAAGTTATTAGTTCTATTAATGTGGAAGTTATCTTATTATACCTAGTGTTATAAAGATGAATATCTCTGTTTGGTAGAGAAGCACAATAATCAAAACGAGGGTTTGATAATGCAATTGATAGTTGTTTCTTCAGCGTATGTGATCAAACAATTAGAAACTCTTTAAAAGAAAAAGAGTTTTTTATTTTTTCTTAATAATATAAAATGGTTATTTAATGTCAAAGAACTGTGGATGATATAATTTCAATAGTTTCACCATTGATATTATGCAGCTTATATTTTGATGATATGATCTTGCTTTCGTTTTGTTGACATTAAGTTTTAGTATTTTTTGATATCATTCAGCGAGTTGTTTATATTTGTAATTGCATTCTCAAGATTATCATCAGACTCAAACTCTAAGGTATCATCAATGAAGAGATTTAATGAATGTGAACCTGGTGTGTGGTGTATGTCATTTAAATATCTGATGAAAAAAGTGTCCCAAAACGCTTCCTTGGGAAACTCTGTTAATAAAAAAAAATTAAATGTTCCTGAATATCCAAAAAGAATCAGACAACATAGAGCTAAGTAGGGACTTCAAAATCTTCAGAAACAAACTGAATGCATAAGTAATATAAACTAAAAATGCATAAGTAATATATATTAAAAATGTATTGTAATAAGAATAGATCAAAAAATCTATGGAAAGTAATAGAAGAAATAAGTAAAACAAAAAAGGGAAAAACTAACATAAATGAAATCAAAAGTGTCAGTGGTGAGTTATTAACAATAAAATATGATATACTAAATGAATTTAATATGACATGGAAATAAATTGGCCAAAGGCGGTTGGTAGTGATGATTTGAAAGCTGAAACCATCAAAGTAATAACTCCATATATTCTGGAACCTCTAACTTATATTATAAACATATTTTTTTCTTCATGAGGCAGCAGTGTACCCCCCAGCATTCAAATACTCTATAATTACCCCATTGTTCAATAGAGGTGATATAACAGAAACAATCAACTATCGGCCCTTATCACTACCAACACACTTATAAAAAATATGTGAGAAAATAATGAAAAAAATCGGTTAGTCATACTTGAAAAAAATACAGCATCCTATCAAACCAACAGTACGGATTTAGGGAAGGAAAATCAACTGAAGATGCCATCCTGTCTAACTTCGAAAATCACAGAATCATTAAATATCAGCAAACTGTGCTTATCTATTCTCATTAACTTGTCGAAAGCCTTTATACCGTCAGTCACCGTTTATTCTTACAGGCTCTGGAGGATATTGGTTGTTCTATTTGGGAAAATAATTGCAAATTATGTGGAGTATTTTTAATTCATCCGTCAGTACATCATGACACAAAGTGACTTTCACCAACTTGATCTGAATCAATTATTATATACAGAGGGGAAAACAACATATATAACATTGGTTTGTTTAAAATATGAACAGGATGTTCATAAAATCAGATGTGGAATCATCTGGATGAAATCACTATCTTCCATCGTCAAGATAACCTTTTAACATGAATACCCCACAAGAGGTTATCTTGACGATGGAAGATAGTGACTGAAGTTTATCTTTCAGTCGCAGATGATTCCACATCTGATACACAGAAAAATCTTTTTATAAATATCCAATTGAGAATGTTGCCCTTTTCAATAACATTGGTATTCGAGGATTTTTTTAAAACTATTCGAAAGTTACCTGACAAATAGACTCTAGGCTGTGAGGGTCGATGGTGTCTGCAGTAGTGCGGAAACAATCGAAATCAGAGTTCTGCAAGGATCCATACTAGGCACTATACTATTATATATATATATATATATATATATATATATATATAGAAAGTCAAGATAGCATAACCGGTTTTGCAGATGACACAGCTATCTTCTATAGTGCTGATTGCTGGATGGAATTAAAATCAAAGGCAGAAGAAGAATTTTCAAATATAAAAAAATATCTAGGTAGCACGCTATTCACAGTGAATTTCGAAAAAAACAAATTATGTATCCTTCAGCTTTACTTCACTTGATACCCCTCCCTTCAACCAACTAGAAATCAAGGTTGACGCAAACTCCATGTACATTTTAACAAATAAAAAGTAAAATACCTAGGTGTCATTTTTGATCCGCACCTGAAATGGAATCTTCACATAACCTATGTCACAAATATACTAAAAAGTATTTTATTTAAATTTAGAAAAGTGAAAAATATATTACCTCTAGAGCATCTGAGAACCATATATTTCTCTTTAGGTGAAGCCAATTCAGATATGCGATCATTGTCTGGGGTGAAAGTTTGAAATCACACCTTCACTCTTTAGAAGTCACACAAAGGAGATTTTTCAAACTATATCATTCATGTCATAGTCAACATATAATGTATTATTATTATCCTAACTTTGTATACCCACTTCATCCCATTTATTTTTACACGAAACAAGTGTATCAGTTGAATAAAGTATTGTTATTTTCAAATTTGTCAGATTGAATATTGTTTATCTTGATCTGTTGGAAACGATAACTTAGGTTCAATTCAACACATTGTCAGATGTGCCATAATATTTTAATTTATTGTATAATAAAATTAATTATACATTGTATGCATACATTCATGGACATATCAATAGTTGTGTCCGGGCAAAATTAGGGTTGGTTAAAATAAAATGGTGATTCTTGATATAGGCATTACAGTGACAATTGAAAATAAGGTGAATAGAAAGCATAAAAATGCAAAGTATAATAAAATAGAGTAATGTCCCTAATTATCTTTCATATTTGTATTTATTATATTTAACTTTTTTTTTCATGGTATTGTATTTTTTATGTATTTGTAAATATTCCAACTGTAAGTTTTTGTATGAATATTTCATTGAGCCACTACTCGTAATTTCTCCCCCATTTTTTAAATAATTCATACTTACAGGATGATTCGTATAAGGGGTATGGCGTCATCGATATTGTTTTCATCGCGGAATGCGAAAGATCACATTTTTTGAGATAGGATATGGTAATAATTACCTAATAGTAATTGGAGTATTTTTAAGTCCAATGCTGATATTGACTCCTTTACATCTTTCATGATCTCTTCCTTACATGATCTCATAGAAGAAATATTTCCTCTGAAAAAGACTAAAATATACAGGCCTAGCCAGCCTGTCTTTTGTTTCAATGATCACCTCAGATTAAAAAGAAATATTCTAATGAACATTAAAACGATATACGACCCAAACAGAGATCCATTGGATCTTGAGATTTACAAGTGTTACAACGAAATATTGAATAAATTCGTACACTCTACTGGCAGCGCACACCACTCGTAGGCAGAAATTAAATACCGTCAGCACAAACCAATTCAGGGTTGAAAGCAGTGAGAAAAGCTCAGGCGCATGCGCATATTAAACAAAAAAAATGTTGATAAGGGACTAAGATTTTGGTATTAATTTCCGCTGCACCAATTTCGGGTAAGTACAATTAATCTAACATTAATAGGGCGATCAGTTTAAAAAAAACACAAAACAACAAAGAAAACGATAAACCAACTGTTCTTTCACTTGCGTGAATTCAAGATCGTTGTGGGGCACTCTACAACTCTTGTCATCACTCAGGTTATCTCATTTCGAGACCAGGATTGCCCCAGGAGCTTGCAGTAGCTTGGGGGATGACTTGCACCAGGAAAAAAAAACCCTATCGGAAATAATATCCTGTCAAATATCGTCTCTACTTATAGTTCAACTATCCCCCATAATTAAAATAACATATATGTAGTCCCAAAACATTTCATTGAGATACCACTCCCAAGTAAACTCTCGTTATCCCTTCATACCGATGGCAAGTTTCAAAAACCGTAGCCATCCTAAATAAGTAGTATTTTTTTTCAAAAAAATATATAACCCCTGAGAGACAGGAGTCCCAAAAAAACTAATGAGGTGAGATAACCGGTATGTGATCTCTTGACCCAATCAAAATAAATGACAACCGGTATATAACATCCCGAACTAATGAAATCCTCAGTTAATCCCCAAAAAATATATAGATTTGCATACATAAGAACAAAAACAAACAAGTTAACGCGTATGAACCGTGAAACCAAAGCGATTTAGTTCCCAATAATAATTTAGGAAAATCTAGGAGTTTTCCCCAACCTAGCAATATTTTGCACAATTTGGCAACGTCGCAAATTTCCAGTGAAAAATGTCGTGCACAATTTTTCTTTCCCAATTTCCCCTACCACTGGCAATGCCACAAAATTACCAGCACATCGCGCCATTTCCATTGATTTAATTTAATTTACAAAATGAATTACACGAAAAATATCCCTTATCCAATTATTTACAAATTACAGTAGTCGCAAAGCTGTATTTCAAACAACAGATAAAAAACAAAATTCACTGCAATTTTTCCTCAATCGAGCCCTTTTGTTTTTGAATAAGATAACCGTTCGCACAGAAAATACATATACCTGAAAAACACAATAAAAGCAGTCATTGATTACTCACCTTCGAGTTTCGAAGGGTTTCTAAGACAAAACAGGAACGTGGAAAACGAAAAATGTAGTTCCAATCGATTTCCACCAAATTTGCCTGGTTTTGAGCGATCACAAAATTACCAGGGATCCATCAATTCTGTTTTAGTGTCTCATGCAAGTTCTAGAATAGGAGAAAACGTATAAGACTCGCTATCGAATCTTAAAAAAAGAATTCGATGAAAAGTCGATGAATGAAAGTCGTACTCACGTGAAATCCGAATAATCCTCGGAAGAGTGTGAGTGAAATGCCTCGTTCAATTGATGACCATCATCAAATACCAAAAAAACATATCGACACCAACTTCACTCAATATATAAGTTGTGGAAAATAATCCTCGAAAGAGATGTCTGGATAAAACACACTATACCACAAGTTCCTTTTGAATTTCACAAGAGAGCATGTAATCACGTTTTGCCTTTTCTGTCTCCCAAAAATGGAACTCTACGGAAGTTTGAGGGGGGTGATACAAAAACATCAACCCATTTCTACCTATTCAAAAAAACAACCCTGCCGGCGGTACGCATGACCCCACCGCTGTCACAGGAATCGACGATCAATCAGATTCCAGCAGGAAAGTACTCACTTCCGATATCCTGGAAGTCAGGAAATTGAATCAAAGTTATATCACGGGTATACACCAATCAACCAGAAAACAATATTCATTATGGGTTTATTGCAACCAAAATTGAGCGATAAAGTTAAACAAAAATTACTTTCCAAAAACATTCAATCATACATTTGACTTCGTTCGTGAAATAGGCTCGGCCAATGGAACTTTAGCGTTTAAGGTACAAGTATGAGTTAGGTTGGGTCCCTCTCCGATAGGTGGACTGAGGTGTGAGATACACTCGCCTCTTTCTAACCAATCATGCCTGTACCTTCAATCCCCAGGAAACAAGTGTAATTTGGTTATCTCGCCACCCACGCGCGATGAATACCTCAATTTCAACAGAAAGAAATCCCAGTCATCATTCAAAAGTACCATGAACAGCGAATGATGAAACTATTCATCCAGGCCACTTAAATCAGATCCAAAACAGATGCGAACGACTTTACGAAGACGATAATTCAAGGCCGAGTAACGCCGACCACTTCCGACTGAATGACAGACAACATGAAAACAAACCTGGCGAAATCAAACAAGCACTCATCCAATAAATTCACAAGGACTATAACACCCTCTGACAGCTATCGTTTGTAACGAAGTTACTATTTTCCCGCTATATTTATCAGCCAAAAGCTCCCTGTAAGGAATTAAACCCCGCTTGAAAGTAATAATAGGTCTAGAAATACCATTCAGGTTCGTGATAAATCCGTGAATCACCCCTAACCCGATAAATAGGCTAAACACCCTCACGCCAATACCGCGAGCGTGGTTGTGAAAACTAACGATTGGTAATTGCGCGCGCCAGCGAATCGAGAACGAATGATTGAAACAACAGCGATCGGTATTGGAAATAAACGTCGCGGAGCATATTGAGTCCCCTGGCAGTCCTCCGAGAGCAGCCCGAGCCAGCAGTCCAGTCGAGCCAAGAGCATACGATACCGAGCTGACGTCACAGCCGTCGCCACCGAGAACATGACACTGTGTCCGAGCAGCCGTTGACGTCACGAAGGAAGGGAGGCCGATATTCTGGACGTTGGATCAAAGGCGAGAGAAAGCAGTCAGTCGTTCCGAAGCAGCGAAGCCAGCCAACACGCCAGAGAGAGAGTTTTCCGCCAGAAGCACGAGAGTACAGTTGAGGCGCACGCACCGAGCTGACGTCACAAGCACGAAGGATTTTTACAAGCTGGGTAATTATTCTGTGAAACTATAATTTGTATCGCAAGCGACAGAGTCCACAAAACGGCGCGCGCATATAAGTCGTTCGAGAGGGATTCGGAAAAGAGGGAGAAGCCGGCCGTAGTTCCGTTTCGACATATTTCAAAGAATTAGTAGCTTGCCCAGCCCAGCAGAAGCAGCCACGCGTCCGACTAGAGTCCAGAGTGAGAGCCAGAGACCGAAGCAGTCCACGACCGTCCCGAGCTTTGCCGAAGGAGTAGGATCGGAGTTTGGGTAAATATTGTATATCGGAAATATTTTGTAAGTACCCCAGGTGTGATTTGCGCATGATCAAACAATAGCCGTCAGAGGCCCATGTTCACTTTATTGAGGCGCTGATAAAGTTAGTCGTGTTTGAGAGCCTATACGAACCACCACGTACGCCGAGTGATAGCCCGTGACCGTCAGACCAGTATATCAGATCCGGTGAGTCATTTAGTTTCCTTTACAACAAAAGCAGGTTAGTAATGTGATACGTTTGGCTAAGTTGAAAAGCACGGGTGGAGGTCGCATAGAAGAGGTAGACATTTCTCGCGTCTCAACTTCCTGCGCTCCGACGTGACTTTATAGACAGAGATAGGAAGCACGGGTAGAGGTCGCATAGAAGAGGTAGACATTTCTCGCGTCTCAACTTCCTGCGCTCTAACGTGACTTGGTGTTAAGACAGAGATAGGAAACACGGTTGGAGGTCGCATAGAAGGGGTAGACATTTCTCACGTCTCAGCTTCCTGCGCTCCGGCGTGTCGGTTTGTAAGGGATTCGTAAACACGGTTGGAGGTCGCACAGAAGGGGTAGACATTTCTCACGTCTCAGCTTCCTGCGCTCCGGCGTGTCGGGTTGTAAGGGATTCGTAAACACGGTTGGAGGTCGCACAGAAGGGGTAGACATTTCTCACGTCTCAGCTTCCTGCGCTCCGGCGTGTCGGGTTTTAAGGGATTAGTAAACACGGTTGGAGGTCGCATAGAAGGGTAGACATTTCACGTCTCAGCTTCCTGCGCCCGGCGTGTCGGTTTTTCAGGGTATAAATATTAGTAAACACGGTTGGAGGTCGCATAGAAGGGGTAGACATTTTCACGTCTCAGCTTCCTGCGCTCCGGCGTGTCGTAAGTAGGAGTTAAAAATAATAGTTACACGGTTGAGGTCGCATAGAAGGGGTAGACATTTCTCGCGTCTCAGCTTCCTGCGCTCCGCGTGTCGTAAGTAAAAGCATAAAATTAATAGTAAAACACGGTTGGAGGTCGCATAGAAGGGGTAGACATTTCTACGTCTCAGCTTCCTGCCTCCGGCGTGTCTTGATCAGGGAAAGACAGAGAGGGAGAATAAAAGTTAGGCAGGATAGGTTAGGCCAGCCCCACGTGGAGCATTACGAACTGCTATTGAAATGAGTCGCTTTGGCCGTCCGTAAAAACTTGCATTTGATACCCGCTGTTGCCTTGCCCCCGTTTTTGAGCTTGCATACTAATCCGTACGACCCCCCCCCTAAAAACTCACATTTTAATACCCGCTGTTGCCTTGCCCCCATTTTTGAGCTTTATTACGAATCCGTACAAACCCCCCTAAGAACTCACATTTTTAATACCCGCTGTTGCCTTGCACCCATTTTTGAGCTTTATTACGAATCCGTACGGTCCCCCCCCTTTTCACAAGAGCTTATGGTTATTACGTGTACTCCGCCTACGTTAACACACCCTTCCCGCTTCGTGTCGCTATTTAGTGCTTGCCATGTGTGTATTTGTTGTGATAACTTGAGGCCGCCGTCAGCCGCCATTACTGTACTTTAATGTTATTAATATACCTGTTTATCCTGTTTTTAGTATTCTTTCATTGACTATTTTGAGTAGAATTTAAACATCTAGTGCGCAGTCGCCACCCAGTTTCGAAACCCAGTTAAAGGCAATTAAAGCCTGCCTTGCTGGCCCTGTTACAGTGTCACGACTATATTGACCCCTGGAGTGTCTTTCTTCACTGAGACTGCCCGGAGCAAAAGTGGCCTTTTCCACTATAAACCAAAAGGTGGCGCCCGAGGAAAACCGATAATAGTGAAAAGCGCCAAAGTTTGATAATAGGGGGAGAAACCCCTTTACACGTCCTTGTCAAAACTTATATCATAATACCAAATACAGTCCTAACCTAAGAATATGTTGTTTCAGGTCCTCTGTCCCCCTGTTATCAATCATAATTCGGAATTGATCTGAATGAAATTGGCATTACATATTAGAAGAGCACAATATCAAACTGTTAGGCACAAAGCCCGTGACGAAAATCCAGCAGAGCCACTCTCGAGGGCTTCTCTCACAACTGAAGAACACAAATATCAATTCCCCAGTGAATCGATCAGAACCTAGAATTCAGCAGAAATATAACTACTTGGGCTTCCGTATAATAATTCAAGTATCAAGGTTTGAGACTAATCTCGCTGTGTGTTGAGATCTGGGCTTTCGCAGGAGGGTTTACGCTGGACGAAGAGAATATTCGACAATGAATTGAAATACATTCATTTTCTTAAGGTAAACAGTGATGATTAGCTATACGAGTAACTGAATACAGTTAATCTTTGAACGCCTAGTCTTTTATTATTCACATGTGAGGTTTCAGTAAAAATCGTACCGTTACACAATGATTTTATAGACTTCTTCAGCAACGTAGCAGAATATTTTATTAAAACTTCACCTGACATGGAACTGTTAAACTATAAAAAAAATCCTGCTCATCCTACCTGATTTATTATGCAACCCGTTACCACATCTGATGTGTACGAAGCTATTTTATTCTTGAAAAACTCCACATGTTTAGATATACATGATCTCAATAGTAGTATTATAAAAGCAGGAATCGATATAATTGCAGAGCCTCTATCTGACCTCTTGAATAAATTTTTTTTTACAGGCAAATTCCCGGACATTTTTAAACTGTTTAAAATTATCGCGATTTTTAAGAAAGGAAACAAAACCTAATCTTGGAATTATCGTCCCATCTCTATTGTCAGCATATTTTCTAAATTAATCAAAATACATTTTGAAACTTAGACTGACCAAGTACTTCGAAGATAACTTCTTGAATAATGCACAATTTAACTTTTGGTCAAATCGCTCAGCGTCTATGGCAGCTTGAGAAAATAATCGACGGCCTGGATCAAGGTCTTCACCCTTTGTTACCTATGCAAGGCCTTTGACTATGTCTCCATGATATTCTCATAAAAAAACCATGGTATTAGAGGTGTCACTCTCACACTCATTGAATCTTACCTATCAAATCGCTTCCAGGCTGTTTATTTTAACTAAGCACTATCGGACTTCAGAGGCGTAAAATATGGTATCCCACAGGGTTCAGTTTTTGGCTCACTACTGTTCATAATCTACATCAATGACCTAAGTCTTTTTCTATATCCAAACGAAAGTGTACTAATCGCAGATGACACAACATTGCTATACACTCATGAACAATACGACTCACTGATTTCCCTATCTACTGAGGTAGAGGAAAAAGCTGAACGATGATTTACCACGAACAAACTCAAATTGAACAATGAAAAATCACAGAAACTGATAGTCACTACCACTTCATCCTCACAAGGGGCAGGAATGGTAAAACTCTTAGGCCTTACTCTGGACGAAAAGCTCAACTGGTCTAGTCACACTAGACAACTGAACTTGAATCTATCCATTTCAATCTTCATTTTGTGTCAACTAAGAGGTATCACTGACACTAACCGTCTCAGAACAGTATATTTTGCATTAATTCAATCCCACCTCAAGTACGGAATTTTACTTTGGGGTAACTCTTCGGCAGCCTCTACGGTTTTCCGACAGCAGAAAATAGCAATGAGAATTCTGAGCAATGCAAAGGTATAGAGACTCGTATCGCCCACTCTTAAAAAAATTCAAAATAATGACTCTTCCATTTTTTATATGGTACTTGGTTGTTGAAATACACAAAAATACCCACGTTGACTACCCAGTCAGACATTCATCATCACAACACCAGAGGAGCAAATTGGATTAGAGTACCCAGACACAGACTCACCAAATCCAAAAATAATTCAATAAATTACAATCTTTATAATATTCTTCCATCAGAAATCAAAAACATGACCATGTACAACTTCAAAAAAACAATCAAAACATGTCTGACAGAAAACCCTTTTTATTCTCTTGAGGAATATTCAGTCTATATGAATGGAACTGGGAGGACATATACTCACTGAATCTTGGAATAAATCACATTGTCTACTTACTTTTTATAGGAATTACCATGTATCTACAATTTTTTTATCTATATTTTTATTTTATTTAATAAATTTTACTATTAACTTTTAACCATCTGACTTGTCATAAATATATTAAGTTACATAACATGATGAAATAAAATCTGTCTATCTAATAATACATTCTGAAGTGATGATGTTCAAAAATAATTTAATTAGCATCTTGGCTACTGTCAGACAGCTAATGGTGCACAATTTGAATATTTAATTGCTTATTTAAATAATAATTGCTGTTCAAATTTAGTACTTTGAAATTGCAAAATCTGTTTTCCTCATTTTTTTCAAACGTTGATTTATCTTTATATGTAATTCAATAATTTTTTTCATTAAGTTTTAACTACATATAATATTTTCTTTCGTGATATTGTATTCCTTATGTGCATTTTTTGAGATGACAAATAAATATATAATGTATTGTTCAAAAACGTTTACCCTGAAGGGACATCTTATGAGTCATGAGATAATTCATTCAGGGGAGAAACCATTCCAATGCAAAACGTGTACAAAATCGTTTTTTAGGAAGGAGAGTCTGACAATACATGAAAAAGCACATACAGGAGAAAAACCATTTCAATGCAAAATTTGTTCAAAATCGTTTACCAGAAAGAGACATCTTATCAGACATTAGATGATTCATACAGGGGAGAAACCATTTCAATGCAAAACTTGTGCAAAATCCTTCACCTTGAAGGAGAATCTTATGAGACATGAGAAAATTCATGCAGGGGAGAAACCATTTCAATGCAAAATTTATTCAAAATCGTTTACCTTGAACACATGAGATATTCCATAAGGGAAAAAACAATCTAATGCAAAATTTGTACAAAAACGTTCAACAGGAAACCTGGCCAAATGGTGTTCTGATGTCTTTTTTGCCAAAAATAGGGATGCCTTCGGGATCGGAGGATCCTCCTCGACAGGAAGGATCCAAACCCCTAAATCAACCCAGTCAATCAGGACTGTCCAAGAGTTATCATCAAAATCACCATCAAAAAGTGGGGTGAAGAAGAAAGTGTATGAAAATAATATAAATTTAAACGTATTCCACTTAAATATTCGGGCGTTAGCAAATAACTAGACTTCACATTTTTTTAGACAAACACAATTATTATGTATGTTTGACTGAACACTGGTTGGATGAGCAATACCTAACTTTAGGCTAGTCTCCCACTATAGTAGGCCTAAAAACATGCATGGTGGGGCAGCCATATATGTCAAGACAAATAGCAACATACAGGTGAGACCATTATCACTATTGAACAATTTCCGCATTGGAAGAGATATTTAAGTCTCTGGAATTGAACTGGTAAATATGCACACTGTCATAATTACATTACATAGATCTTCATGTGACACAAACTGTGATTTGTTCTTGAAAAAACTCGAAGATCTTCTAAACAATCTCTTTGACAATTTCACCAGCATTATCATTTTGGGCGACTTTAACATCACTTTTTGGTACCTTCTTCAAACATGTCAGAACTCTATTACTAAATTCTTTCGGACTAGAAACCACTATCTTTTGAAAACACAAGGGTTGGTAATGGTACGAGCAGTTGCTTAGATAAGATCATCACTAATCTTACAAAGAATGAGTATCATGAAACTGGTGTGTCCGACCCATCTGATCATTATGGCCAGTTCATAAAATTAAAGAGTGCCTCTACTGTCAAGGAAACGCCTCTCAAAGGCAGACAGAATTTACTAAAGTCATTGGAGGAAGTAAATTGAAGTTCTTTCTATAATCTGTACAGTTTTGAAAATATGACAAGTCATTTACTAAAATGCTATACAAGCCTCATACATGTGCACTTTCTGGAAAAGTGAAGGATAAGGCATATTGGATCAATGATCACATAAGAAACAGAGTACAGGCACTGAAAACAAGATACTATGTCACAAAAGACCCTATCCATAAGCAAGATTTTCTACAGCTAAGCAGTGAATATCAAAACATTGTTATATCTGCCAGAAAATAATATTACGATAATCTCATTCCAAACTCCAACAACAAAATTGGAGATTACTGGAAACTCATTAAATAGAAATAAAAAAGAAAATAATTGTACATCCAATTAGTTCAATTCATACTTAGCTAATATTGTTTCTGAATTAATAAAAGAAATAGCATGAACAAACTTGAGCTCTATTCCACCCATTGAAATTGATACTTCACTAGACAATCCAAAAATGCCTGGATCTTTTTTTATGGAAACGGAAAATGCAATATATCAACTAAAAAACTCGAATTCGTTTGATGTATATGACCTCAATGCCAAAATAATAAAAGAAACAGCGATATATCCGATTGAACCTCTAACGACTCTTCTCAATGCTTGCATAGTAAAAGGTGAATTTCCGGAAGAATTCAAAATATCTCGAACCCCTGTCTTCAAAAAAGGAAATGAGAATGAAATTGGTAATCACCGGCCGATTCCAATTGTCCTTATCTTTGAGATTTTTTTAAAAATCATTCTAAAAAATAGACTTTTTCAATACCTCTTCAAGCACAAGCTATTTTACCCTAATCAATTTGGGTTCATTAAATCATCATCTACTGTATATGCCCTAAAAAAAGTGGTTGACAATATTATAGGTTTTAAGAAAGGCGAACACACTGTGGCTGCTCTGTGTGACCTGACCAAAGCATTCGACTATGTCTCACATTCGATACTTGTGGAAAAACTAGTGGCTTTTGGCATAAGAGGGTTACCTCTTTATCTTGTTTCATCCTATTGTTCAAATATGGCAGCAATGTGTTCTACGGGATTCAAATAACATTGATCTAGATCAATATGGTGTGCCGCAAGGCCCGCTTTTTTCCATTCTAATATTTCACCACCAATTAATCAGGCCAAGCAGAATGAGATTACAAAAATCTAGCAAAACCTCTCTTGATGTAAAAATCTACAAATAAATTACCAACATATGGTAAAAATATGAACCCTCAAGTTTAAAAAATATTTAAAAAAATTTCACCTCACATTATTTTTTTTTCCAAATGGAACCCCTATGGGCCACCTACATGTCTCTCTAGAACAGGTTAAAACAAGTCCAAACCTTATGTCAAATGTAATTTTTTTGAAACAATTGAAATTAAAATTGTTTTTTTATTTACCTTGTAGATAAATGGGATTTTTGAATGTATACAATTTGTTACTGCACCGAAATACAAAAATGATGTAATTTTTTTCTGAATGTATGTTCTAGAGAGACATGTAGGTGGTTCCATTTGAAAAAAAATAATTTTTGATCAAAATGTGATGTGACTAAAGTGATTCATCAATAAGTGACACAAAAAATAATTTTACAGAAAAAATTATGTTTCTCTGTTATGTGCGACTCATTGTGAATAGCCTTGATCCAATCGCATTTATTCACAAGATAAAATAAAAAAACCATTTTAATTTTAATTGTTTCAAAAAAATTACATTTGACATAAGGTTTGGACTTGTTTTGACCTGTTGAACTTGAATATGTAAAAATATTCAGGGTGTTCCATTTGAAGAAACAAAGTTGCTGGCATTTCCAGAAAAACCGAAAGTCCGCCATATTGAATTGTAATGTGATCAAATCCGAAATGGTTGCTTATATAACTGTACCAAATTTCAGAAAAGTCCGTTCACGAATGAGAAGTTACAGGGGTGGCCCGATATCCTGTGTCACCCGGTATGTAAGAGATGGAATAAACTATGTATTAAACACCAAATACAAAATATCTGCGTACGACTGTAACATAATTTCTATTTACTTACCTCAAGAAAAATCAACAATATACTCAGTTTATCGACCACCAAAAAATAAATGCAATCTCTTCTTACCAGAAATAGATCAATTATTCGAACAACAAAAGGGACAATGCATTTTGTAGGGGATATGAACCTAGACTTGCTAGAAAGCTCACAAACTATATAACCAAAAAAATGCCACCCGAACCACGAACAATAGTGCTTTGATATTAGATCATGTGATTACAAATAAGAATATAATCTGCACTATGAAATTAGAAGATCACAATGTATCAGAGTCCTAAATTATTTTGACATTAAAAAAACGTATTAAGAACATCTCAAAAAGCTAACTCGACAAAACAGCATGGCAAAACAGAATGAACGAAGAGCTAAAAAAAGATGAGGTAAATACATTCAAAAACCTTGCACAACTAATAAATGAAACAAAAAATCTATGTACAAAAAAACTATAATAAATATACGAAATAACAACTGGATAACAAATGATTATGTACAAAAGATGAAACAAAGAGACAAACTTTATGTAAGATGGAAAATAATTCAAAATGAACTTACGGAAAGGAAGTTCAAACAAGCGAAAAATGAGTTAAATAAATTAAAGTTACGGGGAAAGCAGGAAAACTTGGAAAATAATCAATGATTTTTGCAGTAAAGGCTCAAATAAAAATAAAAAAATTCAAAAAATTGTTGACAAAGATGGAAACATTTGAAAATAACAAAGAAATTGCAGAAAAAATTAATCAACACTTTGCAACAATTGGATATTAGCTACAAAAATAAAAGAAACTCTTGGAACAAACTTCAAAGAAGAAGAAGTGGAAGAGAGTATAACTCTAAATAGGATCGACCTGGCAGAAGGAAAGGAAATGACAAAAGATATGAAAAACCACTATGACCCGGGAATAGATGGAATAACCAAGAAAGAAATAGAAACACTCATAGACATCATAGGACCAAAAATAGTTCAACTAATAAATATTGTATCAGAAAATGGCTGCTTCCCAGAAGAACTTAATTATCGAAAATAATACCTGTATATAAAAAACGGGAACATGACAACGTAAATAACTATAGACCAATAACATTGCTAAGCACATTCAGCAAACTCCTAGAAAAAATAATAAAAAAAAGATTTGTAAATTTTATAGACACATTTAAATTTGATAAAAATCAGTATGCATTCCAAAAATAGAGTAGCACACTAGGAGCAACGGTAGATCTACTGCAATAGGCGATTCATGCTAAGGAGTACGCCCTCTACCGTTTACGAATATAATTAACGCATGGGCCATAGAATCGTTTGTTTACATTGTTCGCCATATGCTTACTGTTCAATTTGTTTAACATAGAAGTGTTTAGTTGTTGCTTGAAGTCGAATATCTTTATTGAAAAAATGAATCATTATTGTTGTGTACCTCACTGCTCTTCTTGGGCGAAGAAAAATCCGGAAATCATATTCGAAACCAAGTTAGGTAACAAAGAGTTGATGGACAGAAGGAAATTGTGGATTAAAAACTTGAAGATTGGGAAGCCAGTTTCAGAACATATGAGAGTATGTTATTTACACTTTACTGAACAGGACTATTTCCCTAAAGGTTGGTTGGGACAATTTTAATGTTGACTTTTTAATATTGAAGATATGATCATATTTTCAGAATCCCCAAAGCGAAGAATTTTGAAATCGAATGCAGTACTTACTAAAAAACTACCACTTGTGCCTGAAGCAGAAGCTGGACCATCTTCCAGAGATATCAGTTCATCTGGCTCTAGACATTCTTCTGCGAGGTCCAAGAAGAATTATAGTATTGATGAAGTAGAATCTATTTCGATTTCGAACGTACATTGTAAAAATAATACAGAGGAAGAAGAGGATAGTCCTGATGACAAGGCTAATGCTGACGAGATGTTGACATTATTGAGATCCCAATCTCATTCTAATATCCCCAAGTTTAGGAATGCTGGAGTTTAGGTCAATACTCCCAAGGTCCTGACTTTATGTGAGCTGATAATAACAGATGACAAACTGATTTTTTTTACTGGTGCCAATAATTTCCAAATATTTGACACCATTGTGAAAGTGTTTGAGAATTATTATAAGGATAGAAGAGTCCACCGATTGAGTTCAAGAGAAAGAGTCCTGTTGGTACTTATCAAACTAAAGACTAGTCTGACCTATGTGATATGTGATATTGGGTGCCCTTTTCAATATAACCCCAGAGTTGTGTAAAGTTTATATATTTGAAATAATACCAATATTTTGTACAGTTTTGAGACCACTAATCCATTTAATAATAGTTTTACATTTATGTTGGTTAATTTTATTTTAGCTAATTTGTGAAATAGTTCATGTCAATGAATTTTCTCCATGTATTTTGAAACAATAAATTTATTTATATTGCCTCTCATTGTATTAATAAAAAATCTGATTCACTAGGTACCCACACTACCCACAGGTAATTCAATAAAAAGCTGTAGATGTTTTTTCAAACTGAAATCTAATAATGAATATAACTTACTGTATGTACAAGCATTTTGTTTGAGGTCCTTGTTTCTCACATAGAACATGTAACATCTTATTAATTTTTTTTTCAATTGTGGTTAACATATTTGAGGTGAATTCATAATCGAAATAAATTTTCATAATTACAGTACTATCATCAAATGATGCATTAATTACAAAAAAAAGTCTTGTCCAGATTCAGCAGAGCCATCCCCATCTGTACCTGTCCATAGTATTTGTGGCGTTTCTTTAATTTGTATTCCCCATTCTCTTGTGAACATATTTTGTGTTTTCAAAACATCTGAAATTGTTTTCTCACTACCTGAAATACGAAAAGGGTCATTTTAATGCTTATAAATATTAATATTGAATAAAAGTATCAGACAATATTTTTATGAAAAAAATACATATTTTCCATCATGTAACTGGTAAGCTCAACACAATTTCATTAAAAATTTATAAAACATCTCTATACAATAAGAATATTTCACCTTCGAATGAACATTTGATTTCAAGGAGATAGGCTGGTTTTCCTTCAATGAATATAATTTCATCAGGAGAATATCCTAGCCATTGATTAGAGTTGGAAATTACCATTCCACACTCAAACACCTCTGCCCCAGTACTCTTCAGAAATACTTCTCTTGCTCTATGTTCCCACCGTAAACCGTGCTGAACATACTGATTGATAAGCAAAAAAATATTTCAGCGATTTAGTATTCCATTCATTTTTAGAGTAAGTATACAACTCATACCATCGACTACCAGTTACTCTATATTTTCTTTGCTTCATCCAATCTGCAGAGTGTTGCAGGAAGTTGATCTTCCTCAAACATTTGAGAAAATCGTTGTGTACAACAATTTCTCAGTTGATCAATCTCAACTGAAGCCAGATGCATCATACAAGCTGACTGACTTGAATGATCCAGGATGGCTTGAATATAATTATTCTGATGACGGCACGATCCTAGTGACTGGTTGTTCACATTTTCTCCACTTTCTTCTAGTCTTCCCTGTCTTTAAAAAAGTACTTATGAGTAAATTGTTTTGAAAAAAAATAAATTTGAGAGACAAACCTATGCTTGGCTATAGCAGAACGGGGAAGATTTTGGCAAAAAAAAATAACATCTCTTCCTTATCTACAGCCACTTTTTCTTTTAAACATGGCATCTCATCAACAGCTACTGGTCTGTATTTTTCTTTTGTTAGTGATTTTTGTGTTGACCAGAGACATTTTATGCTGTAGGGGAAATTTGCTCCAATGATTCAACATCTTCCCTGAAAAAGAAATAGGAGTGAAGTTATATTGCTAGGCACAATGTGGAATTACCTACCTTATGCATTTTTCAAGAAAAAATATGTTTGCATTTACCAGTATTTCCTGCTTTGCAGGAGCATGACATATTTTTAATAGCTACTGTGTTGGCAATATCAAATGTCCCTTTGATTTCATGGGGATCACAATTAAGGGCAGTAGATTGTAAAGGGCGTAAACTTGAATGAGATCATTTGTTGCTTCTGTTTGTCCAGCAAAAATGAGGTTGCCTGCATTCAGAACATTCTCCCCTTCTACTACACATTTGGAGTTCTCAGTTCCACCCAGATATCGCATATATTCCAATATACTCAACTTCATTTTGGAGAGTAACTGAAAATATACACATTTTATAATTCACAGAACTGTGGCACTGGTTCCGTCCCCCTCAATTCTTGTATAAAACTCACTTCGTCCTTATATACTAGAAACTTTTCCACTTAGAGTTCTACTTTTAACAATTATATTGTCCAGAATTAAATCGACAAAATACTCAAACACTACTAACTTATACACAAAGACAAAAAAAACAATGCAGAGCCAAGTAAACACTTTGAAAACTCAAGATAAAATGGAAATAATCAATGCTTTCAAACGATGTAAACAAACTGGTATGGCCCATAGAGTAGTACCAATTTCTACCGTTCTGGCGCAACGATCTTAATCTCAGTTGCCTATACATTACAAGCGAAATCAATGAGAACAGATATGTGGTAGCAGTATTTATTGACTTACAAAAAGCTTTTGACAAGGTGGATATTACTTCTAAAAAAAATACAAAAAATGGGAATCCGGGGAAAATGTCATGATCTGCTACAGTCATACTCGACAGGAAGAAAGCAACAAATATATGTCAATGGTGCAGAGAGTGATAAAGAAAGTGTAGATGTAGGAATTGCTCAGGGATCAGTATTGGGCCCACTTCAATACCTATTACATGTCCAATGTCTAAAATATGCAGGGTCAAGAGTAAAGTTCTATACATTTTGCTACGACAGAGTGCTCATTTTCTCAGGTGTAAATAAAATTGAACTTGAAGAAAATATAAACAGTGATCTTGAACGATACTATCAGTGGTTGTGCTATAATAAATTAACCATAAACGCGGAAAAGACTGTCTACATGATGGTGCATCGATTGGGGAAAAACAAATAAATTACTGTGTACTTAAAACAGTTAAACAATATAAATACTTGGGCCTTACAGTAGCAGATAATTTAACATGGAATGCCCATGTGGACAGCATTTTGGAAAAAGTGGCCCCAATGTTGGGTGTAATACGACGGTGCAATCATATGCTAAGCAAAAATGCCAGATACCTCTTATACAATAGCTTTATTGAACCACATATAAGATATCTCATTCCATGCTATGAGAATGCTGGTGTTGAAGGGATAAATAAATTGCAGACACTACAAAATATAGCAATAAAAATTATGTTTGCAAAAAACTATAGTACATCAAGTGACACCTTATATAAAGACTACTCATTTCTAAAAATAGAAAAACTAAAAAACTTCGAACAAACTAAACTCATATATAATATACAGAATAAACTAATTAAAACCAATGTACAATTAAAGCAGAATAAAGACTCATACGAACTGAAGAAAGACTTTTCAAAAACAAAAAAAGTAACGAACTCTCCTATTTATCAAAGTATATGTACATATAATTCTATATCAGGGACAGTGCTTGAAGGAAGGGAGAAAGTTGTTAACCATAACCTTAAGAATTTATTTAAGGAACACAGACAAAAATGAACAGTATTGTTAAAACATGGACTTAATTTCATTACATACTTAACATTAAAATTCAAGCCCTCGGTGCCAGATTTATCGTAATCTGATTAGAGGTCGGAAATGAATGAGTTTAAAAAAAATGTGAATTACCTGCATAATGCACTTAATTTTATGCATGCCAGATCAGCCTTATTGAAGTTTTGCATGAAGAGTAGTTTTTGTTTTGAACCAGGTGGTGTTCCATCATTTTCATTTAAAAGAATGCACTTTGAAATTTACAATACTTGTTACATAATTTTCTCTCAGAAGTGGTGAATTCCCAATGTTCTGGAAAACAGTTTCATCAGACAATTGCCATACATTAGGCAACGAGATGAAATACATTTACCATCAGATTTTCTCAAACTATTTGCCTCTTGTAACCAACCAAACTCCTTGGCATTGTCTCAACAATCTATACCATTAGGCAATCCATACCACGTGACCCAATATGGCGGTTGTTGGCACACATACCGATAATCGCCATAAGAATATCATTGTCAGTGTGTACCTTTGGCTTGTAAAAGTGTATTTTTGGTTATTTTCGGAGCTTTTGTGTTGTTAACTAATAATATTCAGATGGACAATGATTACCTGAAGACACTATTGTTGAAAAGCAGAGGCTTTGGTGAACGGTATGCTTGAAAATACATCCCATCTTTTGTTTACATTTTATCAATGTATTTGTTACAGGTATAAAATAAAGTTGAGGATTGATCAGTGATTTAGATCCTTTTTACACTGAATATTTCTGAACTGAATTGTTCAATTGTTGGTGCTCCTCCTGTTACGAATATGGATATTATTTCGTATTTGCTTTTTACTCAGTTTTCCCAAATGCAGATGAAGCCCTATACAAGTTTAGAATCCATACATACTTTGAATCTGGCTTCGTCGTGAAGATAAGAACAAAAATTCAGAATCATTTATATGTTTTAGTTAGTCTAGTATGTTTTTTTCCTATGCAGCAGGTTTTTTTCTAATGGGTACATGTACAGTTGCAAATCTTGAGTCATCGAAGTGAATTATTATAAATTAGGAATAATAATACATAAGAAGCAATTTATAACTTCTGATCTGTTCTATTATGTTTTGCCACATTTGTTTATTATAAGAGACATTGATTTGATATTTAAGAATATTACTTCTCAACTTTCATAATAGTTCTTTCTAATCGCAACTTTTTTCAGGTCAAGTATTCACAAAAGCCAAATTAAAACCTTCAGATGTTTGGTACATAATTGAAAAGGATGAAAGCATTTGTACTGCTCACTGTACTTGTATGGCCGGAAAAATTGAAGTAGGTGGTCATATTGGTGCTATATTAGAGGCAATGTCACATCAGATTTGGAAGCTGAGTGGCCAATGCCATCCAGTCAAAAAATTTATTGGACGACTTGCCTCTTGCTCAGTTGTTTTAAAAAAATAAAATGTCCCAAATGAATATATATAAATAAATGTTTGTTTATTTGTTGTTTTACTGATTCAGTTGATTACTCTTAATTTAATACCAATTATAAAAAAATTACACAATATTGATATTTGTATATAGTACAATTTCGATAAATATCACTATATATCCTATTTTTACTGTTAATAAATTACAATACCCTTTGGAGGTTGTAGACGAGTGGTAATTGATTACTCGTCTCGACGTCCATCGCTTAATGTTCTTGAAAGGTTTTCACGATGTTTCAATGTTTGTATCTGCAATCGCCTGAATACAGTATTCACATTCAAAACATCGTGTAAACCTTTTCAAATACATTAAGACAATGGATATCCGAAACGAGAGTAATCAAATACAACACCCTTCACAAGACTTGATCGAGGCTTTCGATAATTGCCTGAAATATCTAAAAAGGGAAGGTTGAGATTGAAAGACATATTTCTAAATATTTTCATTTATTGAGTCACCAGAATCCTAAAGAAAATTTGTATTCCAGTAATTCAATAACACTACCTATAAGAATGTTTTTTGAGGAGGTAGGTACATATATATGAACATTCATTTGGAGTTTTCTACTTTTGAAGTGGAAAATATATCAATTATATATATATACGAACTTTATTTGAAATGGGACCTCCTAATGTACAATAGTTCAGATATATTTATTTATTTATACTGGGTTACAAACAGACATAATCTAATTACATGTAGCAGTGTGAAAGATATACAAGTAGGCAAAATCATACAAGTAATCATAGGAACAAATCAAATCACAAAAGTCTGAAGTTATAGGTAGGTATCCATGAAGGATGTTATCACGAATGTGCACACAGGGTATGTCTGCTGCAGCCTCTCTGATACTTGATTTTCCGAATCCGTAAGATCTCCACGGAACAAATCAAACACAAAATAATTGGGGTTAACCCCGGTATGTCTGCTGCAGCCTCTCGATACTTGATTTTCGAATCCGTAGGATCTTCTAGGTTGATTGCAGCTAACATAGAGCTCTTCTCCTCCTCGATAAGTCATTTTAACTGGCCAAAAACTTATGATTTGATACTGTAGACACCGAGTGAAACCCGACTCTATCCCTGTCGTGACGGGACCCACAGTTAACTACAATGCAAATAAAGGGCATTTTTCTTCAGTTGAAGCACGAATTATAATACTAAATTGAAAAAACTACTCAAATTCGCACAGAAAATCACAAAATAAACACTTTTACCACTATGGTCGCTTATGACGAATTACAATGTGTGCCAACAGCCCGCCATATTGCTTTCGTTTTGACAGGTCGATGGATTGCCTAATCAAGTACATGGCTTTACAAAAGGCATGTCTGCAGAATTTGTATATATACCGAAAAGACATGTTTAAGACATATGAGATGATATTCTTCTCAGTTTACACTAATTTCTCAAAGTCGTTTGATAGAGTTATTAGTAGAGCAGAGCTACGCCGCTATGCTATGACGATAACTATGGGGAAAGCCATGAGTAAGAGAGAGACAGACATACTGGAATGTGTTAGCCCGGCTAGAACACCAGAGAGCGCTAGGGGGCGTTGAACACCAGAGGGCGTTAGGTACCGAGAAAGTTGAGACTAGTGATGGGCATATCACTCGATACTACAGACATCTCACAATCATTTTGTGTATGTATCCGAATTACGTTTCCGTATGGCAAGATTTCCTCTCCATCTACATCTCATTTAAATTCCTTTCATACTTTAAAATAAGTAATTTCGCAGAATATAATTGAAATGAATAAGTATGGGTACTCTGATTTATGATATCGACTATCTGGATATGAAATAATGAATCATTAACAAAACCCTTCATTCGAAATCATAAAACGTGGACATGATGACATCATCACATGATATCTCGGTTCTCGTCGTTCGAGCATTTCACTGGGTACGTTTGTTGTATGTATTCGAGTGATGAGTGATTTGGGTTATTCGAATTATCAAGTTCTCGACATTCACAATTCACAGCATAATTCAAATAAACGTTCGGAGTTGGCGATTTCTATTTCTGGAATGTGGGCGGGTTTTTCTACCCTATACCCCTTTAGCCTCTAACCCATTTCTATTTAGGATTTCAAAGGAGGGGAAAGAGTGAATTTTATATTTGATATGTTATTGGTCAGTATGGATTGTATTGTAGTCGTTATTCACGAAATCATTTCCCGCCTTATTGTGATATTAGTTTTCCTGTTGCTGTCTTTACGATTGTTGTTATTTGTTGTTTGCGATATTGTTTATTAGATTTGCTCTTTACTGAAATATGAGACCCGGTGCAAAAAAATTAATTGTGTGGGAACACTTTGATAGAATAGGGGACAATCAAGTTCAATGTCGAACTTGTAAAAAAATATAATTTTTTTTTGTAATACTATTAATCTTAACCAACATATTAAGCGCATTCACCAACACTTTTATCCCTTTAAGTACATAAGAGTGTTGGTGAAGAACATTCGAATGAATATGAACAAGCCACCATTCCGAATAACCAGAATCCAGGACCGTCTTCCGCAGCAGGTGGTAGTGGTGATTCGAGACTGGTATGGGGATCGGATAATAATTTTCCTTTCCCACCTAAACGTCAAAGGCAAATGAAACTTTTTGGTGCCCATAGTGATGATTTAAAAGAAAGTTATATTAAAAAAATTTATAACGCTCTAATAAAAATGATAACAAAAGATTATCAACCTCCATCAGTAGTGGAAGATGAGGGTTTTATTGAATTCACCAGACTACTTCAACCAAACTATAAGTTGCCAAATCGAAAAAAACTTTCTTATGAACTTTGCCGAAGATTTACTCTCAGGAAGTTTCAGTGCTGAAGTCAATGCTTAGTGACGTTGACAGTGTTTCCGTTTCAACAGATATTTGGACTTCTAATAGTAATAGAAGCTATATCACAGATACTTGCCACTTTATTTATCAAGAAAAGTTTTTATCCAAAGTGTTGACAACGGAAGAAATAATGGGAAGCCATACGGCTGAACGAATTTCTGAAGTTTTGAAAGACATTTTTTGTAGGTGGAATATTCTTCACAAAATAACCACTATAGTCTCGGACAATGGCTCGAATATTAAGTGTACTATCAATGAATTAAAAAAAAATTATCACCCTTGCGTGGCGCATACTATTGTGGGGCATTTCAACCACAGAGCATTATCATGCAGCAAATTGAAATCTGTGCAAGAACAAATGGGCTTTCCAGTGCTTAAAGTAAAGCAGGATGTTGCAAAGATTCATTATGTTGGGAAGATTAGTGAAAATCAAAGAGATGCTCTTTCTATAACTACAACAAAAATTGGCTCCTGAATTTTTGGATGGATGGGGAGTGATAGATGAGTGTCTTGTCCTTCTCAAACCATTGTCTGAATAATATCCAACAATATCAACTGTCATTCCACTTGTAAGATGTTTACAGTATTCGATCAATAATTCGAAGATCACGACAAAAACCTGTCTAAACTTGAAACAAGGTCTATTGGACACAGTATCTCGTCGACTGGGAATATTAGAATGCAACAGGACTGTTTCAAAAGCCGCCTTTTTAGATCCCAGATTAAAAGAATTGTCTTTTGGCAACGAAAATAATGCGAGCAATGCCCAAAAATGGGTTGCTGAGGAGTTGACTGCAATTATCAACGAAAAAAATCAGACGGCTGAGCATAAAAGGCATCGAAAGTATTGTCAATACTTCGACTCCAAATGTAAACACCGATAAGTTCGACACATGGTCTCATTTTGATGATAAAGTGGCCAAAGCCAAGTCATTCACGACACCAACGACAATGGCCACTTTACAAGAAAAAATCCTATAGAATTTTGAAAGAAATATAGAACAACTTTTCCTGAACTTCACCTGTTGGCCATGAAGTATTTGTCCATTCCGGCAACGTCAGTTCCCTCCGAAAGAGTATTTTTAAAATCTGGGCAACTAACAAATTTAAGAAGAAATCGGCTGTCTCCGAAAAAATTGGACCAGATATTATTTTTGAATAGTTCCTGAACTAACCTGTTTTTGTGTTATATTTTAAAAGGTTGTTTTTCGTTATATTTGATTATTGGATATATTTTATTTATATTATGAAAACTTATTTTTAAATGGTTTTTTTTGTTTTGTTCCAAGTTTTGAAAGAATTTTTTTTTGTTAGATATTAGATATAATAATATGTTTTTGTTATATTTGTTTTTTACTTCCCTATTTTCTGAGTAGAATTTATTTTATACATCATCTGGTAGTTTCAAATCCACCCCTGTTTCCAACTGCTTTGATAATACGCTCGCAATGCAATGTACGCAAAATGCAAACACACCGAATCCGAATAGTTCGAAACCTGACTCAAATCTCAAATTGTCATGTGATGATATCATCATTTAAACTCTGTCCTACGCACCATTTACCATTTCGTCGTTTGAGTTCGGTGGTCGGTGCACTACTTCAATGCACAAAACAATGTGTTTTGTGCTTCAATGTTTTCAGTGCACTACGTACAGCAAATGGAGCAATTTTGAAAATAAAATTCAGGAATTAAACATTAAAATCAAACAGGACGAAGAGAAGCTTTTTGTTATTAAGGAATTTTCCAAGCTTAGTTTGAAAAACGAAATAACTCACCAAAAAGAAAATGGCTGTCATAAAACCATTTATTTTATTGACAGCGAAGCAGGAATATGTTTCGAAGAACCTTGTAATTGGGCCGTAATATCTAGAGATATCAACCACGGTCTCTTTCTAACACATTGTTTTATCTGACTCTTACACATTGGCTTCCCCATCGTCGTGACCATGCATTTTTCCCATTAGCGCGCTCAACGCTCTCTAGTGTTCAACGTCCCAACGCAGACTCCCCCACCCAAGCGCCCTCCGATGTTCTGGCCAGGAACGTATCCGTCGCCACAGATCTCTTTCTAACACATTCCCGTATATGTCTGTCTCTCTCTTACTCATGGCCTTTCCCATAGTTATCGTGATAGCGACGTCTGCTCTACTGTTAATCATAGAATTTCAGTTCATAAATTAGATTCTTTTGGTTTTGGAGGCTGTTTGTTGTGTTGAATTTATAGTTTTCTTACCCTTCGGAATTCAGTGGATCGAATAATTATATATTACAATTGAAGTCTGTCTGCTCCCCAAGGTAGTCACTGTGGACAATTACTACCTACATTTAACTACTTAAAACAAACGAATTTAAACTTACCTCATGTTTCGTTTTGAATTATTATCATGCCAATTTCATCGCCCAGAATTCGTTCAGTTTCAAAAAGGACAACCGGCGATAAAACTGTTTTCCAAAGGAACTTGTATTCTACCAATATTAAGGGAAGCTAACACATAGGTACTTAATCTTTTTACCGACTCTATTGAGGCAGACCAGGTTTCGTTAATTTTGTTATTATTCTCTAATACTATCTTTCGTATGTATTTCTATATGTAATTTGTCTTTTCTTATGTACCAATAAATAAACGAATAAACTGTTAATTGTTAAATATAATTCATAATTTCATGAACATCTGATCCTGCTTACTCTTGTACAGTCAAAATACATCGAGTAACCAGATTAAATTACATGTAGAAGGACCAGATCTGTCAACAAACTAATACAAGAACAGTTTTTCCCTAACAGAATGAGTAAAAAAATAACGCAGTTATCATGCAACGCACAGTAACGCTGTCACTGAACACTGATTGCTCTGTGGGATTGCATTGGCTTTATATTCAAACTTCTGTGAGGTATACTTGCAGTTTGAGATCGTCCTTCGGTTCGAATTCAAAAGTTATGAAGAAACCACTCCTTTTTACTACATATGTATGTATGATGGTAAATTTCCAGATAGCTTGAGACAAAGCCTCTTTTCGAAGATGGTGGTGAACTTGTAGTTACAAATTACTGGTCTATTTCAATAATATCGAGTATTGGTGAAGTTTTCGAAAAAATATAACAAAATAAGTTGATTTAATTTCTCCAGAAGTATGATATTCTGTCTAACAAACAATATAGTTTTCGAGAAAACAATTCAATGTCTATGATGCAATTGATAGAAATGATAAATAATGCAATTGACAAAAAGCTCCCTCTATCTGTATTTTTATCGATCTGGCGAAAGCATTTGATACTGTTGACCATGTTGAATTAATGCCAGTGCTTCAAAACATTGGAATCCGGCAAGTTGCCCATGAATTGTTCCAAAGTTATCTATGGCACTAGGGGCAGAACAATAAAATATGGCGTACCTCAAGGTACTGTTTTGGGGCCAGTTCTTTTCAAGTTGTATATTAATGATCTTTTTGAACAAGAACTGTGCGGGGAAGTGGTAAAGTTTTGCAGACGATACTGCAATTTTTTCAAAGCACCTGACTGGACAACACTCAAAAACATCATTGACGATCAATTTAAAAAAACACACATTTCTTGCCTTTCACGTCATACTCTTCAATTCTACCACCATATAATGAACTCAGTATATATTGTATGGCAATAATTAAAAAATAGAGTCTGTTGATAATATCTCGGTATAAAAATTACGATTCATGTTATATAGATTCAAGAATATCTCTACTTAATCAATGCTAAATATCTGAAGATATTGTACTATACATCGCATGGGAAGTTTATTTCAAATTTTCATTTCTGTTTTTCATGTCTTATTCTATTGTATTTGGAAAATTTATGAATTAAAATTATTATTATTAATAACATTATTCAAGAGTCATATATACAATCACTTTTTACCTGAAATACTCCATGAATAAACACTCATACTTCTGATGTGTGTACATTTTAATTTCGCGCTCTATTTATGAACTGTAGGTGGAGTCTGCGCCAATCACGAGCTAGAATGAGTCGTCATGTGACAGATGGTACTCATCTAAAATGAGGAAACGCTACGGGTATTTTCGTATTTTCAAGATCATAAATTCATTGTTTTTGGGTAGAATTAAATATATTAAGAGACTATATTATCATAATCACTCGAAAAATCAATTCCAAGATTCTTTTAATTGAAATTTTCACATTTTGTATATATTTTTATGGTGATCACTGCATTTATAATGCATTGGAGGTGTTAACTTATCGACAATCAGTATATTCCATTGTTTATAAATTTTTGTCCAAATTGATTTTGAAATATTAGTTAATTCTTAAATATGAATAGGTATATAATACATTTCTGTGTTCCTAGATGTACTCTGGTCATAACTTCTGTATTCCATTGTCATAACTTTTGACTTCTGAAATAAATTCAATGTAGGGTCTGCAATTATATTCAAATTGGGAGTATTTTCTAAAATTATTTCGAAATTCTGTTATTTGGATATAATGTTGTTGCTTCCTCCTTTTAGATATCTTCATTATTGCAAGCCAGTTTCCATTGATGAACTCATTCCACATCTTTCGGATGGGGAATATATAAAATCTATCTTCTAGGAACTACCCCTGAGCTAGATTAAAAGCTGTTAGGCAATTTTTGAATATTCCTAGACCATGTTAACTACCACTAAAGCAATCATTTAACTGAAAAAAAACAATTGTTACACGACGGATAAAGAGCACGCAAAACTTAAGAAGTTAAACAATAGATATTGTCGATTACTCAGTCTCAGTATAAACGTGTATGTCAATTTTAGCCAAATTCTTTGAAAAAAACGTTTTGGGGGGATATTACTGTAGAAAAATCACCATTTAGACTTCAAGAAAAATCGAGTAATCATCTGATTTATGACAGACATATGTAAACATTGAAGTACATTTCAAGGACATCATCTCATTTTCGCACCAACTGTTCTCTGCGGGATCTTATAATCTTTGGGGTAGCGCTTAGGTATTCTGTGACGTTGGACACATACATATGCTAGCAGACAACTTCTCATTCCTTGCTATTTACTGAACAATCTGATAACAGTACACTGTTAGCATAAATACAAAAAGCATATGAACTCTGCATAACTTTTCAGTTAATGAATGCACTGTGTTATTTACTCATCGTCAATTTAGGCTTCACCACTTCAACTATTCCAATCGTCATAACTCATAATCGGAAGTTCAAAACATTATGATTCTGGGAAATAATGGAAGACATCTACATTCGAGGCCCTGTACCAATTGATAAGTGAACAACAAAAAATGTACGTTTATTTTTTATAAGAATTATAACGGATTTGTATCGTATTTAGTGATAAAAACTAAGAGAAGACGTAATATCACTGCAAAAAATAGTTGTTGTTGAACCAATGGCTAATCTCGTAATTATTGAGGAATTGAAAACACAAAAGGTATGAGGGATATTTCAAAATACATGCTGGTTTGCCAATTAAACAATTCAGTCATTGCAATTTTACCCATAGTGAACTCTAGTGAAAATTTTAATTTTCATTCGGATGGTAATTTGATTTTCTTAATTAAAAACTCATATAGATGAATGCGATGTCACTCTTGTATCAATGTTACACATGATTTCTGGTGAGTACTCCTTTTTGCAAAACATTATTCTTTGCCTCACTGCTGAATGTTCATTTATGAAACTCATTATTAAGATTAAATATCCTAATTTTCAAATGTCAGTTCGGAGTTCGGGAAGGCTACACCCAACGATTACGTCACCAGGGAACCTGGACGGTCTTCCATAAGTGCCCATATAATTTTCTACCTTTTCACAGTGGTTTTTTTCTGAATCATTTGACTTCCATTTCAAGGATTTCTAGTGCCATAAGCATCTATAGTTTGTCGCAAATAAGTGAAAATTGAATCGACTGTTAAGTGCGTGTTAGAGTCCACTTCGTAATAAGACACTAGTTTTTTTAAGTGTTTTTCGATAACAATTACTTCACCCAAATTTTCAACTCATTCATTCCTATTTATTAGAATGGGCCCAAAGGTTCCACAACTATTCTCAGTAAATCGAAAAAACGAAATGCCCCATCACGAAATGACGTTTAAAACTCGCTCAGCATCAGTTCAGTTTATGGGTTATCCACAGAAAACGTGGGCATCAAGAGTTCTGAAAATTCAATGGAGCAAAAGTAAATTTACACACCAACCAGAAACACCCCAAAAACCACTACGGAACACTTAACCCCATCTTCGTTTTTGTACACAGAGAAGCCACACGTGTGTTTTCAATTGAGACAAAATTCTAATTAAATTCTTTTTAGATCAAGATGGGAAGATATAAAGAGAAAAGAAACCATTATAAATCATCAGAGTCTTCCATACAGCACCATCTGGAAAAAAGACTCAAGAAACTTAAAGAGGTTATTCTAAATCAAGAACGCCATTCTAGAACACGCAGTTGTAGACAGGGCAGTTCAAGACTAAGCTCCACAGAAACTTTCAGCGGGTCAGAGGGATCGAATAATTCAACAAGCCATAGAACCCGAAGCGTTAGAAAGGAAGTTCAATAACCTGGAAAATTCCAGCAAGACACGTAGTCATATACTGGAAGATAATTCTGGAGCACGTATCCCGAATTATAAAAGAAAGGAGATAATAGAGCGCGTAGCCTGGGTATCAACCTTTCCCCCGATGAAATGTCGAATTCAGAACACCTAGTGACTCAGGAGCATTGGTACACAATGACCAAGAAGAAAATAAAGAATCCGAGCCTCAGAATGCTGAACCAATTTTAGATGACCTTGGACAAGAAACTCAATTACTTGGGGGCAGACCCCTCTGAAAAAGAAATAGAAGGCCGCTTTCTGCACTTCGCCATAACTTCTAGATGGAATCATGTCCTAGTGATTGGGCTAGATAAAACGGTCAAAGCAGACATTAGAAAAATACCCTTTTCCGTCCACTTGCCAAAACCTCAAAGCTCCTCTTCTGAATGCAGAGATACAACTTTTATTGAAATATATCAATCAAAAGAAGGTGAAACAGCTAACCATTATTCAGAACTACATAGGATCAGGTTTGACTCTGTTAGGGAATGTTATGAACCTAACTCTAGAAAAAGATACACCCCTGTTGCCATTTCTAAGCGATGCAAGCAAAATTTTAGCAAATGTCCATTATCTCATATCTTTGGAAAGAAGGTCCAATATTGGGCCAAGTCTATCAAAGACTGCAAGGGAAACGGCTTTTAGTAGCCAAATAGATACCTTCCTCTTCGGAAAGGAATTTGGGAGGAAATACAAGAATGCCAGGTTGGTCGAAAAGCAAAGCCTAGACTTAAAAGCTACGTTTCTGAGAAAACATAATTTATAAGTAATGGAGACGCAATATTGCGATGTTATTATAAGCATTGTCAATAATACAGCCCAAAAAATCACCACAGCTTCATTTCGTACCAAACGAACTTTGATACATCTTTAAAACATCTTGGTGATTTATTTATAGCAATGTGCCTTATTTATATCTTTCGGATGTTCTAGTTTCAGAACATGTCAATAGTGGGGACGTCGAAGATACGTTTGGTGGTTGGGAAATGTGACGTAACTAATTCGTTGCAAAAAAGTTCTCATCTGGTCTTATGTTTTATATTTGTCTGCTCTAACCTAACCTATCCTCAAATTGTTAAAGAACGTTTATTCGAAATTTTTACTGTTTTTATTGTGTTTTGAGTGAAATATTGCGACAATGGACCTGGCAAAATATTATTCCAGTATAGATAATGTTCACCAAGAACGGTATAAAGAGAAAAACATTTCTTGTATTTCACGACAGCACAATATGAAGGCATGATCATCTACGAATTAAATAATAACATATGTAATCCTACTAATGAATTCTTTTTGAAATCGGTAAAAATGTTCAACTCTCCAACATAAACAAATCGGAAAAAAGAGATTATTTTACCTACAATGTTGACTATCTGTCAAATGTGCACGAATCCAATAAGTGGCGGTATTTCATTAATCGTTTATCGATCTCTTGTGTCGGTTTTTTGAGGGATCAAATTATTGATGGTATTTATTACCTATCTACATGAAAATCAATATGTGAAAAAAAAGTTATGTGTCACATCATCATATTGTTCATTTTATGTCAGACCATGGAAAAAATGCATCACTATCTAGAGCTATTCAGTGTTTTCTATTCTCTCACACATTTTGCCAAAAACTGGAGATCCAAAGACTCAATAGAATTGACACACAACAGCATTACGTATGGTAAACCAGAAATAGGATTTTTCATTTAGATGACAAATGACTAACTTTGTTTACCTGTCAGACCCAACGGCATTGACGGCGAATTTTTTTTTTAAGGAAATAAAATATTTCCGAGTTTTTTTATGGATAGTTGACTTGAATTTACATGGAGAAGAAAACTCGCCATTAGAAAATATTCGTGTACATTATTTTATCTACGAATGAAAAGTTTTTGGCGGTATGAAATAGGTAATAAGTACTTAACCTACAAAGAATGTTACGAACGCCAATGTATACAGGTGCATTTGTCATGAAGTTGACTGATGACATAATGTGAAAATACCGCTAATTTTAAACTAAGCCAATCTCAAATTGTTATTTCAAAACTAACCAATGACTATTCACTTTCCCAATAGCCAATCAGACTTTGGGTCTCAGAACGAGCGCATGTGCCTTAAAAATCATCTAAATGAAAAGGCCTATTGATTTATTTGCTGCAATAATAAATAATAAATGTCAAATACATTGCTTGGAAACCAGATCGTGATACATGGGGTGTGGATGCGTTCACAATAGATTGGAGTAACCAATTATTTTATGCATTTTCACCGTTTTGTCAAGTTCTGAGAACATGGAATAAAATCATTTCAGATAAAGCAATCGAAATAGTGGTAGTACCTGGGTGGACAACTCTTTTCAAAAAGCTTCTTATAAAGGATCCCCTAATATTCGATGATAATGAAAACCTTGTTTCTTCTCCCAACAGGAGATGTGTGCGGGAAAAATTATCCTTACTGGTAGGACTTTTATCAGGGAAGCACTTCTCAGAATAGGAAATTCTGAGGAAGTAGGTAATCGATATCATGATGGAATCCCTTTCAAATTCAACTATCAAACAATATGAGGTTGAATATATGAGATGGCAGGTATACTGTAATGACAAGAACCTGAATATGTTCATAGCAGAAAAAAAAGAAATCATACAGTTCCTACACCACCAATATCACACAAGAAATATATCTTTCAGCTCAATCAATACTTATAGGTCAGCCTTAGCACTGATTAGTAACACAGAAATTGATTAAAAGCGAAAATATCAAGCGCTTTCTGAAAGGTATATTCAGATTAAGGCCTCCGGCAAGACGATATAATTTTATTTGGTACCCACAAATGGTCCTAGATCTCCCAGGAAAAAAGTACCCGAATTAATCCCCACCCTTGCACCAACTTTATAAGAATGCAGTTACGTTACTAGCTCTCATCACAGGACACCGTCTTCAGATCTTAACAGAAATAAGAGTAGAGAATATATTAATATCAGAAAACGGAATGCAAATTCTTATTGAGGACCATATTAAAACTACTCGAAAAAACTCTGAACAACTTTTTGTACAGATTCCAATTTTTAGCGAAAACCTGGCATTGTGTCCCGCCTCAACATTGAAGGCATATATAAATAAGACGAGTGAAATCCTTTCTTCTACATAGGATTACCTTTTTTTTGTCTACAAGGAATATTCTACTCGACATGCTGCAACGTCGGCAGCTAGCAGGAATGGAATTTCGTTGGTACTTATAAGGAGAACAGCAGGATGGTCAAAGAAATCGGAGGTGTTTGCAAATTTCTACAATTGCCCGTTGAGGCATAATCAAGACTTTGCAAAAGCAATTATTAATGCAAAAGCTTCATCTTATCTTATTGAAGACCGATAAATCTTCCCTCTGAGAGATTGTATAATCTTTATACGATTCAGGGAAAACCTCAATCGTTAAACAGCTACCTAAGTGATCTTGAAGGACGAGACGCCGAACTATAATCATTCGATTAAACGAACTTACCTGTGATGTTCAATCGAGATTACAGGAGGCGCCTCGTCCGAAGAGATCACCCAACCACCTCACCCAAATGACAAGAAAATAAATAATATTTTTCAACCCCTAGGAACGGTTTTTCCCATCTTTAAACTGTATGAGGTTAAGTGTTCCGTGGTGGTTAGGTAGGACCAAAGAGAGTGAACGTTATCTGAGTAGGAGAGTCTATTCCCCATAAGACAATGGTGACACTAATAGAAAGAGATGAAATATCATTTGTGAGTCATAGTGACGTATATGGACATGTCATGGCCACCATTCTCTCTGGACAGTGGCGGACTAGTGCACTCCGCACTCGGGTATCTGAGAGTTACAGGCTCTTGAATGTATATTGGACCACTCTGTATGTTACGTTGGCCACCTGTACTCATGTCCATGTTCGTCACTATGATAGGTTAATGCTACAAGATTCCGATTAGCTAGAGCTCACTAGTACCTCCTATTCAGATAACGTTTACTCTCTTTGAGGTAGGACCACAGGAAGCATGGAACAGCTTTTTTGTCTCTATACTTGTGGTCGAGTGTGTGCAGAAACGATACTACCTAAGTGATCTCTTCGGACGAGGCGCCTCCTATAATCTCGATTGAACATCACAGGTAAGTGATGTTCAATCGAATTATTGTTTGACTTTGGTTGTATAGAAAATCGCCAATTTGACATACCAATTCAATTACTTTTGGTTATGAAGCGCTTTTAAATTACTAGTATCAAATGTGTCATTCATAGAGATTTTATGTCTACATAGGTGAACAGTTGGTAGCACAAACAATATTTTGGGAAAATATATTGACAGATGACAGTCGATAATGCACGAAGCACAAATCAGATTGGGACAGGCACCAACACTCAAGATATAGAGACAAAATTCCCTATTAATATGACTGAAAAATATAAACACTTTGGGACTGAAAATATATGATCCAGCATATTCTGTTTGTGATTCTCTACACAACCCTGATGAAATTATTAGAATTGGAGAGGCAGAAGTTTTTGAAGGTTTTTTTTGAAGTTGGCAACTTGTGCGGCACTCCCTATTGACAAAAGGCCTCACGCTGACGTCACGAACTGTTGACCTTGGGATAATAAAAAGAGCCGATTGGACCATCCTATACATATATTGTTTAACCATCCCTGATCCAAATACAAAACACTATCGAAGCATTGCCGAAAGCTATCGATAGCACAGTTTATAGCTAAAGAAGCTATATACTGTGTCGATAGTGAATGATATCGATAGGCTATCGATACCAACCATCTTGTTGTATTGGGAATTGGAATTTGGAATACATCTTTTTGGTTATTGAAATTATCCCTTCTCACCAACCAAGATTATATCATGGCTACAGATCACTACAAGTGTAAAGAAGAACTTTCAACAACGGACATTGGAGAAGGTGAAATGAAACAAATCGCGTGTGGGTCTTTTGTTGACATTCATGATATTTCAAATAGAGAAATAAAGGAAGAGACCACCGATATCAAACCGATTAGAGAATATGTAGTGGCTAATGAGTGTCTGGCGAAGAATGATAATGGAAAAGATTCTCCAACTCGTAAGTTTCTATTAAGAAGTATATTGAAGTTAAATGTATAGTTAGTCCGCTCATGCTCCCTGAAAATGGCTGAAATACTTCTTTTACGTGTTGTTGCCTCCTGAACACGAATCCGGAAGAAAAACGGGGCGGTCTCATACTCATACCGTTTCGGAGTTAGAAACCCTTCTTTGTTCTAGAACGTAATATTCCAACACCTTTTTCTCGGACAAAAATCACCCAAACCGCTTCCTTCTTTCAAACAGCCTAAACTTCAAACACTTAATCACTACTTTTCGGCAAAATTTGGTACCAAATACAGTTGGTTATATCGAAAAAATCCCCCTTCAACACGTACATCCTAACCTCTCCTCGCATCATCATAACCTCAATCTGAGTCGGATGTTATTCGTTGGGATATTGGGTTATTCGTTGGGAGATATATATATATATATATATATATGTATGTTATTCACGTTCACCACGAAGCATTATGGCTAAAGCATTTGATTTTCAAAGTTTTTCCCTTAGTATGGATAGGGACTTATTAGCACTACATTTAAAAAATATTTTCATGTTTTACAGGGTGTGCCAAAAACGAAACGTATTAAAGATGTTATTTTTTAAATGGAATATCCTGTATATTATTTCATTTTCGAATTTTACAATCAAAATAAAGCCAAGTTTCATTAAGGTTTAATTCACCTAAAAAAATATCTCTTATTTCGTGAAAATGTATTGTTAGTTTTAATGCTTAAATTCTCAACTGGTGTTTTTTTTAAACAAATTAATGCTAGAGGCCATTAACTGAACAACTTTTATATTGTATTTGTGAAATATTTACTAACTTATACAAGGTGAGTAAAAATTATGGCAAAATAATTACAATTTTGAAACGGCAATAACTTGTTTAATTTAAATGGAACGCCCTGTATTTTATATCAAACAGCAGATGTCAAATTTAATTGTCTATCGAATACTAGTATACATTCCTATAGCTAACTCTTCACGTTTTCAAGTAAAATGCACATTTTCATTTTGCAAACTGATTTTAAGAAATTAATTCTTTATCAAGTCGCCTATGGCGTTTTGACGAATCAGAATTGATTAAAATAAACACATCTTATAATAAATGCTTTTATTTTTCAATATTTTAAATGTTATGTATAAGTTTAAATTATGAGGAAAATAGGAATAAAATGGTGGATATAAAACAAGCAATATTTTATATCATGTGTTCAAAATGGCGACCATCAGACTCTAAACACAAACATATCCTCTTTCTAAAACCTTCAGCAACATTTGCCAACATACGTGGGCTTGCATTTAGAAAAGCTTCTCTGATGCCCTGTTTCATATTGTCTGGTGTTGTTGGAGGTGTATTATAAACGATTCCTTTAATGTATCCCCATAAGAAGAAATCAGGGGTGACCTTGGTGGCCAATTTTGGAATCCATTCTTTCCAATCCATCGATTTCGGAAATAAACATTTAAAAATTCACGGACCTCATGATGGAAATGTGCGGGAGCTCCATCCATTTGAAGCCACATTGTTCTTCTTATGTCTAAGGGAATATCCTGTAATAGGACTGGAAAATGATTTGTTAAAAATTCTAAAAAAAACATTCCCTTTAAATGTCCTTCCAAAAATTAAGGATCAATTAAATATTGACCCATTATTCCGCCCCATACATTCACTGATCATCTGTGTTGATTATGGATAATTCTAAATTGATGTGGATTGGAATCAAAATAATAGTGGAAGTTTTTAATAAATAAATAAATACCCTTTATTTAGCTATTTAGTACAATGCATGTTATACTTATACAGGAAACAAATTCATCATCTTAACCTAACATCTATAAAACAGTAACAGAAAAAAAAATATGCATATGTTATTTTTAATAATCTTTTGAAGGAAATTATGCTTTTTGTATCTTTAATATTTCGATCCAGACTGTTATATTTACTTATACCTTCAGAAAATATAGAGTTCTGTCCTGCAGCTGTTCTCACTCCTTGTAGTACAAAATTATGTCTTCCCATGCAAATCCTCAAATGTTTGTAAAATATTTGTAAATATATTGGTGTTAGACCTGTCCTAATTTTATGAATGAAAACCAATGCATTAAACTCCAAAAAATTGTTTATACTCATCAATTTAACCTAGCCAGCATAACCTCAATGCTTTTATACCTGTTGCAACCTTAGATTAATCACATAGCTCTGTTTTGTAATTTTTGCAAACGATTTATAGCCCCTTGGCTTGCAATATATAAAACAGTACTGCAGTAATTAAAATGTGGCAGTATTATAGTATTATACACTAATTTACGTGTTGATGGGGTTAAGCATCCACTGACCCTTCTAAGAACGCCAATTTTTTTACATATGTAATCAACAAAAACATTTAATTTTAGATCACTGATCATTACACCCAAGTATTTAATTTCACTAACCATCTCAATAACTCCATAATTTAATTTGATTTGTAACTGATTAATATAATAAAACTCTTTGTACGCTCTTTTCCCAACAATCATTCCTTTTTTTAGATACATGCAGTTTCAATTTATTAACTTACATATAGTCTCTGACAGTTTTTAATATTATATTTATACTACTTACAAGATTTATAATGAGTCGTCTGATAGATATACTACCGTATCATCCAATTAAATACCATTCCTCCAAATCCCATAAATTTCAACTTATTAAGTAACCTACTCCTGTCAATAGTTTCAAAAGCTCGTTTCAAGTCAAGAAAAATAATAGCTGTTAATTTACTATTGTCTAATGCTGACTTCTAGTCATTTATGCTGTATTGAATTGCACTTTCGCAGCTATGTTTTTCCCTAATACCCGATTGATAATCAGATATTAATTTATTTTCTGAAACATATTGCTAAATTTGTACATAAAATATTTTTTCTAATATTTTTTCGAAAGCTGGTAACATAACACGTTAATCGCCCAAATGCTTGCTTGAGAGAATAGTAAAGTTATTTTTGAATTAATATTTTTATTTTTGCATTATCCTTGATACAGAAAAGAAAAGTTCTAGGCTCAAAAGTTGATTGGGACCTCCAGGCCCCATATTTCAATATTCCATAAGCTGCAATGTAATATGTGATCTTTACGGAGCATAAAGTGAAAGCAAGTAGTGAAGCCCGTATGTCATGTCAAAGGGCCTGGGCGGCTCTTTGAGTTGAGAACAAAAGGTCGGTCCACATGGCGACTAACGTGTTAATAGGCCTGAATTCTTCAGCTTTTATTGCCTTTGTAACTTTCCGTAAAAGAGCAATTGTTGATACCTTCAAGGAATTTGGAATCTTACCAGTTAATAAAGAAGCATTTATTATGTTGATGAGAGGATCAGCTAGCTCATCAAAAAAAACTTTATATAAATGCATACCAATATCATCAGAACTATTTTTACTGGATAATGAAACAATTATTTCTTTTTGTTGAGGTTTTTCGATCAGCTTGAAATTATTAAATTTGTTTTTACCTCTGATGAGAGATATTTCTTTATTATTAGAGGGTATGGTATCTATAATATATTGTACACATTTAATGAAAAAACTATTAAACCTGTTTACAATTTCATAAAAGTCCTCAATTACTTCATCATCAAATTTAACTACTTTAATATTATCTCTAAGCTTCTGACCTGTTATTTCTTTCAATGATTTCCACATTTCTTTAGAGTTCCCACTTGGTAATACCTACTTTTTTAATGTCTAATAGTACTTACTACTGTATTTCTGAATCGTTTATACACCTCGCAGTCATTTTGTCCGAAGTTCAACATGTACTACTTGTAAGACTGATCTCTTTTCTTGATTGCATTAAGAACTTTATCATTGAACCAACCCTTATAGTTGTTACAAAGCATAATTTTCCGCTTCGGCATCTTATTATCTACAACATTTAATAATCCATTAAAAAATTGGTCATACCTACGGTCTAAATTTTCTAAACGATATTCAAATTTGTTTACAAAATCTATAGTTTCCGTATGGAATTTTTCCACATCTGTCAACTTACTTCTTACAACTATTTTTTTGATTTTTTAGAAGATTAATTTTAATGCAGTTGTGATCACTAATGTTTGGTTCAACTAAAACTAAAACTTCATTCACTTGTTTGTTGGTGAAAACCAAGTCAATCAACGGCATTCCACCTTCATACACATGTGTGGCAGTATTCACCAATTGTTTTAATCCAAATTCTTGTGCTATATTTTTCGGTTTCTTTGAATATGTTGAATTACTAAACCAATTTATATTGAAATCATCAACTATCAAAAAAGTGTGATCAATAGCGTTTAAATGATTTTCTAACTAATCTTCTACATAATCTAAGAATACTGCATGAGACTGATTAGGCGAATGATATAATCCAGCTATAGTGAATAACTCATTCCCTATATTCAATCTAAAACATTCATTTCGAATACATGCTTAAAGCAAATTCTGAATCGCACATCAAGACGAATATAAAATAACACACCCCCGGTATGTCTACTTTTTGAATCTATCCTTTCGATCCTATATCCACTTATATTAATTTCATTATCATCTATGTCATTTGTTACATGGGTTTCAGTTAAACACATAGCGATAGGATTTTCGTTTTGTATGAAATATGTTATTTCGTCATAGTGTTTAATTAAACTTTGAGCATTCATCAAGAAAATATTGCTGTTTGATTGCTATTGAAGTTATGTCTATTAACAGTCCCATTGTTATGAAAGGTCAGCACTAAACAGAACTGAGTTGAAAAATTTTTCATCATCTGCAACTTTATCTAATACCCACATACAAAATTCAATTCGTTTCCCATAGTCGTTTTCGGAAAGTTCTTGGTGGAGCTGGATTTTATAAGGATGGTATTTTTTAAGAAGTCTTGATACACTTGCTTTACTAATTCCGATATTTTCCGCAATTATGTATGGGGATTTTCGATTACAGAGGCAATCACTGCAAATTCAATTTCTTCGTTTTCTGTCACAGGTGTCTTTTTAATGGGTTTTTCATAGTGAACACTTCAAGTTCGTCTAAATAGTGTCAACAATCTTTCGAATGCTGCTTCATTTGGATGATTTCTGTTAGGAAATATTTCAGCGAATTTGTGATGCCAGAAAACAGTTTTGAAAATAAAATCATGTCCGATTCTTCTTTTGGGTAAACTAGCATTTTTGATAACAAAATAATGATAATAAGATCACAAACTACTGCTATGACTAATAGGACGATTTGGAATTAACACTTATGAATGACTGATAACCATAAGTAAATAATAATACAGGCGACTTGATAAATAATAAATTTCTTAAAATTAGTTTGTAAAATGAAAATGTGCATTTTACTTGAAAATGTGAAGAGTTAGCTATAGGAATGTATACTAATATTCGCAAGATAATTAAATTTGACATCTGCTGTTGACATAAAATACAGGGCGTTCCATTTAAATTAAACAAGTTATTGCCGTTTAAAGATTGTAATTATTTTGCCTTAATTTTTACACACCTTGTAAAAGTTAATAAATATTTCACAAGTCTGATATAAAAGTTGTCCAGTTAGTAGCCTCTAGCATTAATTTGTTAAAAAAACACCAGTTGAGAATTTAAGCATTAAAACTGATACTACATTTTCACAAAATAAGAGATATTACAAAAACCATAAGGTTTAGGTGAATTAAACCTCAATGAAACTTGGATTTATTTTAATCGTAAAATCCGAAAATGAAATAATATAAGGTGTATTCCATTTAAAAAATAACAACTTTGGTACGTTTCGTGTTTTTGGCACACCCTGTGATGAATGATGAATTGGGGTTTGTTCACGGCTAACTAGGTAGATTCTGACCCTTTAATGATTGAAAACACTTTGTAAAAAAGTATAGAAAAATATTTATTAAAAGGACTACAAGAATTACATGAATTATAAATGAAAAATTAAACAATGAATTCCTTCTAGTACCTAGTTATGAATTTCAAATGGATAGAGCAGATATTTTTTACTTACAGAAATAAATGTGGACTAATTCCAAAAACCATAATCTTCAAATGGATAATAGGGCTTCTTAACCTTTCAACTCTCTAACTGCCACCATTGCCCTTTTGGGCACGGCAAAAGCCCAACGTCGACTCCCCGATCAAACCATCCGTCGTCACTTTTGAAACCTCTTGTTTTTGTTTGGCACTAATTCGTGTTTTGCAGAATAACAACATTGTGACCCACTTGAAAATCATGCTGATTGTCTCACTCTACGGGTGTTCGATACATTTTTGACAATATATTTAAAATGTAGCGCTAATAGGTCTCTATCCATCCTAAGTGAAAAACTTTTTAAAATCGAATGCTTTAGCCATAATGCTTCGTGTTGAATAACATGAATATATATATATATATATATATATATATATATATATGTATAATCCTAACGACTAACATCTGACTGAGATTGAGGTTAGGCTGTTTGTTGATGATGGGAGGAGAGGTTATATATTTATTTATTTATAAACGGGGAAATCCCCAATTCAGTTAATTACATATGCAGATAAACAAAGTAAATATAAATCCTTAATACTAACACTAATACTAATACTAATGCTGAAGATACTATTACTATAAAAAAAAAATAAGACAAAAACAAAAACATTTCTGACCAAGGTAGGCAGACACAGATGAATATTCAAACAATAAGATCTATCAATTGAGATATAAATGCACTAGACTGCTGGATCTCGAAATGAATGTGTGTTGCCCGTAATTGGTCCTGCTAAAAGGTATATTGAAGGTAATAGTTGAGCGAGTGATCCTAGGTGGGACATGGATACCGATTTTATTGAGTAGTTGGGGGCATGGTATAAACGAATTTAAGATGTCGTACAGTATTTTCAGATCTTTCTGCTTGCGTCTGGTTGTAACTGACATCAGATTCAACTCGGATGGCAGATTTACATAGTCAATGTTTGATGCACTGATCCCTTGTTTAAAAGCTATATAGCGCAAGAATTTATGTTCTACTGCTTCTATTTTAGTTATATAATTTTGTTAAAAAGGTGACCAAATACTTGTGGCATATTCTAAATGAGTTCTTATTAAGGAACAATATAGTAGCTTAAGAGTGTGGGTGTTCGTGAAGTCTTGAGTGATCCTTTTCACAAAGCCTAAAAGTTGAAGCGACTTAGTGATCATATTTGATTATTTGTGTGGTAAAGGTCAGATGTGGATCAAAAGTAACACCTAGATCTTTCACGTGTTCACAGACATTTAGATTAACACCATTGATGCTGTATTGAAACTGAGTCATAGCATGAGATCTGTGGAAGACTGTAACATGGCATTTATTAGGATTCAATTCCATGTCATTTAGCTCACACCAGTTAGTAACGTTTTGTATATCAGACTAGCAACATACAGTCCAGTTTGGATGTTATCTTGGAATACAATTTCAGATCGTCAGCGAACATCTGAAAGGTAGCGTGGTGGAAACAGGACTTGATATCGTTTACAAATACTTTGAACAGTAAAGGACCCATGAGAGAGCCTTGGGGTACCCCGGAGGTAACGTTGATATCATAAGATTTATAATTGGCTATACGAACAATCTGACGTCGGTTCTCAAGATACCTTTCAATCCAAGCTAGGAGGCTTCCCTCAATACCGAACATCTTCAGTTTGTGAACTATAGCCCTATGATTTACCCTATCGAATGCCTTTGAGAAGTCCGTGTAAATTGAATGTAATTCACCCGTAGTCTCAAAAGCATTCGATATGTCGTCAACGTATGTCAGTAAATTTAGTTCAGTGGACCGTTCGTGTCTGAAACCAAACTGCTGGTCAATCAACAGACTGTCGACCAGAGGTGTTAGGAAGTCGCATATTAGATTTTCAAACAGTTTTGGTATAGTACTCAAAATACTGATGCCTCTGTAGTTCGATACATCTGATTTATTGCCAGATTTAAATATTGGTGTGACGTAACTTGTTTTCCATACAGAAGGAAAGATCCCAAGGGTCAGCGATAAGTTAAAGATGTGATATGAGGGCCGTGCTAGTAAAAAACTACACGTTTTTAAAAGAGATGGAGGTATTCCATCAGGTCCAGGACCTTTATTGGTGTCTAAGTTGGAGAGTTTGGTATATATGTCAGATATTTTGATGTTATAGAGGGGAATGTTTAAGTTGTTATATTGAAAAAGTATTCTAGAGATATCACAAGTGTTGTTGGTATAAACTGAAGAAAAGAAGTCAGCAAATTGTGATAAAACAGTGGTTGTATAGTGAAAAATTGAAATTATTTTATATGACTGTCTTCATAATAAATCAGTCTATTCAGTGGTTATAAAATCAAGAAAACAATAATTTGTTAAATAATAATCAACAAAATTATATGATTAACTTATAAGGAACAGTCCTTTTTTGTTGACAATACATTGAAAGAATTGTTTAAAAACAACCAAACACAAAAAGAGCCTGGTGATAAAGAAGACAGGGCCGGACTCGGAGAATGATTAGCAAAAATGGTATGTTTTATTTGCAAGGATGTCAAAACTAAAGATGTCTTCAGCTGTGATGGGTGCAACAATTGTATTTGTAAGGGATGTGGAGGATTGACTGCATCAGAGGTTAAAGTTTTGCAGTTAGTCTCTGGTAGAACCCTAAAATTTTATTGTCCCAAATGCATCAAAGGAGATTCTTTTGATTTCTATAAAGAATTAGTAACATGTAAGGAGCAAATTATTGAAGACAAAAATGAAATTATCAAACTTTTGAAGAAAGATATCGAAGATGTGATAGTCAAAGATCCAATGTCTGGAGCAAAAATGGGATATAATGAGGTACTCAAAAGTAATAAAAAGGAAGAAGTTATATTGATAAAGCCCAAAGATACAGAGCAAACAAGCATTCTTACAAGGAGAAAGTTGGAAGAGGCAGTAAATCCCTGCACTTTAGGGGCAACAGTATCCAAAGTAAAAAATTTAAGACAAGGAGGTGTAGCCATAAAATGTAGTAACCAGGAAGAAATAAAAACAATTTGTGAAAATGTTCAAAAACAAATAGGAACAGATTATGAAGTTAAAGTACCAGAAAAGAAAAATCCACGAATAGAAGTGTTCAACGTTGGTCAGAAGCTATCTGAAAATAAAGATGAGTTGATAGAAAAATGGTAATACAAAACTGTATTACAACAGAGATAGAAAAAAGGGAGCTGAAGATAGTAAATATATTTAAAAACAGAAAAGGGATGATCAATGTTATAATGCAGTTAGATCCAGAGACATATGCTATTGTCAAGAAAAGAGAAGTATTGAACCTGGGTTGGAAAACTTGTTATTATCGTGACTACGTGAACATCATGCAGTGCTTTAAATGTTGGAGATTTGGACATCAAGCTAAGTATTGCAAAAATACATGTGATATATGTCCAAAATGTTCAGGAAAACATAAATCAGATGTCTGTACCGCAAATCAACATACTTGTGTAAATTGTAAATATGCATCAGAGATATTAAAGATTCCCAATATAAATTATGATCATCCAGCATACAACAGAGAATGTGCAGCCTATAGAAGAATCGTAATTGAAGTTCAAGAAAGAACAGACTATCATGAATGGAAGGATCAAAAAAGAGAAGAAGATGTAACTGGGGATAGTAGGCAATAACAATTAAAATATTTGAGTTCAGACATATTCTTAATGAATAGTCAAAGCCTAGTGTGTCACTATGATGAAATAAAATATTATATTGGTAAAAATCGACCTGCTGTTGTATGCCTAACTGAGACTCACGTAACTGATGATATAGAAAATAATGAGTTGTTTATTGAGAACTATATGTTATTAAGGCTCGATTCACAAAGCAGACACACAGGGTGGGTAATTTTTTATGTAAGAATGGATATACACCTACAACAAATTTGGGACTTATATTATTGAAAAGAATATGTGGTGTTTCATGGTTCAAGTCAAGATTGCTAATAATAGTTACACACTAATGGGAATTTATCATTCACCAAATGAATCACATATTGTTTTTTTAGATTACTTAGGTGAACTGCTTGAGGAATATTTAACATTGAATCTATGTAATTGTAATTTTATAATGCTAGGGGATTTCAATATAGACTGGAATGCAGAAAATAGTCACAGCAGGAGATTGAAACAATGTACTAAAGATAATGGCTTAGGGCAAATTGTCAAAACAAATACACACTTTTGGAGGAATGAAGCAGTATGATCGATTTAGTTTTCACAAATTTGCCTGATATATATACTTCTGTACTAGATGAATGCACTTTCTCCAATCATAGAGTTATTCAAATAAACATCCAAGATAAATGCCCTTTAAAAAAAGTTACCATTAGAAGCAGACTAACAAACATTTCAGAATTTAATGATAGGTTATTGAAAGTGGAATACAATTATAGAGAAAAAGACGTGAATGTTAGATGTAACAATCTAACTAACCAACTGCAAACTATAATAAATGAATTTATGCCTAAAAAAAATGGTTCAATGATAATATTCGTCAAGCAATTCAAGATAGAGACATAAGTTTTAGAAGATTTAAATTCACTAGAGATCTGGTTGACTGGGAATATTATAAAGATAAAAGGAATAGAGTTGTGAGTATACTAAGAATAGAAAAAAATGCTTATTATAACCAGAAAGTTGACATGTGTAAGGGTGATTCTAAGGAAATGTGGAAAACATTAAAAGCATTAAATCATCCAAAACTAAAGATCATTTAACAAAAATAAAATTCGGGATGAAGTTGTTAGTGACAAGTTGCTTATGGTAGAAAGACTGAATGAATATTATATTAAAAGTACACAAGATATTGTAGGTAGCATTCCAAATAATGTAACCAATTTCAATTTGTCTAATAATAACAACAATAATAAATTTACTGAATTCAAACTATTAACCAAAATCGAATTGGAAACAATCGTCAATACATTAGCGAATAAAAATAGTCCAGATGAAATTGGGGCATTTGTGTTCAAAAATCATTTTACAAACATAGCAGATCCTTTACTAAATCTGATTAATAGTTCATTAGAACAGGGAATTTTTCCTGACAAACTCAAAGTCTCAAATATAATTCCTATTAAAAATTGCAAACAGCAGTAATGCTGAAGATTGCACCAATAAATACTTTACCGCTATTGAAAAATCCTTGAAAAGCTGTAATGTTCAACTTAAACAATACATAATTAAAACAAAATACTAAGTGAATATCAGTCAGGATTCAGGGAGGAATATAGTTGTGAAACAGCACTACAATATGTTTTAAATGAATGGAAGGAAGGGAAAGATGCGAGTAAAATAATAGGAGTTATATTTGTAGACCTGAAAAGAGCATTTGAAACTATTGACAGAATAAAATTACTTGGCAAATTAGAGGCATATGGTATTACTGGAAATGTATATAAATGGATAAAAGACTATCTGAATAATAGAAGACAAAAAGTTAAAATAGGAGATACAGAGTCAAATGAATTAGGTATTAACTTGGGAGTACCGCAAGGTAGCATACTGGGACCATTATTATTTATATTATATATAAATGACATTCAGCATATATTTCAAAATTCTGAATATCATTTGTTCGCTGATGATACAATTATTTATATGGAAGGAAAACAACTGGACACTCTTGTAAATAATATGAATGAGGATTTAGAGAATTTGAAGGATTGGTTAGAGGTAAATAAATTGAACTTGAATGTCAAAAAAACGAAAGCAATGCTGATAGCAAACGGCAATGTCCGCACACAATTCGAAGAGAACAATTTGAATTTTGAAATTTATAATGAAGAAATTGAACTTGTGGATGAAATTAAATACCTGGGGGTAATAGTTGATTGTAAACTGAAGTTCGATAAACACATAGATTATACTTGTGGTAAAATAGCTAAAAAATTGGTGTTTTGCGTAGGGTGAGTAAATATTTGACATTGTATTCTAGGAAGTTGATTTATAACACAATTATTCTCATGTCTTTCAAATTGCCATATGTATCACAAGACGATGAAAACAATCAAATCAATGATTTTCCCAAGATCAACATAAACACATGTCCTCAATATTTAAAAAATATATTAGTAAAATTCAAAACTGTTCATGACTATGATACTAGAGGTAAAGATAATTTTGTTGTGAAGCAAGCAAAGAAAACACAGACACAGAGTTCAGTATTCTACAAAGGTGTGGTGGAATATAATAAACTAGGAAACGAACTGAAGATGAGTCCACTGAATATGTTTAAGAATCATGTCAAGGATTTTATCAGAAGTGAACATATTAATGTAATATTATAATTGTGTAGTGACATATTATATATGTATTGTTGGAATGTATAGCGAAAGGCTAAATAAAATTACTACTACTACTACTACTGCAAATAGGTTTACTATTTCAATACCTTGTGAGCTTGTTGTTCCGTTGAATGATAACTCGCTGGGAAAGTTGGAGGTTTTTCTTCTGGCATTAACATAGTTCCAGAAACTTTTCATATTCTGAGGTATTGAGGATTCGGTTGTTGATATATAGTTTTGGTAGGCTTCCTTTGATAATCGTTTACATATTGATCTTAGTCTTGCGATCTCCTGATAGTCTTGTGGTGACTTGGTTGCTTTAAATTTTATATATGCTTTTTTTATATTACGCAGTTTTTCAATTTTTTTGAATACCATATAGGAAATGTACAATTACTATATATATATATATATATATATATAAAAACGAACAGATGTCTTTTAAGTGAGCTCCTGTGAAATATCTTATATCTTTGGTTATAGTTATCGTAAAAATATCTGGTTTTCACAAAACTTCTGTGTTAGAGCTGGTAAGTCTTTTTATGACTATCCTGTTAAACAAAAGCAGTTGTGAGTGCGTAATCCAGCAGAATAGTGTTTTCCACAATATACGGAATACGAGTAAAAACGAATCCCGAAAAAACTAAATTATCCGTAGCCTTCACAAAACATTCTGAACTATTTGTCTATTAGTACGGTCGATTGGGCACATAAAATGCCACCGAGTGATTGCGCGGGTATAACCTTGACTGATATATACAAGATATTACAGAACCTGGATTCAAAGTCAGACAAAACTCAAGAAACATTGTCCGAAATTAAATCTGAACTTTTGGCAGCAAACAATAAAATAGTAACTCTCGAGGAAGAAAATACCAAACTAAAAGAGAGAATCTCCCAGTTAGATAGCAGATCACGAAGAAACAACATTCTTGTTTTTGGGTTGCAGTCTGCTACTCCGCTTGAAGGTCTCTACAAATTCAGAGATACCTTGGAAATCGATTTGGATTTGAAAGACATCAACAATATTTATTATTTTCCTGGGAAAACGAATAATGGAAAAGTATTAAAACTTGAACTGGTATCATATCTGAAGAAAATTGAAATCCTGAAAAATCTTCATAAATTAAAAAACAAAAACTGGTACGTAGTTGATGATCTAAGTCCTGAGGATCAAAGCATAAACAGAGCGTTACGCCAGCACCTAAACCGAGCAAAGCAGAATGGGATTCAAGCAACAATAAGGCGCAATCATCTAATTGTGAATAATTCAAAATTCAGCCTTGAAGACCTAGAGTTGGACCCTTCCATTACCAAAGAAAAACCCGTGCCATCGGCGACATCAAGTGTCAATGACGAAACAATTTCCAGAAGGAAACCCCCTCATAGGGCTGCAAAAGGGGTTTAATTAGCGTTTATAAGATTAATTAGGTCACTCATTTCCTTTTCTTTTGCTGATTATTATTATTTATATAAATATATATCGCTTGCAAAGAAATCTAACTGCTGTATTTAAAAATAAATGTGCCTCCTCAAATTTGAAGCTATTTCAAAATATATAATAAATAATGCGTAACATTAAAATATGTCACATCAACACTAGATCTTTATTGAACGGTAGCAGAATTTAAACAGAGAGTATATAATAATTATGATATTATCACCGTTTCCGAGTCATGGCTTTCGTGAATATACCCAATGAAAATATTTGTCTTCGGGCTATCAATTATTTCGTAAAGATAGGAAAATTGGAAGGGTGGAGGTGTTGCAATTTATATTAAGAATATTTTTAAAGCCACTCTGATTGTCAATATTCCATCAGAAATAGTTGAACAAGTATGGATCACGTACACTCTTAACGGAGTGAAATATGCCGTGGCCTCCATGTATAGGCCTCCAAACCTACCACTGCCAAACTTTTTATCATCTTTCGAAGATACTTTATCTGTCATCTGTCCTAGATTCGAAAATATAATTTGCCAGGAGATCTTAATATTGACTACGCAGATCCCACAAACAGCTCTTGTGTTCAGTTGAATGAAATAATTGCTTCTTTTGGCCTGAATCAAATTGTTGATCAGCATACTCGATATTCGTCAACTAGCTGCAAAATAATAGATCTCATAATATGTACAGAAACACTGAGTGTAACTGACTGTACTAGCTTGATTGTTCCTCTTTTCAGATCATTTTCTTGTATCGTGCAAAGTAGGTTTGATAAAAACATTAAACGATAATTTTTATACACTTTCAGAGATTTCAGGAAATTTAACAAGGAATTATTTCTCGCAGATTTGCATGCCATCAATTTTGATACCATTTATGAGCCAGATAATATTGATGATAAAGTCGTTCTGTTCACTAATTTGGTTCTCATACTTTTAATGAACATTCTCCTATAAAACCGTTAAAATTACCAAGAAAAAGCACCTTGGATAACGGATAATTTGAAGCTCATGTTCAAACTTAGAGACAAAGCTCTTACGAGATTTAAAAGAACAAAGGCTCCACATCATTGGAATTATTATAAAGCAATAAGAAATCTTACAAACCGAACCGTAAATCTTGAAAAAGGGCTTACCTAGATTATCGTTTGAAAAGAAGCAGGCAATTATGGAAAGAACTGGCTGATATGAACGTCACAACAAAAATCACGAAATACTATCCCAGAGCACCTGATGAATGCTGAGGAAATCAACAATTTCTTCGAAGTGTATCAAATAATGACTCTGTACCTGATGATGAAACGATCCGCTTTTCTGGTAATACAGTAAATAGTCATAATAATTTCTCTTTTCACGTAAACCAATGATCATGAAGTATATAAGACTATACTAAGTATAAAATCAAACGCTGTTGGACATGACAAGGTAAGTATTCAAATGTTACTACACTGCTGTCCCCTGATATTGCCACATATATCCCATCTATTTAATTTCTGCATACAGAAAAATTTTTATCCAGAAAGTTGGAAACGTTCCCATATTCTTCCATTAGCGAAAGTTACTAATGCAGAAAATATGAGTGACCTTCGCCCAATAAGCATTTTGTGTGCAATCTCGAAAGCTTTCGAAAATATATTGAATGCTCAGATGCTATATACTTGAATGCATTTGACATATTACCATCCTGCCAATCAGGCTTTAGATCTGACCATAGTTGTACCACGGCTCTTCTGAAAGTGATAGATGATATACACATCTTTATTGATAACAATGAATTGTGTCTACTAGTATTGCTCGACTATTCTAAGGCTTTTGATCGAATCAGTCACCAACTTCTTTTATCAATTCTGAGTTACCTGGGGTTCACTATGAATGCAATATCTCTACTCAAAAATTACCTTTTCAACCGATCTCAAAGCGTAATCATAAATAATGAAAAATCTAAATCTCTAGAAATAAAGAATGGTGTTCCCCAGGGATCAATTTTGGGCCCCCTTCTTTTTGTTCTCTACACTTCACAATTCTCAAAGTCCTTACGTTACGCTTCAATGCACTGTTATGCTGATGACACGCAGATGTATTTAAATTTCGAAGAAAACTCCTACAACTTGGCACTTGACCAAATGAATCATGATTTGAATACTCTCATAACCGTATCAAATAAATACTGCCTTACTGTGAATAAATCTAAATCATACTGCTATGCTATTCGAGGACAGCAGCAAGAAATCGTTGCAACAATTTATTGAATATACGTGTTGACGGAGTCCCCCTACCCACCGCAGATACAACAAAAAATTTGGGATTGTACCTTGATAATGCATTACGCTTCACTACACATGTATCTCATATTTTAAAACAGGGTTATATGAATCTAAGAACGATCTATTCAAACAGAAATATTTTGAACAAAAAAAGTAAAATGATACTATGTGATGCTTTAGTGTTGTCACATGCAAACTATGCAGACGTGGTTTATGGACCAGGGCTGATGAAATCTGACAAAATGAGACTTCAAAATTGCAGAACTCATGTGTGAGACTTATTACAGGCACAAGAAAGCGGAACATGTTACTAACATTTAAGGAATCTTGGTTGGCTGAACATGGAGGCTAGGCACACTACACTCCAGTTCGATTTTTCATAAAATAATAACAACTAGGAAACCTCCTTATCTATTCAAGAAACTGACTTTCAGAACTGACATTCATAATCTCAATTTGAGATTTCGAAATAATTTGGCTGCGCCTAAACACAAAACCTCCTTTTTCGTGGCTCATTCTCATTTCAGATCGCTCGCCTTACAACCGGTTACCCAGTGATTTCAAATTATTACAAATAAAAAATTCAAAAAATATGAAGCAATATTTATTCGATAACAATTTTCCAAATATCTTAGTATAATATAATAATTTTAATGGCAAACTTGAATTGGCACATCACTTTTTCTCCGCTTATATGTACTGATCACTGTATATTAATATTTTTTTTTTTTAGGAATAGTATTTCTTTTGTTATATTCTCATGGTTAGACTTTAATTTTTCTCGGAGCAGTTTGAATAGTCTACTCAATTATATATTTATATATATATTTATTTAAATGGTTGGATGGAAGAAATTCCTGCCATGAGCAATCATTGCAGGCATTGAATCCTGCCTTTTTTAGGATATAAGCTAACTGTGTACCTTCAATAAAAGCATTTATTATTATTATTATTATTATATATATATATATATATATATATAGGATTCATAGGATGTACCCCAAATCGTACTTTTTGTGTTTCTAAGATAGATAATTTGATGATTTTAGAAAATAACAGAAACTGGAAATTTTTTCACAATCTTTTATTATATTTACTTCATTACAAGCTGACCTGACAGATGTTGTCCTGTCCAAATTTCTATATTCCCAATTTTTTTTTTCTGAAAACTCTTGTGCGAATAATTTCTTTTTTCCTATGTTTTTTTGTATTGTTCCATCTAGGTTATTCCTTTGATTCTGCCCGCTTTCTGCTATCCCATTTTCCAGTTATCCCGTTTTTTCGTTATCCCGTATTCCCATTATCCCGTTTTCCTTCCGTTATCGCTTTCGCCCGTTATCCCTTTATTCCATTATCCTGTTTTTCCGTTATCCAGTTTTTCCGTTATCTCGTTATCCCGCTTTATTGCCAGAATAATAAAATTTCTATGGACTGTCATAAGTAAAAAAAGGAAGAATATAAAAATCAAACAAAAGGATATGTATTTATATATAAATCACATTAGAGTATTTTTACGTTTATTACAGTTACTATGTAGTAGTAGTAGATATTTATTGAACTAGATAAATCTAATTTACAAACATTCAAATAATCATTGAAGATATACATAATAAAAAAAAGTTGAAAATAATAAAGACAGTAAGAAATCAAAAAGAACTGGTTGAAACTTTTTTTATATTTTTTGTATAAGAATATTTGTAACTGGTGGTATATTAAACTTCCAAAATCTGAAAAATTGTAGAAATGCGGAATTTTCTGATAATATACTGCCTGAACCAAAATAATTATTATTTAACCAGGAAAATAATATTCAGTTGGTCAGTAATTTGTATTGCCTTCAAGGAAAAAATATCATAAATTGAAGTATACTTTTCTATACACAGTTACCTTTTCGGCGATTATATATCTTTCCGTTTTTTCAATTTGGTGGAAAATGATCAGAATTATTGCAGTTTTTCACATATTTATGAAGTCACCTTCTAAATCTAATTCAATGCAAATTCTGTTCAATATAATTTTTCCAGAAGGGGCATCTTACGGGACATGAGATAATTAATGCAGGGGAAAATCCATTTCAATGCAAAATTGTTCAAAATCAGTTACTATGAAGGCGAATCTTAAAATGTATGCGCTAATTTATACGGGAGAAAAAATTATTTCCATGCAAAGTCTGTACAAAATCGTTTACCTTGAAGACATGAGATAATTGATACGGAGGAGAAACCATTTCAATGCAAAACTTGTACAAAATCGTTTAAGCAGAAGGGAGATCTCACGAGACATCTCACAAAAATTCATTCAAACTTGTAAAAAACCATTTCAATGTGAATTTTGTTCGAAGAGTTTTGCAGTAAAAAAAAACATTATTGCATCATGAAAGAATTCATACAGGGAAAAATTTATCCAAATTGTTCAACTGGAAGGTATATCTTTCGAAACATGAGATAATTCATATACTAGTAAAACCTTTTCAATGCATAATCTGTCCACAGAATTTTGCATTAAAAATGAAGAAATCTCACAAATCTGGAATTTTCATAACTGGTTTTTTATTTTTGAAGAGTGATTTTCATAGTAGAAAATAATTATTATGAAGATTTTTTAGCAATTGTCCAATAGTTTGTACCATGAAATTTTGAAATCTAAATATGCAACTTGAAAAAAAATTGTTTCATTGACAGCATTGTAATGAATGAGGCATAGATAGCTATATTTATTTTACTCTCTGACATAATATGTTTATAGCAGGTCAGGGATATAATATCATAAATCATAATAAACATTCACAACATAATACATGTTATATGGTGGCTTGTGCGTTTGTCTTTTTTAAAAAGTTTATTATTTTCAATATTACACTGATACAACAATAATACAATATTTTCAATATTAGCAAATGAACTGGAGTCTGTCTGACTCGGAATAGAAGTGTGAATAAGAATCGTTGGATAGAAAATCAGCTCTGAAGTCGAAGTCTCCTGGCTTTATAGATTTCTAGATGCTGACTCGAAGGTCTTCTGGCTGGTGCCGGCATTCTGGAGTAAACATCTTATCTCCTGCTCAGCTTGTGGGATTTGAAGGTTAATATGAGGAAGGTGACCCAACTGCGTAGGTGTACTGCGTAGTTGTGGACAAAGGGCTATTGTCTAGTTTGGATATAACAACTCCCCTTTTTATGAAAAAGTTGATGCTATATGGTGCAGCAACTTTTCAGACGTAATTCTTGGAAGAATTTGGTGAGTTTAGATTGAGTTCGATGTCTTCTTCTATAGGATCTCCAATTTGGACGCTAGGTCTTCTCCTGGGGAAGAATCTTGTAATGGGTCCGAAGTTACTTCTTGGATTTCTTGGTGGTGAAGGTGGTCCATCATCTCTTGATGTCATTATTCCAATTCTGAGGTTCTTCTTACGTTTACATTTACAAAAACAATATAAAATAATTAATGCAATAATCAAAGTAATTGTAAAATAGGTAAACCAAGAAATATTTTTAGTGACAAAAGGTTCATTAATTAATTTATCAAGTTGATCAGAATATTCATTCAATTTATATTGAGCGGTATTCAAATCATCAGCATTAATTTTATTTAGTTTCAATGGTTTCAGTTTTGGAATATTTCCTTTTTCAGGCAAGTCTGAACAACATTGAAATGGTTGATTTGTTGAAAATATAAACAGGATGTTCATAAAATCAGATGTGGAATCATCTGCGACTGAAAGATAAACCTTAGTCACTAGCTTCCATCGTCAAGATAACCTCTTGTGGGGTATTCATGTTGAAAAGGAAAACATTCTCAATTGAATATTGATAGAAAGATTTTTCTGTAAATTGAAAAATCCACGATTAAATGAAATTTTTTTTTTTTTCAAATTGAAATGGTATCATTTTTCTCGAAATTTATTGTAACATTTTTCTCAGTGTATATGACATTTTTAGCATGAATTCTTGTATACCAAAATTTTTTTTTTTTTAAAAAATTTTTAATTTTTAGTTTTTGGATCGTTTCCTTTGCAATTCAAAGATATTGGTAAAGGATCTGAAACTGTAATAAGCCATGTATTGATATTGATTTCATAGATATTATAATCTTTTGCAAAGAGCAAGGAAGTTTGACATGTTTTCGGCAATTCTAACAAGTGTCTAAAAATTTGTGCTTCACACATTGCACTATTATCAATTGGATATGGAAGTACTTGTTCACAAATCTTGGTTTCTGGGTAAAGTGATTTACAATGTTCAAAATTTGGGATTACAACATATGACAAAGAATCATCGTCTCTTCCAATGTATTTAATGGAAGTGGGTAAAATATGATGTAAACCTGTTCTGTTATCCAAAATAGGGATAGGATAAAGTCGGTAAACGGTAAAGATTTCAGGTTCTACAAGAGGTATTTTTAAAATAAAAATAATCTTTGTCTCTGTTTGGAATGCTGAAAGTTCAATCAAATCGAGATACTTCGCAACATTCGAGATTTTTGGTTGTAAAGGCAAATAATTCAATTGGAGTGATTGAGAAATTTCTTGGAGTGAATTTACAAGATCATTTGGTTTTATAATTGACGTATGAATAATTTTAAGTCTAGCAAAAGTTATTGAATTCAAAATATCATTAATATAATCTTCTAAAAATAAATAATTTTCCATAAGGGCTTCACAGATATTGATAGTTTTGAATTTGGCTTCAATCATCTGAACGTTATCAGTAATATCCATAATTGTTTTTTCTATTTCCTTAATATCTTCATTAAATGTAGCTTCATCGACTTGTAATTTTTGTATTGTTTCATTAAAATTTCTAATAACAGAAGTGGTTACAGAAATTTGATTTTTCAATAAATTCTCAATCTGGTGTTCATCTTTATATAATTGATTAATTGAATTTGTAAAATATTCTCCGTCTGAAGCATCAAGGTTTCCAGATATGGCTTTCCAGATGCTTCCTATACCATTTATAATTCCGCGTCTTATTCTGGGATTAAATTCTTCAGTATCTACTTTGATTTGATAATATTTTAATTCAAGGGAATTAGCAATTTGATTTAGAAGATTAATATGTGTTCTTATATCTGCATAAAAATATTTCATACGGGGGTTGTCAGTTTCTAAGAATAAAAGTAGTTCATTCAATATATCTTGATTGTGAGTGAGGGCTTTTCTTACGAGGGTAAGATCTTTATATACGAGAAGTGTCCATTTATCGTTTGATATTCTTGCATGGCTTTCTTCGTGGTAGAAGATTCCTATAGTATTATTAATACTTTGGAGATTATATTGAGGTGCGTATTGGCCTGTATATTGAGGTTGGTTCGGGTTGAGCTGAATCTGTTCTTGAGTTATACTCAGCGGGAAGAGTATGAATACCAGGATTCTATGCATCCTGCAATAAATGAAATACTACTTTATTCGTGAAATGGTTTTATCATATCAAAATTAAATTTACTTTGTTGATTTGTTTTCAAATTTTTCAGTAAAGCTGAATTTTTATAGACTTCGATAATTTCGAAGGGACCATTAAATTTGTTTTGTAGTTTTGATCCAATTTGACTTTCTTTTACATATACTTTGTTTCCAATTTTATATTCAGGTAGATTTTCTCTTACTTTTTTGTCAAAACGTATTTTGGATTTCTCTTTCTGTTTTTGTGTTCGTTCACAAGCTATTTTATAATAATACGAAATCTTATTATTTAAATCTCTAACATATTTACTAATTAGTTGTTCTTGATTATAGGTTTTTTCAGGTGGTCTACCTGCTGTATGACCAAAAATAAGTTCATACGGTGTAAAACCATGTGTTTTGTTAGTTGAATTATTATAACACATTACCGCATAAGGTAATATATTCAGAGGGTGTTCGTCTGGGTTTTCTAATAAATTCATTCGTATCATTTCCATTAATGTCGCATGAAATCTTTCGAGGGATCCATTTGATTGTGGATGATCGACACTTGAAAATGTAAGTTTCATATCATAGAGTAAACAAAGGTCTTTCATTAGAGTGTTATTAAATTCTTTTCCTGAATCACAATGGATTCGGAGGGGTGTTCCATAACGTTGGAAAAATACGAGAAGTGTATGAATTACTGATTTTGCTGTTTTATTTTCTAATGGGTATGCTTGAGTGAACTTTGTGAGTTCATCCCGTATAGTAAGAATGTAATTGTCAGTGGGTATTTGCATAATATCAATATTTATTCTTTCGAATGGTGTTTTTGGTGTTTCAGTAATCACAAATGGATTACTTAAATTTTGTCTACAAATTTTTTATTTCTGACAAATTTTGCATTTCTTTATGAAATTTTCAACATCTTTTGAAATTCCGTGCCAGTCATATTTTTGTTTTATTCTTCTCAACGTTTTATTTATTCCACGGTGAAGATTTGCTTTTCCGTTATGGTACTGGTCAAGGATAATGGGAATCATATCTTGTTCAGGTATTGTAGCAATATTTTGACATATGATCAGTTTTATCTCTTCAATGTCAGCTAATATGTACGAAAGCATTTCTTGTGTTGGTAGGTCAGGGTTATTTTCAAGATAGTATGTTTCATTTGCTTTGAATAGGTGTTTGTCTTTATATAATGAAAAGAAATCATTTGCAAAGCTTTAACAGCGTCAAATGGAATGGGGATAACAAAATATTTTCTGTTTTTGACTGATTTACTTGAAAGTACATTTATTTTTCTAGAATCGAAGTCGTAATTTTCTTCAAAAAAATCTTCGATTACTTTCTCATGAAAATGTGTAACTTTATTCTGTTGTATTATAATGATAATATTCTTATGAGTTTTATCATCGAGTTGAGAATTTGAAAATTGGATTTTTGAATAATCAATTATTGATTTTGTTTGAAATAAGTTCACAAAATTATTAAATTCTTCTTCGACTGTTTCAGGGGCAATTTCAGTGTCTGAATCTTCGTCGTCATTATTTGCTAAAATTTTTTGATGAAATTCTGAAACTTCTTTAAAATGGTTTATTTTTATTCGAGAAAGGGCATCCGCGTTTTTATTATGTTTTCCAGGTTTATATATGATTTCATAATCATATTCTTCAAGTTTAAGTCGCCAACGTGCGAGTCTACTTCCTGGGTCTTTTATACTAAAAATCCATGTTAAAGGTCTGTGGTCACAATAAAGTTTGAATTTTCTTCCGTAAAGGTAGGGTCTAAAATGTTTAACGGATCAAACGATTGCTAAGAGTTCTCTTTCAATCGTTGAGTATTTTGTTTCTGCTCCACATAAAGTTCGTGAGGCATAGGCAATGGGTAAATCTTTTCCTATAGGGCCTTGAGATAATACAGCTCCAATAGCAAAAGCAGAGGCGTCTGTTGAAAGTATAAAAGTTTCTTCAAAATTTGGATAAATTAATATGGGTGTTTTAGAAAGGTATTCTTTTAATTCATTAAATGATTTTTGACATTCTTCATCAAATTTAAATGGGGTTTCTTTTTGTAGCAATTTTGTCATTGGTTTTGAGATTTTAGCAAAGTTTGGGATAAATCTACGGTAATAACCTGCAAGTCCTAGAAATTGTTTAATTTCTTTTTGATTAATTGGTTGAGGAAAATTTACTACTGCATTACTTTTATTAGGATTTGGTTTGACTCCTTCTTCTGAAATTATGTGTCCCAGGTATGCAACTTCTTTTTTTAGAAATTCGCATTTGTCTGGTTGGATTTTGAGGTTAGCTTTCTGTAGTCTCTTGAAAACTTCTGTAAGTCGTGAAATATGGTCATGAAGTGTAGATGAATAAATTATTATATCATCCATATATACTAGGCACCGTTCATTTTGTATTCCAAGTAGAATATTGTCCATAACCCTTTGAAAACTTGAAGGACTATTTTTTAAACCGAAGGGCATACGAAGGTACTCGTAATGACCGTTCTCAATAGAGAAAGCTGTTTTTGGGATATCTTTTTCATCAACTTCAATTTGATGAAAACCTGAGGCTAAGTCTAAAGTTGTAAAATATGTACATTGTCCAAGTTGATCTAATAGGTCAGAAATATTTGGCAATGGATATTTATCATCAACTGTTACTTGATTTAATTTTCGATAATCAATTACTACTCTCCATTTTTGTTTCCCGGAGGCATCCAATTTTTTTGGTACCACCCAAACTGGAGATGACCAGGGTGAAATTGAAGGTCTAATTATATTTTGGTCAAGCATTTTTAAAATTTGGTTTTTTACTTCTTCCTTATGCACGTATGGGTATCTATATGACTTAGTAAATATCGGTTTCGCATCACCTGTATCTATTTTATGTTTAATTTCATTCGTGAATGTTAGATTGTCTCCTTCAAGATAGAAAATATCGGAAAAATGTAAACATAAATTTTCTAGCATTTCTTTTTCTTCATCATTCAAATGTTCAAGTCTCAAGTTTTTTTGAATTTCAATTCTTCTACTAAAATTTTGATCATTTTCATTTTCAAAATTTTGTTCTTGGTTTTCATTAAAACTTAAAATTTCTTCATAATTTTGGATTGGTTCTAAAATTATATCAGAAAAATCAATGTGTAACGAACCTAGGCCGGACCTGTCGCCTCACGTGTTGCCATCGACAGCGATGAGATCATCCCCGGAGATATTCGAGAACCATCCAGTCGCTCTGCCGCGAAAAAACAACGGTCAATATTGGAAACAATTGGAATATGCTAGTCGCCAACCGTCCGAATTCGAAACATCGAGAATGCTGTATCGGAGATAAATAGACAGCCCGCAAGAGGGAGGACACAGTCTGAACGAGCCCATACGATCGAGCTATTCAGTGGCGTAGTAATATAAATTAAGTTGTAGATAAAGTGTGAAATAAATTAGTATAAACCAAGTTAAGTTTATTTACGTTACAATTGGTGTCGGAAGCGAGATTTTGAAAATAAACAAGTGATCGTGGAGTGGATAGTCAGAAAAATAAATTGATAGACCTTTTTGTACGCCAAAAATAGACAGTGGCCCGGTTTTCGCGAAGTGGACAATTGTGCGTGGGAATATAAACTGCTACACTGTTCGCGTGAAACAGACAATAGATGGTGGCTCCAGGAAATTGCAGAAGGACTTATACAAGAAGGTGAGGACCCCGAAACATTTGTATTCGAAGTTCCCGGAGGCGATTTAAGTTTGGTAATGAATAAACTCGAAGAAACTACTAAATCCGTGAAAGAAGAACTGCAACAAAATTCGAGGACTTTGGAAGAAAATGCTAGAAATCTGGAAGAGAAGCTTGAAGAAAATTCGAGAAATCTGGAAGAGAAGCTTGAAGAAAATTCTAGAAATCTGGAAGAGAAGCTTCAAGAAAATTCTATAAATCTGGAAGAGAAGCTTCTAGAAAATTCAAGAAGCCTGGAAGAAAATGCAAGAAGCCTGGAAGAGAATGCTAGAAATCTGGAAGAGAAGCTTCAAGAAAATTCTAGAAATCTGGAAGAGAAACTTCTAGAAAATTCAAGAAGCCTGGAAGAAAATGCAAGAAGCCTGGAAGAGAAGTTCCTGGAAAACACAGAAGGCCTAAAAAAAGAATTGTGTGGTGTGGCTAATTTTCTAGAAGGAAGAATGGGAACCGTTGAGACAGAGATAGATAAAATGAGGGAGCAAATGAACACGGAGGTAGATAAAATAAAGGAAACGATCAGTAAGCTGGAAAAACGAATTAATAGTGCGCCCTCCACAGAGATGGTTAACGAAAATGCAATGCTGGACTTGAGTTTGAACTTGGATAAAGTTCAAGAGGGTATAAAAGATGTCAAGGTCATTTCTGAAATAGGGAAGCTTTCCATGAAGCCGCCTCAATTCGACGGAAAAACTCCATGGGAAAATTACCGCCGACAGTTTGAAGCAGCGGCCAAAGCAAATGGATGGAATGCAGGGAAAGAGCTGTAGCACTAACACTTGCATTACGTGGAGAAGCGACGAATATGCTACAAACTCATACCGACCAAGAACAGGAGGACTATGATCAGCGGATTAAACATCTAGAATTACGATATGGCCAGGCCCATTTGGAACACGTATACCACTCCCAGCTGAAAAATAGCTGTCAGAAATCGGGCGAATCCTTACAAGAATTTGAAACTGACATTGCACGCTTGGTTCGTCTCGCATATCCAGCCATACCGGAAAATGTAATGGAGCGATTAGCGGTTCAGGCATTCTTGGATGGACTCCGTGACCAAGAAACCAGACAAGCGTTGATATTAGCTCGTCCAACACATCTCGTAGACGCACTGGCACGCGCTTTGGAATTCGAAGCAGCAAAACAATGCTGCAAAAGCCAAAGTAAAGTTCAAACGATTGAAGAAGACTCACCAGGAGCATGCTGACTTGGAAGCTGCCATAAGAAAAGTGATGAAGGAAGTGTTGCCTGAGAAAAGACAGATAAGATGCCGGAATTGGCAGAATTGGACATGTGCGTAGCAAATGTCCAACATTCATCGACTCCGATGCAGGAAAACTAAAGAAGGTCGACGAGAAGGGGCAATCGTCGGCATGTGTCCGGCAAGCCCCGGTTAACAACGCATATGTCGCTATCCTTCAACGACAGAACAAAGGTGTCTTCGTAGACGGTCTCATCAATAACGAGCCTTGCACCATGCTGCTAGATACAGTGCGACTAGGACAATTCTCGGGCCTTCCTTTGCCAGAACACCGGAACGGATTGAACCGACAACTTGGAAGCTACGCACAGCAACAGGGGAGCCAGCTACTGTATATGGCGAGCTACCGATTGAAATAATTTTGGGCAGCACTAAAGTGAAACATCAGGCACTTGTAGCGGACATCGAAGACGATGCAATCATCGGAATGGACATCATGAATTCCAAAGGGTTTGAATTGGATTTCAAAGACGGCGTCCTACGTGTCAACGGAGAAGAGCTGGTGCTTCATGGGAGGAGTGAGGAGTTGATCCGTGTGCTGTTGGCTGAAGATGTAAGCGTACCTGAGAGGGCTGAAACCATTCTGGAGGCTCGCCTGGACGGGAGTGCGAGCAGTGGAGACGTGGTGATGTTCGAGCCCAAACTTCATGATGAGAAAATTGGACGAGGGATTGCACTAGGAAAGACCTTGTTGCGTGCTGACAAATTTGTGCCGGTAAGGGTCATGAATGTCAATTATTTCCCAGTGACCTTGAAGAAAGGAACAATTTTGGGGCACTGCTCGTCAGTTTCATCTGTGATCCGGGGCATACGAGGTACGATTAGCCAACCCATCAACTTGCCCACAGAACTAGAAAAATTAGTTGCCATCTCTTCCAAAGACATAAAACCAGCTCAACAGCCCAAACTAAGAGATTTAGTCAAAAAGTACCAAGACATCTTCGATACCGGACAAGGAAAAGGGGGTCGAACTAATGTGGTCCAGCACAAAATTGATACTGGAGGTGCTCGGCCGATCCGGCAATCAGCAAGAAGACTTCCTCTTGCCAAGAAGGAAGAGGCTGACCAAATAGTCAGCGATATGGGAAAAGAAGGAGTTATCGAACCATCTGACAGTCCCTGGTCCTCTCCAGTCGTACTGGTGAAGAAAAAGGATGGATCAACACGCTTTTGTGTAGACTATCGCCAACTTAATAATGTCACGAAGAAGGACAGTTACCCTCTCCCGAGAATAGATGACACCCTAGACACGTTGGCTGGTTCCACGATTTTCTCGACCCTTGATCTGAAGAGTGGATATTGGCAAGTAGAACTGGCTCAGGAAGATCGAGAAAAGACTGCTTTTACCATCGGCTCAGGATTGTGGCAGTTCACCGTTATGCCATTCGGGCTCTGTAATGCTCCCGCCACATTCGAAAGATTGATGGAAACAGTATTGAAGGGACTCTCATGGAACACGTGTCTAGTGTATCTCGACGACATAATTGTGGTCGGCAGATCGTTCGAGGACCACGTGAAAAACTTGGAGGAAGTATTCCTGCGACTGAGGAGTTCCGGATTGAAGCTGAGCCCTAAGAAATGCCATCTGTTCTAAAAAGAAGTACGATACCTCGGCCACGTTGTCTCTGGGGAAGGAGTAGCAGTGGATGACCAGAAGATCAAAGCTGTTAAGGATTGGCCCATCCCAAAAGACATTCACCAACTTCGAAGTTTCCTTGGTTTATGCACATACTATCGCCGATATGTGCTGGGATTCGCCAACATCGCTAAACCACTGACCAGGCTCACGGAGGGCCAAACAAAGTTCCAGTGGTCCGAAGAATGTCAAGACTCATTCAGGAAGCTGAAAGGAGCTTTGATCAACGCACCTATACTGAGCTATCCCCTACCCAAAGGGAAATTCATTTTGGGTACGGACGCCAGCAACGTGGGACTTGGAGCTGTCCTATCTCAGATCCAGGAGGGACAGGAGAAGGTCATTGGTTATTTCAGCAAGACGCTTAGCAAACCAGAGCGCAATTACTGTGTCACCAGGCGAGAGCTGTTAGCTGTTGTAAAGGGAGTGGAGCACTTCTACAAGTACGTGTATGGAAGAAGATTCCTGTTGAGAACTGACCATGCAGCTCTCAAATGGCTCTTACAGTTCAAAAATCCTGAGGGTCAAGTAGCACGTTGGATCGAGAGACTCCAAGAATTCGATTTCGAGATCGAACATCGAGCCGGAACTAGCCATAAGAATGCAGATGCCTTGTCGCGAAGACCATGTACAGATGATTGCTCACATTGCCGACGAGCAGAAGAGAAAGAAGCAACACTTTGTAGAACCGCGGCAATGGATGACAACTGGAATGACAGCAAGATCCAGAAAGACCAAGAGAGAGACCCCGACCTTGGCTTAGTCGTCAGCTGGAAGAAGGGCAATCGAGACCATCATGGCGGAAGTCGCAGGTTACTCGCCGGCTGTTAAGTCCTATTGGGCACAATGGAACTCTCTTATTCTGGACAATGGGATCCTGAAACGGTGTTGGAGGCCGATATTGGTGGGGAAGACAGACGCCAAATAATTGTTCCCAGGAACAGAAGAGAGGAAGTGCTGCGGGAAATCCATGATGGAGTCGCCGGAGGACATCTGGGAGTGACGAAGACCCTGCAGAAAGTGAGGCAACGGTTTTACTGGGCCAATTGTCAAGCTGACGTCCAGGACTGGTGCAGAAAGTGCGCTGTATGCGCTGCTAGCAATGGACCTCGAATACGACCCAAGGCCCCGATGCGTCAGTACAACGTAGGCAGCCCGTTCGAGAGAATCGCCATTGACATCGCCGGCCCGTTTCCCGTATCCGACCACGGGAATAAATACATCCTTGTGGCAATGGACTACTTCAGTAAGTGGGCGGAAGCCTATGCCCTGCCCAACCAGGAAGCCATCACCGTCGCCGACGTCTTGGTGAAAGAATGGATATGTCGATTCGGTATTCCAATGGAGCTGCACTCGGATCAAGGCAGAAATTTCGAATCCAACCTTTTCCAAGAAATATGTCTACTGCTGAACATCCGCAAGACAAGAACCACGGCCCTACATCCGCAGTCCGATGGAATGGTGGAACGGATGAACAGGACGATCAACCGCCACTTGTCCAAGGTTGTCTCTGACCATCAAAGAGACTGGGACCAGTATCTTCATTTGTTCCTGATGGCCTATCGATCCGCAGTACACGAGTCAACCGGTCAAACTCCTGCTAGTATTATAATGGGCCGAGAACTGCGACTGCCTTGTGACCTGAAGTTTGGGATACCGCCAGGACAAGACACTGCGGGAGAGGACTACGTCAGCAAACTTCGGCAGAGAATGGACGACATCCACGAACGAGTCCGGTTGAACATCCAGAGTGCCAGCGATAAAATGAAGAAGACCTATGACATCAAGGCCGACGCTGGAGGATTTAAGGTTGATGATCTGATTTGGCTGTACAACCCCAAACGTCGTCGTGGACTATCACCAAAGTTGCGGAACTCGTGGGAAGGCCCGTATAAAATCGTGAAAAGGATAAACGACCTTGTGTACCGAATCCATAAGCCACCCCGAGGGAAACCAAGGGTCGTCCATTTCAACAGGTTGGCCCCTTACGCTGGAAACCATGACCAAGTTCGCACCCTCAAGCCACCGGAGGATGATATGACGTTCGAGAAGTTTATGTCCTTGTATTCAAACGGGCAGAAAGTTCTACATGGGGTTACTAGAGAGGAGTCACGAGACCTTTCGAGGTGCCTGCTGACTATGCACTAGCGCACTGTGTGGCAAAAGGCATTCCCAAGATAAACCGTCCTAGGAAATCGCCGTAGTGTTCTCAAGAAATTTGGTCAACTCAAACACTGCGGGGCAGAATCCAGAAGTTGGTGGGGTGCTACAGTTGAAGAAAGGCCAGAGAAACATCTACTACCTAGTTACCAAGAGGCATTCCCAAGATAAACCGTCCTATGAAGATGTCTGGAAGAGTCTCACCAAACTAAGAGATACTATGGTGGACCAGAATCTGGTGGATCTAGCAATTCCAAAATTGTCCTGTGGTATTGATGGGTTGGACTGGAGAGTCATAAGAAGTATGCTGGAGGCGATATTCAGATCCAGCGGCGTCAAGATTTTGGTTTGCTGTAACCCTCTTCCACGACCGATCATGAAGACCGTGGAGTGTTACTTCCATCGAACTTCACGGTGCAGATATGGGGAGTCATGCAGATATCGTCACACTCCAAGGATGAAATTTCGGGACGAAATGTCTTTAAGAAGGGGGCAATGTAACGAACCTAGGCCGGACCTGTCGCCTCACGTGTTGCCATCGACAGCGATGAGATCATCCCCGGAGATATTCGAGAACCATCCAGTCGCTCTGCCGCGAAAAACAACGGTCAATATTGGAAACAATTGGAATATGCTAGTCGCCAACCGTCCGAATTCGAAACATCGAGAATGCTGTATCGGAGATAAATAGACAGCCCGCAAGAGGGAGGACACAGTCTGAACGAGCCCATACGATCGAGCTATTCAGTGGCGTAGTAATATAAATTAAGTTGTAGATAAAGTGTGAAATAAATTAGTATAAATCAAGTTAAGTTTATTTACGTTACAAATGGTTTTTTGAATAGCATTTGCATTGAGAACTGTTGTTAAAAATTCTCCTTTTTCATTTGTTTTAATAATTGCATTTGGAATTCGTACTTTTTCTTTCGTTTGAGCAATCAGTATTGCTTCAGAATTTTTTAAATTTGAATTTAGTTTTAATACTTTTTCTGTTCTAGGTTCAATTTCAATTATGTTATGAATTTTTCTTGCAGTAATTGTTACTTTCGGATTTTCTGATTGAAAATTCACAATTCGTTCATTCATGAATTGGTTTGAGTTATTTTTTGGAATTTGGGGTTTTTGTGGTAAGTTCGGTGAAAACTGATTTTGTGACAATTTTGTTTCAGTTGGTTTTAAATCATACTTTTCTTTGTATAGGGGAAGAGTTTTATAGTTCAAAATTAATTGTCTACTCGGGATGTCAACAATTCCTTCATAATGTTCTAGAAAATCACATCCTAAAATTCCATCGAATTCTATATCTAGATCATAAACATATACTTTATGGGGATCATGAGTTTGAAATGGAATGTATACCGATTCTGTGACTAAAATTTCTTCATTGGAAATACCGGATATAGGCAATCTTTCTGGATATCTCTGTACGTATTTTTCACATGTTTTCTTTTTAAAAACTGAAATTCCAGCTCCAGTATCTATGAGGATTTTAAATTTTCGAGTTGCGTCAACTATATAATACAAATTATGGGATTTCATTGTATTTAAGCAAAATTTTGGTCTGTCGTTTCTACTGATAAGTTTTTCATTCGGTTCGTCAATGTGTCTGTAACATGGTGTATAGTTTCTGGTTTGTTGATAGGCGGTCTGATTGATAAATGAGCTTCTTGAAAATTTTGATTATTTTCATCTTTTACAAGGAAGTCATTATGTGGGCTATAGTGAACATCGTATTCATTGTAATAGTTCTCTGGTTCATTGTTATATTCGGAACAATAAGTGTTTATTCCGTTGTCTGGACGAAAATTGTTTGCATTATCATATTGTTATACTCTCGGTTTCTAGAGGAATTTGTTGATCAGCAGTATAACATATGAGTTATTATATGGGTCATTATAATCGTAATATTCATTTCCAGAGTTCAAGCAGTGTGTTCTCTGAAAGTTTGGTCTTTGATAATTCGGATTTGATTGTATGACTGAACTTCTTTGTTGGGAAAAGTTCGGATTTGTCACTAATTGATTTGAATTTATTTGAGAGCGATTTTGATTTGGGAAATTTGGTCTCGATTGATTTTGAAAATTTGGTCTTTGTTGGTTTTGAAAATTCGGACGAGGTTGATAAGTATTGGGTCGATTTTGGAAATTCGGACGATTACTAATTTCATTTTGGAATTTGGACGTTGTTGAGAATATATTTGATTATGAGATTGTTGTGGATAAAATTTCGGTTTGAAATTTTGATTGGAATGCGGTCTTTGATTTTGAGGGATTCTTGATTTTTGGGATTCAAAATATGAGAGTTGGGTTTCACGTTTGATTCTGTGAGCTGCGTCACTCATATCTTGAGGGTCACTGGCTCTAATGATTTGTCCAATTCGGGGTTCAAGTCCTGTCAATAGTGTATTCAATGACATGTTATTGATGAGGGCAATTTGTGCTTTTTTCTGATCAAGTGTAAGATTTGATTTATCTATACATGAAATCATTTTTGCATTGTGTGTTTGAATACGAGAATGGAAAGCAATTCCTGTTTCTCCTGATGCTTGTTTCATTCTTTGTAAGTCTTGAATAAGTGAATTCAGATCTCGTGAATCACCAAAATGAGTGTTTAATAAAACTTTAATATCTCTGTAACTTGTTGGGTTTTGAGAATTGACTAGTATTGCTGCTTGTTTTTTGAGTTTGTTTTTGAAATGAATAGTCAAAAGGTATTTTTGATCATTTGTAGCAATTTGGTAAGCTTGATCGCAAGCATTTAAAAATGTAGTTAATAAAATACTGTCACCGTCATATTCAGGAATAAGCGAAAACAATTCGGATAGTTTATACGGTTCAATTTCTGGTTGATGTTCGTCTCCGTGTTCTGACATTTTGTTTCAAGATTACTTAGGAGTTGTGGTAAATGGGAAAAAATGGATAACTTTGAAAAATAATTATGGACGATAATTCAAAGTCACTTACATGAATTTGTTTGATGGAATGAACCTTTTGGAATGGTTCCCGATGACTAGCTGAGACGTCTGGTAGAGTCTTTCTTCTTTTTTCTTGTTTCTTTCTGGAAGATTTCTTTCTTCTTTGATTGCGTGGACTGTTTTCTTTCTTCTTTCTTGAAGATTTCTTTCTTCTTTGGTTGCGTGGACTTCTTTTCTTTCAAGGTTTGGAAACCACCACCCTAGTGAGGACGTCGCCGTGTTCGTTCCAATTTCTGCCGCCGGTGAGGTCTTTTCCGTGTTCCGTCGGGGATAACTGGAGGTGAGGACAGTTGCCGTGTTCTAGGATGTTGAAGAATCCTACCGACTGCGCCAATTGTTATATCGTGGCTTGTGCGTTTGTCTTTTTAAAAAAGTTTATTATTTTCAATATTACACTGATACAACAATAATACAATATTTTCAATATTAGCAAATGAACTGGAGTCTGTCTGACTCGGAATAGAAGTGTGAATAAGAATCGTTGGATAGAAAATCAGCTCTGAAGTCGAAGTCTCCTGGCTTTATAGATTTCTAGATGCTGACTCGAAGGTCTTCTGGCTGGTGCCGGCATTCTGGAGTAAACATCTTATCTCCTGCTTAGCTTGTGGGATTTGAAGGTTAATATGAGGAAGGTGACCCAACTGCGTAGGTGTACTGCGTAGTTGTGGACAGAGGGCTATTGTCTAGTTTGGATATAACATACATATCATTTAAAGCATCATAACAAGAACATGAAGTTGTGTGATTCAATATACTGATACTTGTAAATACTCTTCACTTGAATAGAAGGTATTTTGAATCAAGTGGTTTTTTATTTTGAATTTCGAGTTGAGTGACTTAATGTCTTCGGGAAGTTTATTGTAGAGGTTCAAGTTCAAAGAATTTTTCAGGGATTTTTCATTCTACAAAAGATATGCTGATTTAGTAGGGTATATATATATATATATATACATATATATATATATATATATATATATATATATACATATATATATATACATATATATATATATATATATATATATATATATATATATACAGTGCTTCCCAAAAGTCCCCTCCCCCCCTCTTATTTTTGGAACGATTATACATAAACAAGTGAAATTTGGAAACTGAATATTGAAGGTTGTAAACTTCCCTACTAGTGATGATAGATGACGAAATCATCAAAGATGACATCACAAGGCCATTGTGACCAATAATTTTAAATGGAACCCTACGGCAAGCGACACCTCTTACTAATTTTGTTTGTGTGTATGGCAGTTTTAATGGCTCATTAGTAAACATTAAAATTTAAATTCCATTCAGTATGATATTAATTACAGATTTAAGAATCAGTATCTACTTAAAGAAATTGCTCGAAGTGACCTCCATTTACTTCCTGACAGTGAAATATCCTATTTTTAAACTCTTCTCGTACTTTTGCAAATGTGTCTGCGGAAACTGCCTCACATTCTGCAACAATACGTTGTTTTAAAACGTCAATATTGTCAGGTTCAGTGGTGTAAACCTTCGATTTAAGGTACCCCCACAGAAAAAAATCCAAAGGTGTGAGGTCCGGTGATTGAGCTGGCCATTCCGTTGAACCTCGTCGTCCAATCCATCTACCACGATACTCCTCATCCAAATACCGTCTTACTGCACCGTAATAGTGTGGAGGAGCACCATCCTGTTGGATTGTTATTTCCAAATTGCCCAATTCATCTGGATTATCTTCCAAAATTTCAAGGATTAACGGTTCTATTGCGTTTTGCAACAGCTCCAGATAAACCTCACCAGTTAAATTAGTATTTAGAAAAAGAGGCCCAACGATGTGGTTCCCCAGGATACCTGCCCAAACATTCACCTTCTGGGGAAATTGGGTATGTGTTTCACTAAACAGGTGAGGATTTGCGTCACTCCAATACCTCACATTCTGTGTATTTACATTTCCATTTAGATAGAAAGTACTTTCGTCACTAAAACAAATTGTTTTGACATAGTCTGGCTGTTGGTTAATTTTAGTTTCCATATTTTCACAAAACTCTAGTCTTCGGTCTGGGTCGTCGTCTGAGAGTTGATGAACCATTTTTAATTTGTATGGATGAAATTTGTTTTTTTTTTTCAACACCCTGTGTACTGTACTTTGACTGACTTCACAGGTAGATGCAACGTGAGTTGTTGAAGAAGTAGGATTAACTATTACTTCTGCCAGTATATCAATTTTTTTCTCATCAGAAATTTGTTGTCTGCCAGATTGTTTCGCATCATTAATACTACCCGTTGTTTCAAACTTACGAAGAAGCTCCCTTAAATAAGTCCTCAAAACGGGGCGATCGGGAAACCTCTCATTAAAAATGCGTTCTGCTGCATAAATATTTTGTCCAGTTTCACCAAGAATTAGGATCTCTGCTACTTTATCACCTAAAGCACGTACCATTTCGCTACTTGAAGCACTTAAACGTTCGGCTCACAACAGTTTAACAAATTATTAAAATGTACAAAAATACTAAAAGTACCAAAAGCTGCTAAAACAGTTGAACGTTCGATCAACAATACACAAATTATTAAATGTACAAAAACTTGGACAATTACAAAAACGTCGAATTAGGGAGACTAACAAAAACGTCAGCTTATTTGACAACTATCCAGAGGCGGAGCTTGAATTTTAGTATTAACTGATTTAATTCATCACAGCTTTGCGTTTTTTAAAAGCGAGTTGCCAAAACTGCCATAAAAACATAAACAAAATTAGGATCAATGGAAAGGCATGATCCTAAAGCACTTGAATAGAAGCTCATAATGTTCTCTCGAATTTACCCGTGCTAAAATAATAATTTCACAAGAATTACTTGAATTTCCCCATAGTTGAGTGTATTAGGGAAAAGTATACAAAATATAACGTTTCAATTCTCATTTCTGAATATCAGAACCCTAAGAAATCATATTTTCATATATACTTCCATTCCACAAATTATGTCGCTCTTTCGCCAATAGCCAGAATTTTGAAGCTAATGAGTTGAATTTAGAAATGAATAATTTCATTGTTCTTTGAGATTTAAAGCTTGAATAAGAAACTTGCCTGATTGGTCTTCAATGGACAGTTTATCAAGATATTACTTCACTTTCTAGGATGATTGTTACCTGAAAGTGGTGACATGAACTATGATATACAGGGTGTAAAATAACGTGTTGCACTCTCGTGATTGACGGGTGTCTGATGCCATTTTATAACGAATTTCAGTGTTAAAAATTTAAAAAAAATAATTATAAAACCTAAGTTAAAGATAACACTGGCAATTGTAAATGCAATAAACATTTATATTGTGGAAACTGATTGAGAAATTTCTCATTGAACCATTCAGAAACAATTCTAGCAGAATGAGCGGGACATCCATCATGTACAAACCATAATTTATTTCGTTCTTGTAGACTCATATTGTCCAAAAAATCCGCCAGTTCGTTTTCCAAAAACTGTAAATAGGTATCACTATTTAGGTGTTGGCGAAAAAAAACGGCCCTATTAATTTGTCGATAATACCGCACCACACTTTGTGTTTTTTTTGTAATACTGCTTTTTATTGGCAATGACAACATTTGGATTTTCGTCCGACCTCCACCTACAATTTTGTGAACGTGGATTCATCCCCAAAAAGAATGTGTCTATGGAAATCACGTTGATCTTCTATTTGTCCTTGAATCCTCATGCAGCAGTAATACCGCAAGGCATATTCTCGTTCTTGAAACGTGCAAATAAACTTTGGCTATAGGCATGATATTTATTTTTCTTAGGAATCTTTATATAATTTTTATTTTTAACGCTCATTTGTTTTTTTCCGTGGGTATCGCGATTATTTTAGAAAGATTTCATGTTTGTCGATTAATTTGAACAGTTTTTTAATAAACATTTAAAATACTAGATACGTTTTTAATCCTTGATAATACCCAATTTCAACAACAAACAAATGAATGCAACGCGCAAATGAATAAATTTTATTTTTTTATGCGAAAACCGTACATCAAACCAAAAAAAACCAAGAGATTTGCTCACTCAGAAAGGAATGAGAATTTCAAAAATAATTTTTACTTATAGAAAAAGCAGTAGCGTATCACTTTTTTCTTTAAAATGATTCAGTGCAAATCCCACTCGAACGCCCGGCAAGAATAAAAAATGCCTTTTGATGCATAGAAGATGCCTACTACCTTTCACAAAAATATCTAGCAACTTTAGCACCATGTAGTTTAAAAGTTGAGACATTTAGGACATATGTTCATTTTAAGTTTTTTCTCAAAATGGACCCAAGAATAACCTTAAATATTAGCAAGTAGGAGATTTAAGCCAGTTCTGGGTCTCCCCCCACCACTATGACGTCACGTGTGACCTTGAATGATTGTAGGTGTGCAATGTGTGTGTGTTTGACCTTGAGATTTGTCATTGAGTTTTGAAATTGGGTTTCGACGACTTTGAGATTCGACCTTCAGTTTTGACCTTGAGATTCATAACATTAAGTTTTGACATTGAGATTTGACCTTGAGTTTTGATGTTGGGATTGTTTCGGCAACCTTGAGATTTGATCGTGATTTTTTTTGTTTGACCTTTACTAAAGTTGTGGCGTAGGCATACATATTCTGTGAGGTCATGACCTTCATGAATCCTTGCACTCTCCACGCGAGGAAGGTGCTCATCCTGTGAGAGATGAGTGCGCTGGATGTCAGGAGAATCCCCTCACAATCCATACAGATTGCGCATCGCATCGGACTTGTTGTAGGGTGGGGATATTTCATTGAAATATTCCAGGAGAAGAGTAGTTCGAATCAGTGTCTCCTCCAGTGAGCTATTGAAAACAAGTTGGTGAAATGTATTCGTGTGATTAAAGGTTTCACTCGTAGTGATAATCTACGTCGGTATCAACGGGAAACTTGCCAGGGAGGTCCTTCAGTGAAACGAGTTAAATTGAACAATGGTGATGACTCACCACCTGTACCACTCTATACATGTAATTGTTGTAATGTGATGATCCCATATGGTCAAGTCAACTCTCAAAATAGAACACTCGCACATAAGACGAAATCATGTGTTCACTTGGGTGGTGGTGTACATCTCATTAAAAATGCATTCAAATGTCGCGTTTCTAGCTACAGAGTATCTAGTGAGAATATGTATACTGAGTATACACCTTTTTTCAATGATATCAGGCATAAAGTACTCGAGCTATTGGAAAAAAACATCAAACTGCACAACTCCATCAAGGTCAACATGGAAGTGTTTGGAAGTTATATCATTCAAACCCAGGAATTGACAGACATCAAATCGTTCAATTCTCCCAATCGTATAGCAGATCGATCAACTGATTTGAATGGATTATTCGATGCTTTTCGTGAAATTGTTGCCCAAAGTACGGAGTTTGAGGAGCGTGATTCAGTTTTGTAGTAATAATTGTTGCAATTGATGAAAGTTATTTTTTCAGAATGGAGTTGCGAAAAAAATATGTTCCTTGAGGTGAACATAAACAAATACAGTCCACTAGGCGGATCATCCTACATGAAACTTCCCGAATTCATTGAGAGAAGAAAAGGTGTTGTCAACGTGAGAAATGAAGACCAATGCTGCTTTGCATGGGCTGTGACATCTGCATTATTTCCCACAAACAATAAATGTCGGAGGTGTCATCATATCCACATTATGAGACTGTCTTGAATGTAACAGGTATGGATTTTCCAGTAAAATTACGGGATATAAAAATGTTTGAGTATTTGAATGATATTTCAGTCAATGTTTATGGTTTGGAATCTAAGATTGAAAATAAGAGAGTCAAATATGAGGTGATTGGGCCATTGCGATACTCTCAGAGAAAACTCAGAAGACATGTCAATTTATTGCTTATCACAGATGAGGTAGGAAATAGTCATTATTATTGGATTAAAGTCGTGCATCTGACGAAACAGTAATCGCTCATTCGAAAACATCCATCACAGAAATATTTTTTGTGTTCATGAGCTGAAATTTGACTTGACACCAATCTTGAAAGAGATTAAAATCATGTATGTACAACAGTATCGCAAACTGATTTCAGAATCAATAAATATGGGAAAATGGTTGCCGGTAATACATTAATGTTTGAAAATTTCGAAAGACAAATGAATGTACCTTTTGTAGTATATGCAGATTTTGAATCGATTCTGAAGCCTATACAAACCACCGAACCGAATCCCGAACTCGCGTACACGAATAGAACCTTCCAACACGAAGCTTACTCATTTGCTTATCTGATAAAATGTTACTTTGATGATAAATGAACAAAATTTGTTTTATATAAAGGTGCTGATGCGGCAAAAAATTTCACAATGCGAATAGAAGAAGATTTAAGAAATATATATATAGTAATCATTTGAGGTATGTGAAACCGATGACTTGAAAACCCCAGAAGAGGAAAGGGAATTTCATAATGCCAACACTTGTAGTATATGTGAAAAACATTTCACAGAAGGGGATGTTAGAGTGAGAGACCACTGCCACCTCACGGGGAGAAAAAGATATCCAGCCTCGCACTCTGCCTATAATTTGAATTTCAAAATACCAAATTTCATCCCCATTATATGCCATAATATGAGTGGTTATGATTGCCATATGTTCATTAAAGAATTGTATGAGGAAAAGGATAAGGTTGATGTTATTCCCCAAACTAAGAAAAATACATTACAAAACATCTCTACACACATAGCTATCAAAGTAAAGAGGGGAAAATGAAGATTTTTTTTTGAAAATGAGAGTTATAGATAGCTTCAAGTTCATGTCAAGTTCATTGGAAAAGTTGGGTGCAAATTTAAGGGATAAGAAATGTGTGGAGATGTTGAAATGTTTTCCCGATAAAGAAAAATTCAATTTAATGAGGCAGTAAAGGTGTTTTTCCATATAGTTTTGTGGACATCAATAAATTGTATCATCCTAATTTACCGACAAAAAATCAGTTTTATGACAATTTAAATGAGGAACATGTATCAGAGAAAGATTATATGAGAGCCGAACGTGTTTGGAAACTATTTGAGAGTAAGAGTCTTGGATAATATTCAGATTTATATTTAAAATCTGATGTTCTACTGCTGTGTGAGATATTCGAGAATTTTAGAAGGATTTGTTTAGATACATATAAGTTGGATTCAGCTCAATATTATACTGCACCTGGATTATCTTGGGATGCAATGTTGAAATATACAAATGTTGAACTTGAACTGCTGACTGACATTGATATGATAATTTTTTTCAAAAAAGGCATTCGTGGAGGTATTAGTCAATGTAGCGATGGGAAATAATGAGTCTTCCTGATTTCGATCCCAATGAGCAATCATCATTCATTTCTTATTTGGATGCTACAAATGTATATGGACATAGTATGTCACAACCATTACCTACATCTGATTTCATTTGGCTAACTCGAGAAGAAATCACAAATTTAGACATTATGGCTGTGGCAGACAATGATCCTTATTGATATGTCCTTGAAGTTGACATATATTATCCTCAAGAATTACACGATAAATATCCAGACCCCACTTTTCTGGTAGAAAGTATAGTGCCACCAAATTCCAAAAGCAAGATTCCAAAATTGATTCCAAATTTGAATGATAAGCGAAAGAATGTGGTTTATTATAAGAACTTGAAACAGGCCGTCAATAATGGTTTGATTGTTATGCATACTCATAGAATCCTAAGATTCAAGCAGTCATGTTGGATGAAGCCTTACATCGATCTCAATACTCAAATGCGTAATAGATCTAATAATAAGTCTGATAAAGATTTCTATAAGATTATGAACAATGCAGTTTATGACAAAACGATGTGAGGCATTGGCAGGATGCCCATAGAAGTATGGGAGCATTCTCAAGAATATGGCATGAATTCCGGAAGTAGATTGGATTATTTGATCAAATTAGCTGGAAAGTTTATATTTGAATTGTCAAAATGATTAATAGATATCTGTATATATTATTGACATTGATTCAACGCTCATACAAAGCGAATAGTTAACAAATAAAATTATTGATGCATACTATTGTGTTTTATTGGATTAATTCAACCCACGGTAGGTCCGGTCCGGTCCAATCATTTGGATGCCGATGACGGGCTTGGTGATGACGTTTTCGATGAACTAGGAGAGGAGTTGTCCAGAGTGAGGTAGATAAATACCATGTCAGTCGCCAATCGAGACGATCTATTGTATTGTATAAATTATAGCATAACTGAGGTGATGACGAGGAATTGAGTGCAGAATTTTTCTGTGTTTCTCTACATAGCAGCAGAATCAATTTCAACCAACGGTGTTGGACATTTGACATGCATATAAAGAGAAAAAAGAACCATTATTTCAAGTGAAATGGGCACAAATATGTTGCTATTGCAATAGCTACTAGTATCAGTTTCATTTGAAATAATGGATCGGAAGTTATTGTTGTATATATATATATATATATATATATATATATATATATATATATATATATAAATGTGACATATATTGTAATTTTTTTAAATTATAAATTGATTTTGATATTGACTTTTTTGGAATGAATTGCCTCCCCTAATAACAGTACTATAATTTTTCTACTTCCAAATAATAAACATTTCTGCATATGGTGAAATTGGTCTTAATACAATAAAACAAAGTTTTCTGAATCATTCAAATTATTTTGACACATCTGAGCTCGAATTAATTTTCTCTTCTGAAAAGCAAATAGATCTATGTTGAAATAAAAATAAAATCTAGTGAAATCTCATTTAGCCTACACATAAAATATTCTTAACTAAATAGTGAGACTTAAGACTTTTTGAAACTTGAATGATCGATCACATTCCTACTCCTCGCTTTACCCCCACTCCTGACATACCCCCTCCACTCCTCTGAATTATATAAATTAAATTACACGCTGATCATTTCCTCACTTCTGATCATCATTTCAGATGTAACGAGAGCTATTGCTGACTCAAGTGCCTACGTGTTGGACCAAGTGTGCTGGGGATGCCTACTGGTCCTATCCAAGGAGTTGAGGTAACCTCAGGGAATGGATTCACCGGAACGATCTACTTCGGCAACAAGCTGCTGGGGCTTATGACTCTGACTCCGAGTCGGATTCTGCGTCTTCAAGTGGAAGATCATTTTATGAAAATGATGACTGGTGGTTTAGTGATCCGGAAGAGTCAGACAATGATCATGTCTGCCATGATTATTGCGATTGTGTCAGTGACGCAGAAAGGGACATCATGGATCAGGATCCTTGGTGGGACTTAATGTACATACGTAGACCGGGACGTAGACGGCTGGCAGTGCAACAGCCGGTGGACGAAGTGATTGATGTGAGTGACAACGAGGATGATGGTGTCATCGTGATAGACGATGATGATGATGATGTCATCATGATAGACGATTAGGGTTGGACTTTATATTGGGGTGTACATTCTGAAGGGTTGGTACACACAACGATGGTGCGAGGTTGGGGCGCCATCCACAGGGGGGTGATGGCTCCATCCAAGTAGATGAAGTGAGCTCTTCTTCTGGCCAATATAATGAGTCAGATTCAGACTCATCCACTTTGTCAATGGAAGGAGCTGAGGAGGATTGGGATTCTGACGATTCGGATTTCAAAACTTTGGAAATCAAAACATATACAGTGCTTCTCAAAAGTCCTCTCCCCCCCCTCTTATTTTTGGAACGATTATACATAAACAAGTGAAATTATGAAACTGAATATTAAAGGTTGTAAACTTCCCTACTAGTGATGATAGATGACGAAATCGTCAAAGATGACGTCACGAGGCCATTGTGACCAATAATTTTAAATGGAACCCTACGGCAACCGACACCTCTTTCAAAGGGTATCGAAAAAACCTATTCAATGATACCAATTTTGTTTGTGTTTATGGCAGTTTTAATGGCTCATTAGTAAACATTAAAATTTAAATTCCATTCAGTATGACATTAATTACTGATTTAAGAATCAGTATCTACTTAAAGAAATTGTTCGGAGTGACCTCCATTTACTTCCTGGCAGTGGAATATCCTGTTTTTAAACTTTTCTCGTACTTTTGCAAATGTGTCTGCGGAAACAGCCTCACATTCTGCAACAATACGTTGTTTTAAAACGTCAATATTGTCAGGTTCAGTGGCGTAAACCTTCGATTTAAGGTACCCCCACATAAAAAAATCCAAAGGTGTGAGGTGCGGTGATCGAGCTGGCCATTCCGTTGAACCTCGTCGTCCAATCCATCTGCCACGATACTCCTCATCCAAATACCGTCTTACTGCACCGTGTGGAGGAGCACCATCCTGTTGGAATTTTATTTCCAAATTGCCGAATTCATCTGGATTATCTTCCAAAATTTCAAGGATTAACGGTTCTATTGCGTTTTGCAACAGCTCCAGATAAACCTCACCAGCTAAATTCGTATTTAAAAAAAGAGGCCCAACGATGTGGTTTCCCAGGATACCTGCCCAAACATTCACCTTCTGGGGAAATTGGGTATGTGTTTCACGAAACAGGTGAGGATTTGCGTCACTCCAATACCTCACATTCTGTGTATTTACATTTCCATTCAGATAGAAAGTACTTTCGTCACTAAAACAAATTGTTTTGACATAGTCTGGCTGTTGGTTAATTTTAGTTTCCATATTTTCACAAAATTCTAGTCTTCGGTCTGGGTCGTCTTCTGAGAGTTGATAAACCATTTTTAATTTGTATGGATGAAATTTGTTTTTTTTCAACACCCTGTGTACTGTACTTCGACTGACTTCACAGGTAGATGCAACGTGAGTTATTGAAGAAGTAGGATTAACTATTACTTCTGCCAGTATATAAATTTTTTTCTCATCCGAAATTTGTGGTCTGCCAGATCGTTTCGCATCATCAATACTATCCATTGTTTCAAACTTACGAAGAAGCTCCCTTAAATAAGGCCTCGAAACGGGGCAATCGAGAAACCTCTCATTAAAAATGCGTTCTGCTGCATGAATATTTTGTCCAGTTTCACCAAGAATTAGGATCGCTGCTACTTTATCACCTAAAGCACGTACCATTTCGCTTCTTGAAGTACTTAAACGTTCGGCTCACAACAGTTTAACAAATTATTAAAATGTACAAAAATATTAAAAGTACCAAAAGCTGCTAAAACAGTTAAACGTTCGATCAACAATACACAAATTATCAAATGTACAAAAACTTGGGCAATTACAAAAATGTCGAATTAGGGAGACTAACAAAAACGTCAGCTTATTTGACAACTATACAGAGGTGGAGCTTGAATTTGGAATTTTAGTATTAACTGATTCAATTCATCACAGCTTTGCGTTTTTTAAAAGCAAGTTGCCAAAACTGCCATAAACACAAACAAAATTAGTATCATTGAATAGGTTTTTTCGATACCTTTTAAAAGAGGTGTCACTTGCCGTAGGGTTCCATTTAAAATTATTGGTCACAATGGCCTTGTGACGTCATCTTTGACGATTTCGTCATCTATCATCACTAGTAGGGAAGTTTACAACCTTTAATATTCAGTTTCCAAATTTCACTTGTTTATGTATAATCATTTAAAAAATAAGAGGGGGGGAGGGGACTTTTGAGAAGCACTGTATATGGGATCGCAATGATATATCATAAATTTAATATTTTTGTACAAATATTCGATTTTACTTGCGAAAATAAAGCATGATGCTATATAGCTTATACTATACATTTATTTATCAATCACAAAATCTTTGATGGAATATTTTCAGTCTATGAACAGCATTCAATATAGGATGAATAATGTTTGCAGCTTCATTTATTCTTCTTTGAAATCTCATTCGATCTGCTGCCACATATTGCCAATACATTTTTCTGGCAAGTTACCAAATAGTAGGTTTCATTATTATTTTCATTTATCATTACTCGTTTCATAGTGGTCTACAGCTGTGGTGTGACTGATTCAACCAACACAATTCAAATGAAATGAAATGAAATGAATGAAATATATATATATATATTTATATATATATGGTGCTTCTCAAAAGTCCCCTCCCCCTCTTATTTTTGGAACGATTATACATAAACAAGTGAAATTTGGAAACTGAATATTAAAGGTTGTAAACATCCCTACTAGTGATGATAGATGACGAAATCGTCAAAGATGACGTCACAAGGCCATTGTGACCAATAATTTTAAATGGAACCCTACGGCAAGCGACACTTCTTTTAAAAGGTATCGAAAAAACCTATTCAATGATACTAATTTTGTTTTTGTTTCTGGCAGTTTTGGCAACTCGCTTTTAAAAAACGCAAAGCTGTGATGAATTAAATCAGTTAATACTAAAATTCAAAATTCAAGCTCCGCCTCTGGATAGTTGTCAAATAAGCTGACGTTTTTGTTAGTCTCCCTAATTCGACGTTTTTGTAATTGTCCAAGTTTTTGTACATTTAATAATTTGTGTATTGTTGATCGAACGTTTAACTGTTTTAGCAGCTTTTGGTACTTTTAATATTTTTGTACATTTTAATAATTTGTTAAACTGTTGTGAGCCGAACGTTTAAGTGCTTCAAGAAGCAAAATGGTACGTGCTTTAGGTGTTAAAGTAGCAGCGATCCTAATTCTTGGTGAAACTGGACAAAATATTCATGCAGCAGAACGCATTTTTAATGAGAGGTTTCCCGATCGCCCCGTTTCGAGGACTTATTTAAGGGAGCTTCTTCGTAAGTTTGAAACAACGGGTAGTATTAATGATTCGAAACGATCTGGCAAACCACAAATTTCTGATGAGAAAAAAATTGATATACTGGCACAAGTAATAGTTAATCCTACTTCTTCAACAACTCACGTTGCATCTACCTGTGAAGTCAGTCGAAGTACAGTACACAGGGTGTTGAAAAAAAAACAAATTTCATCCATACAAATTAAAAATGGTTCATCAACTCTCAGACGACGACCCAGACCAAAGACTAGAATTTTGTGAAAATATGGAAACTAAAATTAACCAACAGCCAGACTATGTCAAAACAATTTGTTTTAGTGACGAAAGTACTTTCTATCTAAATGGAAATGTAAATACACAGAATGTGAGGTATTGGAGTGACGCAAATCCTCACCCGTTTCGTGAAACACATACCCAATTTCCCCAGAAGGTGAATGTTTGGGCAGGTATCCTGGGAAACCACATCGTTGGGCCTCTTTTTTTAAATACTAATTCAACTGGTGAGGTTTATCTGGAGCTGTTGCAAAACGCAATAGAACCGTTAATCCTTGGAATTTTTGAAGATAATCCAGATGAATTCGGCAATTTGGAAATAAAATTCCAACAGGATGGTGCTCCTCCACACAGTGCAGTAAGACGGTATTTGGATGAGGAGTATCGTGGTAGATGGATTGGACGACGAGGTTCAACGGAATGGCCAGCTCGATCACCGGACCTCACACCTTTGGATTTTTTTATGTGGGGGTACCTTAAATCGAAGGTTTACGCCACTGAACCTGACAATATTGACGTTTTAAAACAACGCATTGTTGCAGAATGTGAGGCTGTTTCCGCAGACACATTTGCAAAAGTACGAGAAGAGTTTAAAAATAGGATATTTCACTGTCAGGAAGTAAATGGAGGTCACTTCGAGCAATTTCTTTGAGTAGATACTGAGTCTTAAATCTGTAATTAATATCATACTGAATGGAATTTAAATTTTAATGTTTACTAATGAGCCATTAAAACTGCCATACACACAAACAAAATTAGTATAATTGAATAGGTTTTTTCGATACCTTTTAAAAGAGGTGTCGCTTGCTGTAGGGTTCCATTTAAAATTATTGGTCACAATGTCCTTGTGACGTCATCTTTGACGATTTCGTCATCTGTCATCACTAGTAGGGAAGTTTACAACCTAATATTCCGTTTCCAAATTTTACCTGTTTATGTATAATCGTTCAAAAAAAAAAGGGGGGGAGGGGACTTTTGAGAAGCACTGTATATATATAATTCGTTGTAGATTATCTGACACAATGAAGAAAAAAACATTTTATTCCTATTCATGCTACGGATATAAAAAAAATCTATGGATTCATCCGAGTCAATCTCTCCATCCAATTGCAGATATATTGTTTCGTCCTAGTCATAGTTTGAATCTTCTGCAGGTATATTGACTTGAAGATCTTCTTTTTCAATGGGCACCCATCGCCCCAAATTATCGCCCCATATGATGGTCGGTTGTCGTCGTCTCCTTTCTCGCATTTCTCTCATCAACTCTTCTATAGTCATCGAAGATGATCTGACATGATTGTCTTGGATAGTTGCACTAGCCGGAGAATTTTGTGTGAATTCCTGGGGTTGTGTTGGATCGATAGAAATATTATGCAGAAGGTTTGGTGTGACTTCCTGGGGTTGCGCTGGACCAGTAGTAGAGTCAGCTGCACATATAACTTCAGACATTTTGGATGTTGGTGAAGCAATGAATCAGATGGTATTCAATTTAAAGATATCTAATGAGTAGGAGAATACAGTTAGAAGTGGGGGAGTACCCTTTCCTAAACACGAGTGTAGATGGAAGGGAGAGTGTCGAAAATACGTGTATAAAAGGTAACACATGCCTACTACAACACATTAAAGTTTCAATCATTGATTCTTACATTCAGTTTGAAAATATTATTAAAGATATTGAAATTATTACCGCTGAAAGTTGCAATATTCTGTCAACTTTGTTGCGTGATGGCGCTGACCAGTATGTGACAAATGATGCAGTTCCAGAGCTGAACAAACGTGAACATTCTACCACTACATTGCCAGATGGTTTACAAGATTTTGATATGGATGAGTTTCTCATGATGGCAGACGTACCAACAACAAGGGGTGATTTTGGAATCTAATATTGGAATGTCTCAATTATTACCAGCCAGTGTTCTTCACCCATCATCCATATCACTGAAAATAAAAAAGAAGAAGAAGAGAGAGTGAATTGAGAGAACAACAGGAGGAGAAATACAGTCGACGTTGCCGCCATGGTGGCTCCAAAGTCTACTTCTTCCAAGGCTAAAGGAAGGTCAAAGAAAATCAATTCAAGGACATCATCATCTTGTACACCAGATTCCCTGTCACTGTCACTATTGAATTTTGTTGATCTTTCATCCTATAGCCCCCTGCAGAAATGTGTTGGAATGAAAAAGTTGGTGAAACGAGGCATTCTAGAAAAAAAGGCCGTCCTTGTTCAGTGTGACGAAAAGGATCAAAGTTTGCAAGAGGACGTGAAAACCATAAGTATACTTCAGGAGCGCATTGCAATCATGAAGAGAGACTTGGCAAAAGTTGAAAATCAATATGATTCTCTGTAGCCAAAGTTGATGTGGATTGGAGAAATAACGATGATTTGCGCAAGAATGCAGAGACGGAGTTGAATGAATTCCACAACACCAATTAATATGTCACCAAAAAAAATTACAATGTATTTCATAGTGATAGTGAATAGCTTTAATTGTTTTAATAAATGGATTTGAAAATGACTGAATGTGCTAATGTATTTGTGTGAGTTGTGTGTACATGCAGAACACTGCGAGCAATTAAAATAAAAAAATACTTTGAAGCGTAAACTAGTTTATTATTTCAAAACCATTACATCATATAGACATATTAAAAAATGGCATTCGTTGAGATCCATGAATTGTGTTCATTGGAAAAACCTAATCATTTGACAAAAACTTTTTGTCCTTTTCTCTTCAATATCTTTTCGACAAGGTACACGTCAGGATTTTGAGTTTTCTGCAATTCAGCTTCATAGAAGCAGCCTTGAATGGGATTCTTATCCATGTCTTCGATAATGTATATTGGTGGATATGTGCTGTTGACTTTGACGACTTTAAATAATTCCGTGGTGAAATTGGCTTCATAACCCTTTTCGAATAAATTTTTGTATTTGCTAATACGAACTATGTCATTCACTCGATATTTTGGCTTGCTTTATTTCAGCTTCTTTCCTCTTTCCTTTTTTCTTTTTAATGATTTTCAACTTTGTAGTGGTTTTAACATCAATGGGTTTCATACCTATTGTACGATGTTTTTTATAGTTATATCTATGTGTTATGATTGGACGGATTTCCAACCATTTATGATTTCCATTCATTGAAAACTCCTTATAGTTCCAAGTTTAGATTGTTCGAATTACTCTTTCAGCCATAGATGCTTTTGTAGTACTAAGAGTGGAATAATGATTAATATTTTTTCGCTCCATCAATGACGAAAAATTGCTATTGTAAAATTCCTTTCCTTGATAGCTTTGCACTTGTTTCGGAGAATATTAGGCATCTTCCAATACCATCTCCATGGCATCAGTTATTTCTTCACCGGTTTTTGTTTTGACCGGTTTTATCGACAAATATTTAGAGTAACAGTCAATGACCACCTAAATGTATCGATAATCTTCATTAATTTTGGCATAAGGTTGAAATTCTGCCAGATCTATTTTCCACAAATTTCCTTTGCCTTTGACGACAGTTGATCTTCTCTGGAAGTTACGACGAGCTGGCTTATGTAACTCGTCTACAATATGACGTTTGATATTATTAGCCATTCTTCTTCTCTGGTGATATTGCAGTGATGAAGTGATTGTTCAATATAGTTGTAGAGCTCGTCCAGAATTGAAACGACCACTTTGGCCTTCCCCTACTTAACAACCAATTCTTCTCCAAGATACCCGAACTATGGCTAGTAATAGAAAATCCATAGGCGTACCAAATTATTTGGTATAGGCGATACAAGAGAAGTAGAGAACTTACACTCCTATAACTTCTGAACGAAAAAAATATTTTTCGACAAATCTGCCAGAGGGATATAGATATATTTGTATAAGAAAATTTGAATAAATAACCACTACCTATTTATCAAACAAACCTAACCTTTCAAACGCTGCATGCCAAGACACTGGTGAAGATTCGCCGTAGCACTGCAAATCGTGTCAAATCGTGTTTTCCCCTCTCTACCTACCAAACGGTCGTTTCAATACTGGACGAGCTCTATCAATTTATAATACCCTCTTCACGTAGCTCCTCTATTATTGATATGATCTCATTTTCATGTCCTGTATGACCGGATGCTTTCGAAGCAATTAACAATCGCAAACGATCCACTCTTCAGGTTTATTCCAGTATACATAATTCTTCGGTTTTGATGTAATCACTTTATGTGACTTTAATCTTTTCATTCCTTCGCCGCTTTGATTCAGAAGTGTATGGGAATTATTTCTCGATTTCAATAGTGGCTTTATGACTTCTTGATATTTCTTTTATTTTTTATATCTTATCCCATTTTTCACTTCATGCTCTTCGTACAATGCTTTGGTAAAATTCAAAATTTCTATATATCGGTTTCGAATTTTTGCATCACCAACTCCAGGCGGTTTCTTGAGGAATATCAAGTTATATAAATCTAAAGTGCCAGGGTATTGACGTAATTGCATAGTACCATCCCAAAAGGAAATATTTCCATCATCAAAACGGACTTCTAGATTTCCCATTTTTAGTGTTTGTGTTGAAGGATCTACCCTCACACCATAATTCACATCATATGCACTATTGCCATTTCTAATATTTTGCAAATGTTTAGTCAAACCATTGCTGGAAGATTCCAAATCTCGTGAACTCGTCATTGATGAAGTGGGTGTTTCGAATAGAGTAGTTGCAGCTATTTTCTCGCCATCCACACCTTTGATGGTTTCATTATCAATACCTGAAAATGATGCATCACTGCTGAAAGAATGTTTTTTTCCAATGGGAGTGCTGGTTCGAATGAATCGAGAAGATGTAGACGGTTTCTCAATAGCAGCAGAAGAAAGAGCATCAAGTGGTTTTGTGATAGGATCAAAAAGTTTTTTGGTTTCTACACATTCAACGCGCAAGAGATTCATCATTTCGATGACGCGAGTTTATTGTAGTGACCTTGACGGAGTTCGATGAATGATTAAGTCTTTTCGAATTGAGATATCAAGGATATATGAAACTATCGAATCCTTTGCGAAATCGTCCATTACATACGTTTCGATCTTTCAATGACAAGGAATCCATACTGATCATCTCAACAATTCACGAACATCATTTGAAATTCTTTGAATGTGACATCGGGCGAGACGTGATCAAAGAAGATATGATGTAAGTTCATCTCGTCTTGCTTGAATATGACGATGAAGTTGGTATTGTCACGCAATAGCTGTTTGGGAACTCGTGAATAGGTCTGTGCAAGATAGAAGCAATCAACATCTTTATGGCGTCCCATACAAAAATATGATCGGATAATATCCTGCTTTTCACAAATCACATCAAAAATGAAAACTGAATTTGGTTTGGCATCAGAGGGTTGCACAATGTCTGCATTATTACTGAATGTGAAAAAGCCCAATCCTTTTATTGGCGCTAACACATTGCGCAAGTATTCATATTTCGGTTGATTCAACGACTTTGAATAGAGATAAACGTTTGCAAATCGCAATCCTTGTGGATGTGTCAGTAGAGATATCACGGCATTTGTCTTTCCGCAATTTGACGGACCGATGATTCGCGAGCGAACAGATGATGGAAGAAGTGGGCCATGTCTCAATGAGTTCGCCCCATTTAATCCAGTCCCGATTTTCTCATCCAAATTATCTACTGCAAACTCTTTTTGCTTGACAATGCGCATTGTTTGACGGTTCGATACTTATTAAAGGAAGATGCGTGAGATACGTTTCATTTAAATGTCTACCACCACACGGAGCAGCCGTAAAAGCAGATCGAAAAATTAAAGAAAGGTCGAGGATTTCTGAATTCGATAATTAATAAGCTACCGTTTGAATTGCATTAACCGATTGGCACGCAACCATCCAAGCATCAATAAATTGGATAGGGCCTGTAAAACTCACGACATCCAATATTCGGAGAATCTCGACGATATTGAAACTAGACATAAAGCAGACAAACAACTTGAATACAGTGCTTGGGATAGGGTCAAATCGAAGGATGCAAGCATTGGTGAGAGAGCAGCCGCTCTACTCGTCACCAACATAATGATGGCAAAAAGGCGTTTCGGTATGGGTTGTGATGTAGACAATGTCAAACGAAGGAGAAAAAATAAATCGAAGGAAAATGGGCGAAATAAAATCAGAAAAGTGGCATTCGGAGCAGGAATTGTACGAAAAGTTCGGGATGAATTACATAAAGCTGGAAGTAATCAATTCGTGACAAACAACAGAAAAATGGCCACAACAATGGCATTGAAAGCAGCACGTAAATATTTAAAAGCAGCAGGCGGAAAGAAAAAAATTCGCACACTTCCCATAATACCTATTCCGAAAGTTGCTGGAATTTTACCATTGATACCAATTTTTTCCGGAAGGTCTGTATTGGGTAGTTTGGCCGTTGCTGCTGCAGGTATAAGCTATAAATTCGGCAAGTGCGAGCAAAAATGATCTGAAAGAGGTAAAACATCATAACAGAAAAAAGGGTAGTGGCATATTCTTGAAACCATATCGCAAAGGCCTCGGCATCTATCTCAAACCGTATACATAAAAAACTAATTGATGCCCTACCTCTTCAACCTCTCACAGATAATTTGCCCACCTCAGGACCACGTAATCATGAAACAGCCACCATCAATTTGGATGGAATCAGCGGTCGAGGAACACATTGGGTGGCATACAGGAAAAAATATTTCAACAGATTTGGAGATTTACCCCACCAGTGGAGTTGGTCCATTACTTCCGAAAAGGTACACATGCAGTCGAAAAAATTATGTATAATTATGAACGTGAGCAGAAATACAATACATTTGTGTGTGGACACTTATGCTTAAAGTTTCTCTCTCTTCCAATCACCTGAAAAAACTAAAATGGATTTCACGCCAGAAATGGATCGAGAGGCTATTAAGAGAATGGGCCATTCCCTCATCGCATATTCAAGATTACGCAGCTTGAAAAAATGAGTAAAGGTCAACTTGCACATAAGCCCAAAGAGGTCAAGAGTTCTTGTGCAGCTAATGAAATTGCATCGGTTTGGGAAATACTTCCCAAACACCTTCAAGAGGATATCGATATTTTAAAATATAAATATTGCTATGAACATCATATGGACAATACAAGTGTCGGAACATCAAATTTCAGTGATATGAATGACGGATCCATACCTCGAAAACTATTTTGTTGTTATTGCACAATCGATGATTGTAATATTGGCGCCAATAACAATCAAATTGAATTGGGACGCACAATGCCACCGAGGAAACGAAGAAAACTATATCACATGTGTTGTGAACAACAATAAAATGATTTGTTGTCATATGAATGCCAACAGTCATGTCACGAAAGTTCGAGCTACAAGCTGTTGGATCCAGTGTCTTGAGTGCAGACTTCTACCCACCCATTGACCTGGATAAGAATAGCCGTTATGGATTGGGGCTTTTGGGATTCTATGGATGCAACACAATCCACAACATCACGGAAACAAACAACTTTATCACTTTTTTCATTCCCTTAAATAAAGCCCTAACAGACATAAAAATACCAAGTGGTGCATATGAGATAAAAGAAATAAATGCTGTTATTCAACGAGAACTTGAATTGCAAGTATTTCATGGCGCGAAACATGATGACACCACATTGGATGAATTGTTCAGCCTTCGAGCAAACAGTAATACATTCAAATGTATGATGCAATCAAAGTATATGGTGGACCTGAGACATAAAAACTCAATAGCATCTCTGTTGGAATTCGAGAAAAAAGAATTCAGTGCGAATCGCATGCATGAATCTACATCTCCTGTGAATATTGTACCCGTGAGTCTCTTTCGATTGGATTGCAACATCATTTCAGGATCATAAATAAATGACGAAGAGAATCATATTCTTTTTTCATTCGATGTTGATGTAGAGCCGGGCTATAATATAACAAAAGAACCAAACAACATTATTTATATACCCATCAGCCCGGAAGGACGCCAGTTCATCGACAACATTACTCTGCGCATATTTGATCATAGAAATAATCTCATTGATTCCGGTAATGTCGAAGAAACAGTTGTTATATTGGAATTGAAGAAATTGCAATAACGAATGTAGTGGGTTTTTGCTACAACAAACGGCAAAACAGTGAATACGAAATATTTTCTCCAAACAAAGGTCGTCATCCATCAAATATTGTCAAAAAGAAAAGCTTTGCCAGGAAGGTCATTCCACAAGTGTGTGCTGAACGGTAAAGACATACATTGTCAGCGAGAGATCTTAATTTTCTGAAATATATCAGACTCAGAATTCGAAGGCGGCAATAAAATGGTACTCGAGCAAACAGTGACAAGTTGAATATTTTCAATGAACCAGTGGTCGATCATTTTCTCATAAGTCTGCACGAGCATACCTATAAGCCGTACGGATCACCATTGTTCAAGAATTCAGATGGAATCCGAATTCCAATCAACAATCAAGATGTAATACTGGACATTGCCGACAGTTTCATTTACATTGAGGGAAAATTCAAACCAAATGAAGTGAACAAAGTATGCTATCTTTCCAACAATGCTTTGGCATTCCTCTTCGATGAGATCCGCTATGAAATGAGTAGTGAGCAAGTTGCCGTTGTTCGAAAACCAGGCATAACATCCACAATGAAGAATATGGTTTCATTTGGACAACCACATTCTCACATGCTTTTGACAACTGGATGGGGACTTTCCGACACAAAACATCATTTATTCAGTGGAAAACTTCATCTCAAATATTTGATAGGTTTTACCGAGGATTATAAGAAGAGCATTCTGAATGCAAAACAAGAACTGATTTTGATTATAGCTCGCTCATTCAAGAATTCATATATTGGAGAAGTTGATGTTACTTTGGAAATTACAAAGATTGAATGGAAAATAAACATGTTGTGCCCGATCACAAGCAGAAGCTCAAATTATTCAGTAGAATAAATAAGAGTGATCTGGATTCAAAAATCAAGTTGGCTTATCGTATGTGGGATCTTTATGAATTACCCTCATTGCGTAGCACATCTTCAGACATATGGGCAATAAAGACAACCAACACTTTGGGAACACCTCGCTTCATAATTATTGGTTTTCAAAGTACCAACGCATCCGAAAACAGAACACTGGATGTGACAAAATTCATAAATGCAGACATAAATAACATCCGAGTGTATTTGAACTCTTAAGTCTACCCATATGAGCGTTGGAACCTGGACTTTAATAAAAAACTATTCTCTTCAGCTTACTATGCATATGAGGACTTTCAACGTAGTTATTATGACAAAGATATGAGTGAACTTTTTATGGGCCTTGAGGCATTTCAACAGAATCCCCTGTTCATCATTGATTGTTCACATCAACTGAATGCTACAAAATCATCTACAGTGGATATCAAGCTGGAGTTCGAAACAAGAAAAACTAAATTTCCAGGTAATACCAAAGTCTATGCACTCATTATACACGACACCTTCTTGGCTTACAATGCATTGGATGGCTTTGTTCGTAATTCACTTCGAAATGTTCAATACTTTATTTTTCTATATCTGCATATTTTTAAGTATATCAATAATGTTTATGTGTAATAGAAAAATAAATAAACAAGATTTTGTAAATATATGTTTTATTTCATATCAAATATCTACACGATCATATTCATCATCATGTTCATCATATAGTTGATATTTCTCGATGATTTCATCGGGCAGGAATGGTAAAAGGGTGTGGAGAAATCCTTCCAGATCCAATTTGATCATTTCTTCACAAAACTGTGGTATGATGATGGCGCCTTGACTGAATTCCTCACAAAGTACTGCACCCTTGTACTTCCCGGATAAATGTGCACATCTTTGGATTTCATCTTCATCGAAGCAAACATTTATCATAGACTATAGCATGGAGGGAATCTTCAGCCAAAGCATTCAAATAGAAACATAGTCTCTCGATGGCTGTATTGATGTCGACGGATTCCACCCAATGTTGGGAGGCATAGTGCATCCACATGTTCGAGAATTAGAAACCGAAACAAAAACAAATTTTTTTAAAATATATTCCATTGATATTCAAATAATTTTCCTTACATGAGAAAAATGTGATGCTCCAAATATATTACTTCTACACTGAATGTTATTTTTTTAGTGGAGAAATATCTATATTCAACATGAAATCACTATATCCTAACTATTAACATATAAACAATATTATCATTCAATGAAGTTGAATTCTACTAGAGGTCGAGATCTTAAACCCCCGATACTCGTGGACTCTGACCCAAATATGTTATTGTAATTTGAAATTTGAAGCATTTATGCAACTGATACTGTCCGCATTGAATTCATCTGAAATACTTTTTGACAACCATGATTTGAATAAAGTATTATTATCATCACGTAATGTCATTAGAATAGATCTACCAAAACGAGTGTTACATATCGTCATACAAATTATGTTGAAAGCTTAACGGATGGGTAATGATTATATTGCTCTTTGTTCAAAAACTCCCACCCTCTGTTCAATTATTGAAGAATTGATTCCCTTCAAATCCACAACTTTTGGAAGAGAAGACATAGTAAGACTGTATGAAAATATATAGATTATTTCCACTGATAAAAAATACACTCACTGAATTGAGACACCACTTCGTACTCTGTATTCACTCTAATGATATTATCTAACATCTGATTTCCCAACAAAGACTTCACACATTTTTATAAGAGACATCTCCACCCCATTTTTAGTAGATGGGAGTGTGAAGGTCATTGCGCACTTGACCATCAACACACTCATCAATACTCGCAGTTCACTCTTAGCTCTCTTAGGATGAACGCCCTCGCTTGGAGAGTGCAAGGATTCATGAAGTTCATGACCTCACAGAATATTTATGCCTTCGCCACAACTTTAGTCATAGTCAAACAAAAACTCAAGATCAAATCTCAAGGTTGCCGAAACAATCCCAACATCAAAACTCAAGGTCAAAACTCAATGTTATGAATATCGGGGTCAAATTCAAGGTCAAACACACACAAATTGCACACCTGCAATCATTCAAGGTCACACGTGACGTCATACTGGTGGGGGGAGACCCAGAACCGGCTTAAATCCCCTACTTTAGCATATTATTGAGAAACACCCTGTATATATGAAATTTATTACTTATTTTGTATATGTTATTGTATATATATATATATATATATATATATATATATATATATATATATATATATATAAATAAAATTTGGTGAGTTTTAAGAGGTAGTTATTGCGCATTTTTTGACATGCAATTAAAAACTTTATGTTCATCATTGGCGCGCATACGGGTAATGATCTCAATTTTTTTAAAGAAAAAATTGGTACGCCACTGAGATATTTCAAATTAAATTCATCATTTTTGAATTCCTCGTTCAATTTGTGACAAAAAAAATCACTCTTGCCTTTTTTTCGTATGGGGCGCCGTTTTTATGCAAAAAAATAAAACATCTGAACGTGTATTTTTCATTTCTTTTATACATTATCAAGAACTATCTAATACAATAATGTTAAACCAGAACAATAACAGAAGATAACACTAATAAATAAATAGGCGCAAAGCTACAACAAATGTTTAAAATGACCTCCCTCAGACGTGATACAAGATTCAACTCTTCGCCTCATTAATTGTCGTATTCGCTCAAATGTTCCGTACCTCCCCTACATACCCAACGATTTGGATATACTGTATCTAAGTGATTACGTACAATAATGCTAAAATGGACTTTTGCACCATCATGCATGAACCAGAAGTGTTGTCTCAGCTGTAGAGGAATTTCTTCAAGAAGAACAGGTAACTCTTCCTGTAGGAAATTAAGGTAAGAGTCGCCTGTGAGTCGTTGTGGGAGGAAATATGGACCGATTAAATGATCATCAAGTACCCCAAGCCATACATTTACTGAAAACTGATGCTGAAAATGAGCTTCAAAGATTCCATGTGGATTTTCCTCAGCCCAGAGGTGATGTTATGGAAATTTCGTATACACTGTAGTCCAAAATTAGCCTCGTCAGTAAACAAAACGCTATTTAAAAAATTAGGAATTTGAGCGATTTGATGAAGAATACAATGGCAAAAAACTAGTTGAATATGAAACGGATACAATTGCTGTTCTTTAAGAATTTTAGAAACAGTGAAGTTGCTTACATTCAGTATGTTGGCAAACGTTGGTGAAGACGAGCAAATATTGTGATGGGGTACCCTACGTCCTAGATACAAAATGCAGGTCTGACAATTCCGCATTTGTATAATTTTCCATTCTTTTCGATGAAAAAAAATAATTACTCAATATCATCAATGTTATACCAAACTAAAAGCTCAAAAATGAAGAAACGCTAATTTGACATTTCGTTGAAATATTCGTATTTAACAGAATGTTGACAGTAGCCTACTAGCATCGCTACTAGATAATGTATTAAAGTAATGACAAATACGCGTTGAGATGTTTTATTTTTTTGCATCAAAACGGCGCCCCATACGAAAAAAAGGCAGGAGTGATTTTTTGTCACAAATTGAACGAGGAATTTAAAAATAATGATTTTAATTTGAACTATCTCTGTGGCGTACCATTTTTTTCTTAAAAAAAATTGAGATCATTACCCGTATGCGCGCCAATGATGAACATACAATTTTTAATTGCATGTCAAAAAATGCGCAATAACTACTTCTTAAAACTTACCAAATTTCATTTACATATCTCGACCGGTTTC